>CABPRJ010000016.1:701809-1222222 GCA_902439185.1 Cinara cedri
AAAAAAAAAAAAAAAAAAAAAAAAACAGAAAAAAAAAAACAACACCATCACGCATCGGGATATAATATAATATCGTATATATACATACAAGACCGTTCGCGTCCCACACCGCATCCCATAATATAATGTGGAGTAATATATATCTGTATAATTGTGTACCTATATTTATATTTATATATATATATGTGTGTGTGTATATAAAATAATCGAATAATATAACCGCGATGACGTACATTATAACTTGTAAAATTATTTTATTGCCCCTTATTCCCCCTCCCCCTCCCCTACGTTTCTTTCGTATTCCGCAGATCTCCCTCGTTTTCCCTCGTATATATATATATATATATATATGTATATATATATACATACACGTACTGTATAATATATTATTATTATATACTCGTATATTTTACGAGACGAATTTTTTTTATTGTTCAATAATATACCTGCGTATAGGTTCATATTAATATAAAAATATTGTGTACAAAAGGACGCGACATCACGACGATAATAATAATATTGTCACCTGTCAGTACGTCACAATATTATGTTTAACGCGCATCTGCGTATATGCACACACGTGTTATTATTATTTTGTCGCGGTTTGACCGCGCGCGGCTACTCAATAGTAGGTATAGAATCGTTCAACCGTGTAATGCGATGTTTTCTTTGGGACCCGCGACTGTCAAATATCGATATTACAATTATTACATTCGACAAAATACGAGAAATACGAGTATTGCAGCAGCGTATATCATACTCGTTTACGATTCGGTATAATATTATATACTTCGCGCGGCCGGAGGAAAAAGAGTACAAGCCGTTTATCGCGATCGATACAGAAAGTATGAAAAATCCCTTATCATAAGCACACGCGGGAAACGCGGCGTTTGTTTTCCGTCTCTGTCATTATAACGGACGACAAACAGTACAGGAAAAAGCGTTTCCGGAATTCCAAACGACATACTTCGGTTCTAATAATTATACAAAAGACATAAAATACAAATTATTTCACCGAATTAAAAGTACCGCGGTTATTCTGAAAACACTGCATTTCCGATACAATATATAATATGCCCATTCAAAAATCACAAAGGACGCAAACGCCATTGCTTGACGGACTTTTGATGGTATTCTGGATACCTATGCCGTCTGTTTTATCAGTTTTCCCTGGATCGCATAATACGCACGATATGGGTATAAATACGATTCGAATCATTTTCGCCTAGACATATTTTACGAGTATATACGGCAATACGGTCGAACCTAAAACACACCTTTTTATTTTACCATTTTACTATTGCAATTCCATCCTATGGAATGGCCACTGTCGATGTATTAGGAACACAGAGGGAAAATTTAACATATATCTGTACACTGTACGCAACGATTAATCATTGTTAACTAAAAACAATTCCGAGTGGAGCTCGGTTGTACATTTTTTTTTAATATTTACGATTTGAAAATAATTTAAACAATAAATAATTAAATTTTGTAAATCTCGTAAATTTCCTATTTTCTACTACGTTTTTCCTATGATTTATTAGGAACACTGCAGAGAAAATCAAGATATGACCACTAAGATGATATTTTCTTTCAGAAATGGTACTTACATTTGAAATTAGAAGTTAAATTTCTGGTAGAAATAAAGTTGTTCACAGAAAACAAAATAAACATCATTGGTGAAACCAATAAATTCATCGCTCCGCTCAAAATCTAAAAATAGTATTTTTACAAAAGTTTAATTAAGCTTTTTTTCTCCCAGGGTCTAAGTATATAATAATACTTATATTAGCATGCACGCCGGTCATACTAAACGATAGGTATTTAATATTATTTATTATGACGATACTTGTGGCGATGAGCATTAGCAGATATTTTATAATTGTCGATTTTTTTTTTTTATTATACAATACTATGATTTGTTTCGTCCTTCAATCCAGTTTTCTAAATTTAATACAACTAAAGCGCACTAAAATATTTACATTTTAATACGATAAAATTCAGGAAACTCCGTAGATTTGAAATTATATGCGTATAAAATGTGAAAAGTACGTAAATTTAATATATTTTTTTTTATTAAAATAAAAAGGAATTAAAATATAAAATATTATGTTAATTAATTTGTATACATACGTCATTACATCCGTAATTTTTCACATTTCCGCGCGTTTTTAAAAAATTCCGATCCCGGAAACGATTGAATGTACCCTCCCCCGTAACACTATAAATCTTTATTGCGGGCAACGACTCTACATTAATGACGATAATATATATCTGTCGTCTATTAATATTACAAGTAAGTACTGCAAATATAATTATGATTATTGATTTATTATAAATATCAGTACGTAAATATTATTATTTAATATCAATGACGCGTTTTATGTAGAAAATATCAACCGATAATTAAATTGTATTCCATTTCGCCAATAACCGTCATAATATTATTTTATGCTGACAAGAAAAAAAAAAACCGCGTATAATAATTTTAAAATAATATTATAAACACACCCGTGCTACACCTATACATATCTAGTAAAACCGGATTGAAGTTTCAAACTGTAAATACGCGCGTATTATATTTTATTGCCGCGGAACGTATTCGAATATACGTACAAACTGCATAAGACGGTAATACCGTATTATATATTCGTTTTTTTTATTTTTTTTTTTTTTTTTTATTTTTTTTTTTATAAATCGAGTACGATTATAATATTATAATAATACAACAGTGTTCAACGAAAAATCGAATCAATCATTTCCGTAAAAATATTTGCGATTTCACGTGTTTCGGGGTTTGGAAACCGCGGCAGTGACCTGAGGTGATAAAAATGTGTTGTTGTACTATGCATATCGGTGTCACACGTCGGGAATATTATGTTGTCGGTATATTTCCGCAGCCTTATTTTATAACACCGCGCATAAATCATACGATGACGAATTGTGAACCATGAACTACTGGATTTTTGCCAGGATTCGTCGGTCTCGAGATTTACAATATATAAATACGAAAACAAACGCGCGCGATATTTCGAATAAATAATAATAATAATGTAGCGAGCAAATATAATATAAAAAAAAAATCAATAAAAATCATAAATTCTTCAAACAATAATATCGTGAGGTGAGGTAGCTAATTCCTATATTATTTCGTACGCCACACGATTCCGTTTAGCCTCCATAATGTACCAAATACACAGTATTTTACATACAAGTGCAATTTACACAAGTAAAAAAATAAAATGTATAGTCGGAATGCACATCAGATAGTAAATAATATAAGAATGTATTTTTTTATATTAGTCACACCTCACACCAATCACAATAATAGTTTATTACTGTGCATCACATCGTGTAAAAAATCGAATTGTATATTATATCATTCTCGCTCATATATATAATTAGTTTTGGAATCTTTATAAAAAAATGTTTTAAAAAACTGGTTTTCATTAATTATTTATGATAGGTACCGAACCCACGTGGTAAATTGTATTTTGATTTTTGTAGTGATATTGATTTAATCATCAGTGGCATTTGCCTCTTTGCAGCTATTGTTTTTCTAGCACAACGAAAAGACGTATCTTATTATACAATTTGTAGACAACCTCTTCGGCGTTTTTTTTTTTAATAATAATATAGTATTATTAAAAGTCAACTATATGAAAAAAAAAAATACGAGTTTTTTTACCTTGGATAATGCGTTTTTATGATATTAAACACAATATTGTAAAACACCAACGAGGTTGTCCCAAATTGTTTTTATTATCGTCACTCTCTATATACTTTTTAAAACATACTTTAATATATAGGTGTTTTATCCCCTGTAAAAATCGATTTTAAAGGTTTTTTCGTTTAATCTACGTAAATCCATATTTTCCCTGTATATTTTGTTACCCGTTATATAGAAATAAAGCACGCAGAGACGGAAAATGCGTGACGGCCTCTTAAGTATACACGGAAATTTACAAAATAATATTGCGTTAACAATAATTATTGCATATTATTTAATAAAACATCACTTTAAACATAAAAAAAAAAAAAAAAAAAAAATAAAAACGTGTTTGTTTTAAACGATTTTTAGCATTTACAAATGTGAGTTGATATATAAGTATATTATAATACATATATATATATATATAACATCATCTATACACGTATGCCGAGAAATTCTTTGCATTATTATATCGTGTTCCGTTTAATTCATATTGGAATATTCGTTGTATAAACTAGTATTAAAAAAAAAAAATGAGTAACGCGCGTTAAGTACATAAAAATTATTATTATTTTCATCGATTGCCCGCGCAGATGACATCTTATTTGTAAAATTAATTGCCCCGTCGAGGTCGTCGGTTTTATTATAAAACGAACTCGAACGCGATCCTCACGAATATATTATAAATGTACCTATATGGCTATAGATACATACGATTACCTATAATATAATAAATTAAAAACAAATAATAATAATAATAAAATCATAAATGCGAAAAACCACTTCTCAAAAATATTATAAAAATTAAATATATAATTCACGAAATTTTATAATGTCCCGTATTAGAATTAAAAAATTGAAATAATGTCACATTAAATTAAGAAGATTGATTTTCCAAATGTTATCCTTTAATACTAAATAAAATTAACTTTCATCAAAAAAGTCAGCAACAAAATGTTCGCTTTAGGGCGGAAAATATCTTACGACAAGCCTGCTTCCACTAATCGACTGCCCGATATCTATTTAAGAGGAAGGAGTATAATCATTTTACGAATAGGTTCGTAATACTATATATACAAGAAGGTTGTTATCACCTTGAATAATGTATACATAATCAAACTGTTAATCTTTTTTGATTTGATAACATGTATAAACAACTCGTAGAGATTAGAGACCTATTATATTTATAATACCTATATGCAACATGCAAATCAAACTAGTATGTTGCCAAATCATTAATACAATATATAGGTGTATTATTTTAATGTTTTTAATACACACTGTATATACACACGTTTTTTTAAATTATATAAGTAGATTTTTAGTCCTGGTCGTGCTGGTCGTCGAGTTCACTGATAATATACGTACACAAGTAGTGCGATTTTTATTTTTTTTATATATAACATACAGAAATACTCAATAGATACTGCAGTCATGTTGTCTCAAAGTCAAAAACCTATTAGTCGATTGTTTGTTTATTATTGCATTTCGTTAAACTAATGAAAAAAACTTCATTTGTCGTATATATACAATTATAATACCTATAATTTCTAACTGCTGCAATTATACTCTAATTGCACTGTATAGCCACATATAGGCGCAACTAGCAGACCACCAACTTTAGGGGTAGCTAAAATTATGGACACATCAAGGACCCATGGTTGCACCTATGCGTATATAGATAAGTTAGGATAACTATACTTTTGAAAGTTCGGTTTAACTTAAATATGATAACGATACGCGAGGAATTGATATTTTAAAATTTATAACAATAATATTATGTAAAATGTTAATAATACTATTGTAACAAAAACAACATACGCGTATCAATATATAATTTATACTTGAACAATGATATTATATTATTATACCTATCATTGACAGTATAATATGATACATCGGTATATTATATTTTAATGGTTTTAATTAAAACAGACGCGATATAAACCAATAAAACTTCAGATTGACTAATTAACTATTTTTTTTTAAATTTGAGCTGGCATATATAAAGAATAGCAGTAACTGTTTTAGGTGTATGAAATCCTTAAAACTTAAATAATAAAGTACATATGTATAAATCATAAAAAAAAAAAAAAAAAAAAAAAAAAAAAAAAAAAAAAAAAAAAACGAGAATATATAAGGTAGGTATATGATTAATACAAATTAGACATTTTATACATTTTGAGTTAAAAAAAAAATAGGTAATAATAATAGTTGACATTTATAGGATTACATATGGAATACATATGTTAGGAATTTCAATATAGCCGACGTTTTCCAAGAGTATTTTTTAAAATAATAATTAATAATAAAATAACTTAGTTCGTTTTAAAGAAAGAAAAAAAAAGGCGTACACTTATACCAATAGGGCATTATCGAACAGTATATAGTGTATTCTACTATATTGTATCAAACGCGTGTTGTGTATAAATACACTTTTTTTTTTATTGAACATTGCGTTTTTCATTATATGCCTATCGAAATATTTGTAAATTTTTACCAAGGTTTTGTTTGTGAAACAGTTGAATACTTTGTTAGATATTATATTGTGATATATTAAAACGCGAGTATTTTAAAACATGCTGCACACAATATATATTATATATACCCACTATATATACGTAAAACTACCTGCTTCACCTATTTGTACACCTCTTTCAATAAAATATTTATTATTAAAATATACGTGTTGAAAAAAAATAATATATATACCGCACATTCATTGTCTACATAGATAATACTGCAAGTACTCATATCAGAAGATAAATATATGGTTTTGCATCTAATAATATTATATATTATTGTATATAATATGACACTTTAAAAGATAATACGTACAAATGAAAATAAAATATTTCTATACATATATATATATATAAATATTTTTTTCCCCGTTATTTGCGAGTATTATAATATTATGTAAATGTATAATAATAATATTTGTGTGTGCCTGTGCGGTGTTTGTATGCAACTATCGTACAGAGATAATAATAATATAATAATTTATTCCGAGTTACGACGGACGCGAAAAGAAAAAATAAACATGATTTTTCAGCGATTATTTGCGAGCTATTCGTAGGTATTGCACGCTGTATGACAATATTAAGTCAAGGTACATGCAGTTCGAGTGCATCGTCGTAATATAATATTATAAAATACTGAATTGCTGGCGCGGTATCTTGTTGAATACTCAAAAATGTATATTATTTAGGTACAGCCATTATACGTATGACACTATAATATAGGCTATACCGCAATTATTGGCATTATACCTATTGTGTCGCTAAAAAAACTATGTGCAAAAATATCACGTACCTATATATTATGTAATATTATATTCGAGTATTTTTCGAGGGGGGGATATTTTACAAATCAAAATATATAAAGTTTGTTTGAAATTTCAAAATCGTATAATGTATTGGATAATATAGTATTAATATATCTAAATTAAGCAGAGTTATTAAATAATACACAGAGTGTCAACATAATGTAAAACATTCGTTATCTCGGAAAGTGACAACTTTTTTCGGGAATTTGTTTCGTAGAACAATGAAGTGAAATAAGGAGCTCGAACTAAAGTATTATACAAAGGTTATTTTTTCTCGCCTTTATTTTAAGGAGTGAAACCTCCATCTATTTTTGATTTTCGATTCTCTTCCCTATCTAAACTTAAAAGTGTAACATCTCGTCAACGGGTTGATAGAAATAAAAATATGTCAACATCGATTTAAACTGATACTTTATAAATGCATAATTGTAAATATATATATAGGTTATCGCTTGAAAAATCAAAAACGGGTTGTGGTGAAACCCCTAAAATAAGGGTGAACAAAAAAAAATGTAGTTACATAATATTTTGGAGTTTCTTATTTCTTAAATGTCTAAAAAACAAATTCCAAAAAAAGAGAATACTTTCCAAGATAATGAGCGTTTTGCGAAATGTTCATCACTCTGTATTACGTATATGTTATAGGGATGGGTCACTTTTTACCGACATCTGATACCCCCGATATACGAAGTTACAGATATAAACCCGATACTCCATCATGTTTGAAATCAAAAACCACGAGTGGATATTGATATTAACTTCGCAATATATCGATTGAAAACCTCAATTTTTTTAAACTCTTTTTTCATAGAACCCAGAAATATTATAGATATTTTTCTGCGAAAATATCGTGTCAAATTGGTTATGAAAAAAAAAAACCTCGATAACAATAAAATCACCGATATTGAGTATCGATTTATACTACCATTAATTAAAGAATATTATGTAATTATAGAATAAATCTAATCGTGTATTTCTGTTTCAGTTAATTTTGGATTCAGAGTGGAGCGAAGAAGCTTATGATTTTACAAAGATGTTTATTTTATTTTTTCTGTGGACCACTTTTCTACCAGAGGACTTGCTCCGATTTTTACGGGTAGCAACTTTTCTGAAAAGAAATTGGTGTTTCTTAAAGAGGACATTTTTTGATTTTTTCAAAAGTTTTCTCATCAAATGCGAAAAACTGAAAGAAAAAACGGGAAAATGTACGAAATATATTTGTATAATATTACGATTTTTTTTTCTGTGAACAACTTTTCCACCATTAATTTTGTTCCAACTTTTAAAAATAGCAATTTTTCTGAAAGGAAACTACATATAAATTACGCTACTGGCGAACTACTTTAGAGAGGTCGTTTTTCAATTTTTTTTTTTCGGATTTTTTTCAGCAAATGTGATAAACTGGGAAAAAACACAAGAAAAACTGGAAAAACCGGGGAAATTGGTACAACATTAAACAAATTATTATTAAAGAAAATAAATATAGAGCCTACTTAATTATTTTACTATAATATAGCATATATATTGTTGACAAAGCATCGCTATCAACTGAACTCCACTTAGAATCTTTTTTCGTAAGCAATGGTTTATCGTTGGTTACAAGTATAATAGCTATAACAGTAGCTGCACTCGTCCCTATTATCCTAGAACGTTTTTTTCACATTATGTTATATTTTACTATTAAAAAACGAAAACACGATCAAAAATAATAATTATTTCTTTCAAGAATGCAGTGCGCCTGCTCAAAATGACAATTATTACTAAATATTGACAATGGATTAGGCGTATGCGTATACCTAATATAGGCAGTACATTACCTACCATAAATAATAGCGTAACAAAAATTAGTGATAAAATATTAAATAGGCGGTGGGCGGATAAGTGATAAATGAGTAGATGATTGTACATGTTGATCATTTCGCCACCGCCCTTATATAAAACCTATAATATAATAATCTAATATAAAAATCTGATTCTTTATCAAAAATTATTTATTTTTTATTAAACGGCTATTATATTTATTTCGCTCTAATTTAAATGCCCACAAAAATATGATGTTAACGGCTGAAAAATTGCAGAAATATTCTCCGATCCCAACAAATACGAAAATTAAAATTGTAATCGTAAAATTATTCTACACGGCCGATTACGAAAACAAATATTTCTCATTTACTCTTTAACGAATGGTTTACAAATTATACAATGTTATATTACCTATATAGTTTTTTTTTTTTTTGTTTGTTCGCTGAATAACTATAATATCTTCATACTTGTGTCCTATGATGACATAAAATGTTTGCATTTTTTTAGACGAATTTCAGTTTAAAAAAAACTACCAGAGATAATTCGACAATTTTTAACGAGACTCGTTTTTAACTCGTCTTCGGCCCCAAAATAAAAACGAAATACCGTTGGTATTTTAACAATATGCCACGTGATGTTAACCGCGGGTTTGTAAACAGTTGTTACCGGTTAACACCACGAAAATGCGCGTGTACTATAATGGGCGTGCAGACATAATAATAAGGAAAAAATCACACGCGAGAGTAGAATATAAAATAATAATAACAAAATATATATTTTGTGTGTGAAATGATTACGATTTCGACTTACTTATAGACGGCGGTATGTCGGCGGCCATGTCATACGGCTCGGACTTGACGGGCGATATCCGCAGCGGGCCCCTGTGCAGGGCGGACGGCATCAGGGTGGCCAGCGTGGGACCGGCGGACGGGCTGCAGTACTGGGACCACGCGTGCCCCGGCGCCCACGCGCTTGACGTCGAACTCACGGTGACGGGCGCTCGTTCAACCATAAAACAATCGCCGCCGTCGGCAGCGAAATTATTGGGCCGCGTGCAGACTATAAAAAAAAAAAACTGATGTTTTTCCTTTGGTGGTTTTTTTTTTTTTGGACAGGCTGCAGGTACCGACAAAGAACTGGGTAATATTCGCGTGCGATGATCGCCGTAATGTGTACGATTGTGCGATGGCGACGTTGCGGCCGTATATTACGACATGTCGTAAACAATATAATATTATATAATATTATAATAACGATATAACATTGTATTTTTCATAATGAAAAAAACTATCCGCGGTCGGCAGAACGTCAACGTCTCATCGTGGCATTATAATAATAACATCTCGTCGTCGCGTACGCGTACAATACGGCGAGTTGCGAATCGGTATACCGAGAGACACGGATAATAATTAATCAAAAAGAAAAACAAAACAAATTAACAGAAAAATAATAATATGTTTTGCGTGGACTCTCGGGGACGGACGAGCGTCCCGGCGACACCGCACTACACACTGTACTGACGGGCCGACCGGTGTCGTCGGCCGCCTCCGTCTGGCCGGAAGGCCCGGGCCCCGCCTACCGACGCCGACCATTGGCGGCGGGCGTCGTAAAATGGCCGGCTGGGCTCCGGTCGCGGGGCGGACGGGCAGACGCGCGGCGACTCGAGCGCGCGCGCGCGCACGCCGTCCGCGTGCAGTTATCGATTCGACCGCGGCCGTTGTCGCCGTGCGTCGGTCGCCCGAGTACGCGTCGACGTCAGGTGTTTTATGTGCCGTATTTATACGTACGCCGCGGCGCATATTATTACGCAGCCGCCGCCGCAGAGGGCTCGCCCCCCCCCCCGTAATATTGTTATGCTGTTCGGCCGTGATATTTCCTGCGAAATTCTCTTACGAATTTACAATAATTATCGTCAGATCGCCTTATTTTCATGCGGCAGGACACCTTAAGCGTTTAAGCGTCAAAATCGAGGGATAATATTATAAATGTCGCGAAAACGATGTGACGTATATCGATTCGTATACACGGGGAGGGACTTGCGGGAAATTTCATCGAATATTTACTGTTAAACTCGTGTGAATATCCTAAGAGTAAATTTATGTACACAAAAAAAAAACCCGAGGATTCGGAAGTATAGAAAAATAAATTCAAAACTTTCGTTATTGCGGTCACCCCACACAGAATATAAATAATACGACGACATGATTTTGGCAGCGATCTATTACGGAACACCCTGTATATCATGCAATGGTCGACACTCCCGAACGTATATACATATATAGTTTATATGAAATATCATTTCATCCGGTCATATATTCCCATGCAGATGAATACTTTCATTCGGGTAAAATGCATGAATATTATTCAATCTAACAAATACAGTTCGAATAAGGCCAACACTGCAGTATAGCGAATAAGTAATTACATTCGGTTGTATCCACCACTAGATATATTATACAATATCATAATTATCCACAGGTTCCGTTGTAATTCTCATTTCGAAAAAATGTCGTGTTTTTTGATTTTTTTTAATAGAACGGAATGCATGCATCTTCCAGATATATATATATATTTTTTTATTCGTTTGTTTGAGTGCGTCGCGCGAAAATGGTTTTGTATATAGTAGAGAAAAACAAGTGGTACCTATATATATAATAATAATAATATTATGTAGGTATATATACATCAGAACTTCGGAAGTGTAATCAAAGAAAGCCGAATTTCACTCTGCTCCAGCGAAACGTGTATACCTATATTTATATACGTACTATACGTAGTCCCTCGAGTGACTTTTCTGCGTTATTACTCCCTCCCCCTCCCCCCTCCCGAAAGGCACGTACCCAGGTATACGTGTATATATGTATAAAACTCCGACGTCCGTATTTGTGCTGTATAAGATGTACATTTATATATATATATATATGTATACACTATAGAACTATTCGAAATAATAAACTCCAAGGACGAAACCGGCCGCGGAAAACAGCACGCGATTCGCGCGCGCGTGTGAGGGCGGAAAAAAAACGATTTTCGTATAAAAACCGTACGCATTTTTATCTATATACAATATATACGAGTACATTCAAACAAACATATATATATATGAATCATACGTTCGTTGATGTTTTCGCCAGTCCTAGATACAATATACGCGTATGTATCATACGTATAGGAATTTCAGAGCGAAGTCAGCATACAATATAAAAGCCCCCGCACAGTACACATGCACACACACACACACACACACACACACACATATATATATATACGTATATAATAACATTAATTGACATGTTATGATAAGTCATCGCGGATACCTATACGAAAATTATTTTTAGAAAAAAAAAACCTTTCAACTCTATACCGATATTATTTAAGTTACGGCATAAAAATAAAACAAACTGCAGTTTATATTGCATCTATGCCTGCGCATAATGTCCCTGAATTTTCAGTATAAGTAAAGCGGTTTTAAATGTCAAACAATTCATAAATGTTTGGGTATATTCACATAAATATATAGTATATCAAAACTTACTGTTTTTCACTACATTATCGAGTTTCAAAACTATTTACATATGCCATCATACATACGCACTTCAATATAGGACGAAAACTATGCGGGCAAAAATAGAAATAAAAAAAAAAAATGTGTAAATATGAATTTGTACTCGATTAAAAAACCCCTCTTCGTATATTATAAAACTGGCACACATTTCAATAATACGAATTTACGATACATTATAATTTGAATATAATGTACAATTTATAATGTTTTTGACGGACTCCGCGGTGTGTGACGTGTAAAGATGTAACAACGATGTGTCGAATATACCCATATAATTTAAGTTCTACGTTAGTAGCGTATCTATATAATTAAAAACACTGTACAATAAAACTTTGTGTATTCGAACTTGAAAAGAAAAAAAAGAAGTAATGTAAAATGTATTATAGTCGTTAAAGTTCAGTACAAATATAATAAATATATGTTTTATAAATCGTCTTTATTACTGGAGCATCGCGCATTAACACTTACATATATATATATATATATTACACTCCAATAAAACTTTTAACGAATAATATAAAATAAAAAACGAGAATATTAAAATTTACTCTGATTTCGGCAAATACAATCAAATTATTATTGGATAATACAAAAAAATTAAAAATTTGATTTAAAAAAATATATATATATATTTATGATAAACATCATAATATTATCTATCAGGCATGTTTATAAGGGAGATAAGTGTTTAAAACCCCTCTCCCCAAAATTAAAAAAAAAAACCTGTAATTCTATAGTTTAAAATGTTTAATTTGTTTACTTATGATCATCCCCCGAAAAACCTCTACGGAAATTTGTGTAAATGTGCTTATTATATCAATAACGAGTTGTAGCGAATTTGTAATTATTAGTACATAAGCGCAGCCGTAAAAATAAAAATAAAAAAATGCCAGCTAAAAAGAAATTTATTTCATGAAATCATGATACGAACCCAAAATTGTAAATGCTTGTTGATGGGTTTTTTGGAATCTTTTTTGTATAATTTCTCAAATAAAACATTTATAACAACGAAAATCGTAAACTATTGAATAATTTATTTTTTTTTTTTTTTTTAGCGTGAAAACAACGTGAAGAAGGAATATAAAATTAAATAAATAAAACATGAACATAATAACATCGATAAATATACATAATACAGTACGTATATATATATATACATGCATATTTATCGATAAGTTATAATATTATGTAAAATTCGTTGTTAACAAATCGTGAATCCGGTGGTTATTTTTTACGCGTAAAAAATTATATGTATTTTATATTCCGCTAATGCAGAGACCTGTATATGTATATGAAATATAATAACTCAAACACATCACGAATATTGATTTCGCCGTATACGAAATAAAACCTATAGGTTATAGGTGTATTATTTTTGTTATTATTATATATACACCACATATATATATTACAAGACAATTTAACTTCTTACTCGTATTAAAATAACATGATTGATTCCTTCAAAACGATATTGAATAATATATTATAAAAGGAAAATTATATTTATATATCAGATAATGTATTGTGCTATGTAATTTTACTGTGTAATGTGTATCATTCATTGCCTGTTATACTCATAGGAAATGATGTAGTACTATATAGGCAATAATATCGTTTCGTTTCCTTATTAGAAATTATCATCGTAACCTAGGAATTGTCAATACTTCCTAAATGTCAATATTTCCGATAATATATTATTTAGGTTCGAAGTTTTTATTTTTTTATTTTATGTATTCCGTTAATTTAGCGGAAAAATATAGTCGAGTTATCAAAAAAAAAAAAAATATTTACTTAAGTATATTATATAATGTAAAGTTATAATAGTAGTATTATAGCTGGCCGTACATTTCTTTTTTGTATTCGTTAAAAAAAATAAAAAAATAAAAAAAAATCTAAATAAAATGTATTTCTGATGTGTATTTTCGTCGTTAACGAAACGACGCGTACAGATATTGTTATAATACACACGCGATCGAAATTATATACGAAATATACGGGGCGGGGGGTTGGGAATTACGCATACAAATCGGAAATAATATCGGTATTATTAAAAAACACTTTTTTCGAACTAAAACAAAACGTTATTATTACAATCGACTACACCGTACTATAATAACAAAAATTGTGATTCCAACCCCGATTCGGTTTGCTTATGCATATACGTATAATTATAATTTTTCGTAAAAGTGCATTATGTACACCGTAAAACGTTACGCATCAATATATTATCGGTGTACACTGTACGTATACTAAACACCATAACGTCCATGTTATTATTATAAATAGCATAGGTACCTATTATATTATAATTATATTTAAAAAAAAAAAAAAAAATGACCCATATAGTGTATAAAATATTAGACGTGCCCGCATACATTTTTACAGACATTGTTGCACTATAATATAAACTTAACTTTTAAACGAACGTTATAACATTATAACTGAAAACGTTTAACCGTTCGCATTTGATACAGTATGTGGATAGGCACACGCCTACCCGTTATAATTTATATTGTTTAGATGGGCTACGATATAATACACGGGAACCAAAGTTTTCGGAGAATAGAAGTTTTAATAGATACAAGCACGCGTTTTATACCGTATATTATATGGGTGTACGCAGTATATCCCCGTCGTCGTTTTATAATTAATTATGATACATTACGAATTATTATACATTGAAGCGTATACAATATGAACGCGGCGAGACGTGTCAAGTGTTTGACAAGGGCATATTACTTTAAGAAGGGTACCTGTATTATAATTCATACATTTATAGAAAATAGATATGAATAAAAGTGTAGTGCGCTGAAATTATTTCCTCTCGAGTAAATAGCCAGAGTTTGTTCGAAAGCTGCAGCGTATAAACTCGTATATGTTTATAATATTGAATTTATACACATATAACAGAGAGGGGGACGACCCTGTATATATATATATATATATACGTATATGTGTGTAATTTACGAATATATAATATAATATACACGTGCATATGTGTGCGTAACCGATGTGCGGGTGCATAAGATAAATACAAATATAACGGTTTACATTATATAGATCCGATTATAAACTCACTTATTACCACGGTCGTCTACGTGTAACGTAATGGATTTTATTCCGATTTGTTTACGTGTGCACGAGGGAGGCCACGAGTTGGCTATAAATAGGTATACAATATAGAGGCTATACGTAGGCTCGAGAATAATGAATACCGTCAGTTTTCGATCTCGCCAGCTTATTATTCGAAAATAATCGCTTAAATTTTATACTAATATTACCATTGGGGGGGGGGGAAAGGACAATGTTTTTACTAAAAATGTCGAAAATTGTTTAAATGTTTATCTATTCAGGAAGGGAAAATAGTATTGTCGGTTTTTTTTTTTTTTTTTTTAAATCGGGCTTATTCGTTTAATAAATTAGGTAGATATAGGCAGTTATATATTTGTAACAGATGTACATTATTTTACCAAATGTACACGATAAGAACAACAATTAGTGGCGAAAATCGTTTTTTTTTTTTTTTTTTTTTTTTTTTTTTTGTGATGTCCCGAATCAATTTATATTAATTTTATTGGTGGATTTTTTTTTTTAGTTATCTATTAGATTTCGAGTACTATCGAAAATACTAAAACACATTTTTGCTATATAATATTGCCCGTTTGATAGACAGAGACGACAAAATATATGAAGGGCAACGGGGAAAAACGATAATAGTAATAATAATAAATAGAATAATTTTAATACTATCATTTTATCATTTTTTTTCCGGCCGAATTGATATGCGAATCGAGTTGGAGCATAAAGATCACAGTCAGTGATATAACAAAGGTTTAAAGTTTAAACAAGGGTTTAATAAGGTTTTAATATGGTTCTAAAACTGTAAAACTGCAATAATGGAAATATTAGGAATATTGACTATTATCGTTCTTTTCCGTAACCCTTCATATGTTACTGAAGTGACGTCCTCTCCACACGAAGACTGTATATTTTGTTTGTAAATATATTATTGTGTTATTACACATAGGTATATATGGACGTTTGCGTTATTATGGACATTTTATTTATTGCACGATTTTATCTTCGGATCCCGCGCCTTTTTTTTTTTGAAAAATATATTATTAGGAAATTATATAATATACACGCGATTTCCGTGTGTTTATAACATTATATTAATGTAACGACGTTCCGCGCTGAGATTACGATTTTATATTGTTGATGTCTTTTATTATTATATATTGTGGGTCTATATTCGCTTCTGCAACAGGGTCACAGAGTGGCGTCTTGTGGGCGCCTCAAATAACCGAGCTGATGCCGTCACCGCCGCCGGTCAAATATGATCGTGTGTAGTGTGCACGATAAAAATACACATATTTCTCACAGGCTGACCGGTAATAATAATAATTATAATAACCGCTTACGAATTATTGTGTCTCCAAAAAGGAAAATATAAACATCACGACAACCGAATTTCGTGCACACGTCCGAGTTGAGGTCCTGCACGGTGTTCCGGCGACTGTTCCGGAGTTGCGTCCGCAAAAATTGCTAATTTATATATAATATATTCGGACGCGTACTCGTAAATATTTTATTATTTTGGCCGGTCTTATCAATATTATCGATACCTAATCCGTAAACACCAACTAACAATGTATTGTTAGAACTGAATTCAGTTAATAGTTTGTAAGTTGCACTGCGACATTCACTGCAATCGTTTAAACGCATACATGATATTTTTAATTTCAATTTTGCGATAGTATAATCAATGGAAATTCTCGAAATAATCGAAATCGAAAATTATATGGTTCTATTAATGGGTGCAAGTTTGCTTTCCGAAAACGTTAAAACAGTACTTTTCAGAATTGGTCTAGTTCAAAACGTTTATATGTACCTAAATGTTATAGTCTAAAATACCTACTTATAATATACAATATACATACTTCGAATCACAACATATCTGTATAAACAACAGTTCTTGGTCTGTAAAAGTGGGAAGGAAAATGGGAAGAACGCAATTCGAATGTGCCGATTATAATATGTTACTCGCCAAAATCGCAAAATTTAAAGCAATTTTCAACAAAACCCACGATTGAATTCTGATGACTGCATCAGCACAGTATATGCAGAGTTTTTAAAATGTCTCTACATACACAATTTAAAAGAAAAATTGCAGGTGAGCCATGCGAAAACATATTACTATGAACTATTATATATAAGATTGAACATTGACGAATTAAAAATAGTTAATAATCCAGTAAAAAGTTTAATTAGTTTTAAATTATATCATGGCTATTACCATTGGATTTTTTATACTGATTATACCCATTATACTTATTTGTTTACATTAAATGTCGAGTTAATTATGAATTCAAACACATTAATTCCTTTTCATTTGAACGCAATATTAAATCTACAATCTGTATACAGTATTGTCAATTTGGCATAGGCACAATAATCATATAAATAATATTAATAATTTTTTTTTCTTTTAATTAATAATGTGGATGGCGAGTAAAAAAAAAAAAAAAATTCACGATTTGATATTTGGTATTCCGCGTATTCACGGAATATGTTTAATATTTAATAATAATGTTCATCCTTGTTTTCAAAAAATAAAAAACACTCGTTAGATTTAAATATTTTCATTGTGCCAGTATAAAAATTTTACGAAAGATAAAATTACCAAACTCGACGTGAATTTTTTCAGTTGAGTTAACAGAGTTTAGTGTATTATTCATCGCATTAACCTTGTCCCGAAAAGCCTTGGAAATATTATATACCTACCTACCTACTTATCGTTTAGGGGAAAAAAAATGAGGTTTTCGATTGTTTGATTATATTATTATGACATGGCCGTCGTCGGCTAATTGTATTATTATAATACGACCAAAAAAAAAAAAATATCCATAAAAACGATCGAATTTGTAACAGTATGAGAATGTAACTCACCGTCATCGCCGGTGAAGTAGTACGGAGGCATGTCTCTGCGCAGCGGTACGTTTGGACGTACGTTCTCTCGAGCAGAATACTTGTACGTGGCAATAATAATGTTCGCGAATTTATATTTTACACGCGAGTGGACGGCGAAACGGCCAAATACGAGTTTATTACGATATTCTTCTACGCCGATCGTGTATATTAAGCAGCACTTGCACGCCGCGACGTACCTTACGACCGACTGATGAATGGAACAGGCCACCAACACCACCACCACCACCGCGGTGTGCACCAGTCACCACCGCGTACGGGTTTCCACGGGACACCCGGTGCGGTTCGGACCTCACGTTTTCTCTTTTTTTTTTTTTCTCCGCGGCTCTCCCCGTCGTCGACGGGTTCGGCCGCAGCACGCCGCCGCCGCCGCCGCCTCGTTCGTCCGATACGGTTTTATGTGTACTGCAATATAGGTATACCGTGTACACACTACCTGCAACAGAATACATAAACGTATATAATACGCATGTGTTTATTATTATTATTATTATTATTATTATTATTGTCTACAATAATATAATATACAGTATACACACGCAATAATGTTACGGCGTGACCCGCAGACTGGCGCCGAAAACGGGTAAAAGGACCGTCTGCGTAGCCGCGTCGAGACCCGCAGGTAGACGAAAATAATACGCGCGACACACGAAATTCGGTTATCGGTGCCCGTCGCGCAGTCGGGAGGAGACGTAAAAATCGACGACGACGACGTGTGACAAGAATACGAGGCGCCGCCGTCGCAGCCGCCGCCGCCGACCGAGGATATACGACGCTATAATATATACGTGACACGGACAATCGAAACTTCCGGCAATAAAAACACCTGGTCAACCCCTTTTTTTTTTCTTCTTCTTCTTCTTTATTATACGCCGTGCATACCTTATAATACAGTCGACGTCGTGGTTTTCGGTTTTCTTTCGGCTCCCTGTGCAGTCGTATCACCACCGCCTCATGAGTAGTATATCATATAGTATTATTAATTGCAGTATGTATATATACACCTCTAAATAATAATAATAATAATAATAGTACATTATAATATATGCGTACAATAAACGGATATGTACGGACTTATACGCCGGTCATTTTGTAACATACCGAGTTTTATTGTGCAGTTTATATAACGCGCCGTACAGGTTTTCATAATATTATTGCAGTCGTCGACACCGCGCGATTTAATCCGTACTTGGCGTTTTTTTTTTTTTCATCGTCATTATTATTTGTTCAACATGAAACATGCACGCGAAAACGCGTATAATCTCGAATAAAACTATTAATTTTTATCGACATTTCGATTTTTGCCACCCTTACCGATTAGCGGTGTAATCTAACGGCGCGTCGGCATCAACAAGTATGTTAAAAAAAAAATTTAGTTTTAGTTGAAATGTTCAATTGCCATCAACCCGTTCGCGAACCCTTTAACACTTTTAAGTTCGATATTTTTGTGCAAAGAGACACTAAATTATAATATTGTATCATATACGACTTGATCGCAAATCAACAGCAGTATATTGTCGCGCTGTCAGAAATATACCTGTATATTGTATAGAATTATTACACGCTATGTTTACGATGTGGTTATAACAATAGTATTAGTATGTCAATTTATTTGTTTGTTTGTTTGTTTGTCTGGTTTTTTTTTTTTTTTTACACGATTTGCCGGAAATCGGACGTCGTAGTATTTATTTTATGTATTATACACATTTGTCAATGGGTCGTACCCGACGGGGTTATTCGGTGTACCTTTATGTACACCTACCTATACGTAAATATACGAATAATAGGTATATAAAAAAGACCACCGGAGAGGTCACGACCTAACTACAAACGTAAAACCCGAAAAAAAAAACCGCGGTATTTTGTATACGTTGTAAAAATAACCGTTTATACGTATATACTTATATAGTTTGATAGGTTGTCATTATTCAACGGGGTAAATCACATTGAAATTCAAACCGACAAATTATATTTAAAGGGTATACACGCGGCAATTTTTTTTGTCAAATAAAGTCATATATTATGTATAGGTAACACAGTGAAAACTGCAGTTTAAAACAGAACTCCAAGGGATCGAAGAAAATTCTCTTTCGTATCACATCTACAGCAATACGTTTATACGTCGAACCTTTCATATGGAAAACGCAATGTTCTGAATGGAAAAGGAAGAGTTACACTGCAATTTGGTCTAACGGCAATGTTATTAATATTATATTAATTTATTTTTTAAATATTATTAACGATTGTATTAATTTTATTAAATAACACTAGTACGTAAAACTAGTAAAAATTATTTTGTTATAATTAATTACAATTATTTTACTATTACATGTGAATACCTAATACTAATACGTAATACGCTAGTACTATAGTTATCGAAATGTGTAAAATCTGTATTCAATTATCCGATCGTTTACTACGTCGACTGCTTCCTTGAAAACCAATATTCAAAAAACAAGAAATAAACAAACAACAGATGTTATGGCGCCAATAAAACGGTATCGTGGGCGCATAAACCGTTGAGATCGACGCAGTGTGGCACGACCTGTCTCGTACGGTTTCGCCGTTATAGTACTCAACGGTGATACAACCGTATAATGTGACAAGGTTCTGCGAATTTTACTGAAATAGGTGCGTTATAATAATTAGGGATTGGCGATTAAATTCATCGATACCTCAACGCGTTCGATACTCAAGACAGTTAGTACTTGTCGATATTTGCATTATGTTAAAACGATAAGTGATAATACGATAGCCACGCCATGATTAAATAAATTAGTATTTTTAAAATTGTATATAATGTACTTTAGATTCTGAGTGGAGCGAGGAATGTATTGGTTTTACTAAGATGTTTATTTTTTTTTTTTTATGTAAATTCTTTTTCTACCAGAAAGCATATTCCGATTATCGAGTATTTAAAGCACCTTTTCTGAAAGGTAATGTCCTCTAAGTAGACATTTTTTGAAATTCTCATTAATATTCGAGGTAATGAAGAAAACCTGGGTTTTTAGGTTCAAAAATGTTGAAAGATTAAAAATAAGGTTATTGTCGCATAGACAGCCGTTTTTATTTATTTTTTTGTTATTATTAAGTTTTCATTATTTTAATATTTTTTAATCAATTATTGTTGTCATGGAAACGCACATTGTTTTAATCACTTTACCATAATATGACATAATAATATACATTGTTGTCAAAGCAACATTATTAACTGAACGAGACTCAGGATCGTTTTTTCATTAGCAATAGTTTATCGTTGCTTATGATATACACGAAACTCCCGTCTGTAGCCTACCTTAACAACTTTCCACCTACAACAGTGGCTGCACCCACGTGCGAAGAATGTCTGTCTTTTGTTTTACATATAAATTCTAATTAGTGTTTTATAATAATCAATAAACAATAATTTGTTTTAAACAGAAAGTATCGAAATCGAGTATTATAGTATCAACTATCGAGTATCGAAATAAAACGATTAAAAAATTGAAATCAATTTCTAATAATAGTTATGAGTTCATGTAATATATAATGTGAATACAATAGCTTTACAGTGTACATTTCGATTTGGAACCACATTTTTCATAAAACGCGAGTGCGTAGACACCTATAATAATAATAATAACACATAACCGGTAATACGAGTATATAAGTAGCTACCTATCGAAATAATTACTTTTATTCGCTTATAGTTTCAGAGAATTTGTCGTAATTAGTACAGGTAATAGAATTCGAGTTATTACTACTAGGGGAAAAAAAATCAATTTTTAATAGATATCCTATATATATTAAATAATATATGCTCTACTCATATATACTTGTCAGAAAAATGATAAGGAAAAAACGCGTTAAAAAAAATGTATTATTATAGGTATGATATACAACGAACGTAATACATAACGAATGCCATCCACTTGTCTAAATATAATTCTAAAAAAGACATCCTAGGATAATGGGGACAGGTGCAGCCACTAGCTGTTATAGATAATTTAATGTATACATTGCTTACGAAAAAACAATTCTGAGCGGAGTCCAGTTGATAATGATGCTTTGTTAACAATGTATGCCATTTTATAGTAAAATAATTAAATAGACTTTACATATTTTCTTTAATAATATTAGTTTGTTTAATATTGTATCGATTTTCTCAGTTTTAATACAATTTTCACGGAAAATCAAAAAATGATCTTACTAAAGTATTTACTTTCCTAGTGAATTTTCCTTTTAGAAACATTGCTATTACTATAATTTAGAACAAAATTTCTATTAGAAAAGTTGTGCACGGAAAAAAAGAAGACCGCAATATTTTATCTAATACCTATATTTCTTATATTTCCCGTTTTTTTTTTCAGTTTTTTTTTTAGTTTTTCAAATTTAATGAGAAAATTCTTGAGAAAATCGAAAATCGACTTGTTTAAGGTACCTCCTGATTCCGATTTCCTTTCAGAAAAAGTGCTACAATTAAATATCCGAGCAAATCTTCTGGTAGAAAAGTTGCGCACAGATAAAAAACAAAACAAAAAAAAACATCTTTGCAAAACTATAAGGTTCATCTTGAATGGTGTAATACGCATTAGTATTACCGAAAAAATAAATAGGTTAATTATATAAGTAATATTCAGCAGGTACAGTGGCACAACCAGGATCTATTTTCAGGGGTAATGAGTTTCAAAGAGTTGATACTATACTTATGTATAGTCGGAGGTTGGAAGTGTGTATAGTTACTAGTTGGAAAGATATATAGAATATAAAGAATAATCTACTTTACTTAATGTATGGAACTATAAATCATACCAAATGAAAAAAATTCTTAGGGGAGTTTTAATGTTACAATGTAGTGTTTTTTCACTTGTTGTTAAGGTAACCCTGAAAAAAAAATAAAAAGACAAAGGACTGTTGAAAATGTCGATAAACGTTGCAAACAAAATACTTAAAATAAAGCTGAGATATCATATCTTTCATTATAATATATGACAAAATGGAGCATTTGCTTAGCAAAAAAAAATGTAATCATTTTTTTTTTTTAATAAAATTATAAAAAGTAATTTTTGGCAAAAATAATTGCGAATTTCGAAACAATTTTCAATTAAAGAATCATTAAGTCTAAATATTATAAGGTATGACACAAAAAATACCGAGCATTCAAATTTTAGATGGATATCAAGTTTAGGCACGATTGTTCTAGGGCGCCAATAATAGTTAGCATGGCACTGGATGCAAATGTCACAGAGGTGTATATTCTGTATAAATAGTGTAGTTACAAGATATTATATTCTTATTTTTTTGCTAATTGATTTTTGTAGAAAATACTTTATAAATTCATTGGGAGTTCCACCTCCTCTCCCCCCTTAACTACGCCCATGGTTCAAACAAAAAAAAGTATTTAACCCACACGCCCCAATTAAAAATCATGGCTACGACACTGCAGCGAGAGGTTGAATCAGTAATAATCCAGACCATTCGCTCCAAACTCAAGAAAAACCATTTTTTGTGTTTTTTTATATTATCCGGGGGACATGTCTCCCTCTTGTACTCTTTAATGGGGACCATATGCGGGGACCAAAAGACGGAGTAATAAAAAAACCCCTTCGTAATATTACGGGAGTATACGAGTATATACGTATATATATAGGTACGCCATCAAATATTCTGTTAAACATTAACTATATAGTAATATACATTATTATATACGCGTAAGATAATAATAACTAAGCGACGAAGGCGAATAAAATAAAAAAAATAAATAAAAATACTACATAATAAACGTGTACTTATATATACTTTGTATTTTATGCGCGTAAAAAAATATACAAATATTTCATTTTTTTTTTTCGGTCTACTAAAATTAACTTTATACACGCCGTAGTACACTATCATAATGTTACGGTAACCGCACTTGGTAATCCAAATAACTCGCTTATTATAACATGCCACGTGTCATACACACTCGTATAACATGTCAACGATATTTTAACATGTTTATGTACGCGACTGCTCGACAGTTCGCTAAGTAACCTCGGACACGAAGATAATAATAACGAACGATGACGAATTATTTCACGGCGCGCAGTCAAAATTACGCTAATATATTATTAATATTATTATGAACACCGAACGGAATACAATTATATAGAATTCAACACAAAAAATATCGTGCCCAACAATTTTTTTTTTTTTTTGTAAAACAGGTTTTTGATTAGTAAAAATATTAAAAACTACAAATCAACGTGTATAATAGCAGTATTCGAAGATCACGAATTCTGCCGGTACACTTTTTAATATATAATTATTCGTTTGTCACCCCTGTATATTATAATAGTGTTATTTGATATTCGGACGCCTTTTTGCTCGTATGGATACATTTACGCCCAGACAGCATCGCCGACTGCACACGGAGATAATACATAATAAATGTCGTGTTTTTGGTTTTTACGACTGTAAATTATATTATAAATAATATTTATATTGACGTTCTAATTTTTGGCAACGAAAACCACGCGGCATAAAAACGTTATTCCGTGTCAACAGTAACGATTATAAATAATTATCTAAAAACCACAAAATATAATATTATACATTAGTCGTAAACAACATAGTTTTATTCGTGCGTGTCAATTCAAACGTGTAAAATTAATGTTTTTTGTGTGATATTCTAAACATAACTATATAATGGCGATTAAAATATGAGATCCTACATATTGTTTAATATTACATAGTCATACTAAGCTGTGCAGATTATAGTAAATATGAACATTTTGGGAAAACGAGACGGTTTAAAACGGCGTTTAGTTTTGGATGTGAAATTAATAGTTTAATATCAACAGACTTCTATAAAGTAATTGTAGTAAAACAGCAAAACTGCCTTATAACGATCCAAGCTCAGAAAAATCGGGTGCTGTAACTAAATGAACTTATCTAAAGTCTCTACACTTATATACCCAAGCACTTGATTTGGTTAAAAAGCAGCCGCTTCATTAAATATCCATTCATAGCGCTATATTGCCCTACATATTCATACTCAGTTAAGTAGAGTGTAGTAGGTATATGATATATTAGAAATGTAAAACTTAGAATCGAAATATTTAAAAACAATGTCTTATTCTTCTTCTTAATTACACAACCATTAAAATCTAACTGTCAAACATATTTTCCGCCAATTCATCATACCGATCGATAAATCGTGCCAAAATTGGTTCCTAGTTTCAACATTTTCACATCATATTTCACCTGATCTTCCCATATCATAATTCGTGGACGTCCCAAATGTCTATGTATATATAATATACGTTGTACCAGGCATACTAGAGCTCCTCTCTTTTTTTCTCTATATATATGGTCATTGCACTGTAGTCGTATTTTCACTTACTTCCCGTGAAATCAATATAATATAAATAAATCGTAGCTTTTACTCGCTTATTACTAAATTTTACGTGAAATGATTATCAGGGATGATCACCTCTACCGGGCGTACCGCGACATACGATACGCAAGGATTAAATTCTGTAAAAAAAAAAAAAGAAAAAAAGAAACAACAAAACAAAACAAATAAATGGGAGGATGAAACTAACTAAACAAAGTAAATGTATTTTTCTCGGCAACTTTTCCTTCACACTTTACCAGACTTAGAATTGGTAGGATCGATAGTGAATTTCAAATATAAACGTTTGCAATTCATTAAACGAGTGTATTTAAAAAATTGTAATTATAAATAAAAAAGTGAATAAATGCCAATGATGGCCACCAAAATAAATCAAAATTCGTTTTTATATATTTTTGATTTTGATTAAAAAAAAAAAAATTACAAGGACCATATATATATAATTAACCTATGATAAAATAAAAATAAGTACATATAGAATGGTTAAAATAAAAAAAACGGACATACAATTCACACAATAGGTGGACCGCTGTTTTAGATGAGAAGTTGGAAAAGTAGAGGGAAAACACAACGTATATCTGTGCGCAACGATTAACCATTGCTAACAAAAAAACGATTCTGAGCGGTTTCGGTTAAAACTGTTGCTTTGTCAACAATATATGCTATTTTATGGTAAAATAACTACATATGCGCATTATATGTTTTCTTTAATAATATTTGTTTTATGTCGTACCAATGTCGTACCCAATTTCTCGTTTTTCCTAAAATTATTCACGGTTTTTCCCATGTTTTTTCCCCGGTTTTTTCAATTATTATAAAAACAGGAAAAGTGCTATAATTGAAAACCGAAGCGAAATCGCTGGCAGAAAAGGTGTCCACAGAAAAATAAAAATTAAAAATAAGTGTCAGTGTACAACCGATAATAATACATTTCTCGCTCCGCCATGAATCTAAAATGACAATAGTAATCGCCCAGATATTCTTAAACGCACACGTTTAATGAATTCCAAACGCAGTATACCTGTCGACCCGCAGTCCTGCATGGCCCGGTAAAGTGTGGCGGAAAAGTTGTCGAGAAAAACGCGTTTACGCTCAGTTATGATGTTTCGTACTCTTTATTTAGCTCGCTTTTTTTTTTGTTATTTCTCCGAAACCGCTTCGTATAAAAAAATAAAAAATAAAAATACAACGATAGTAAATTCACGCCGCCGCCGCCGAGCCGAGGAAAACGAGAAGATACTTATCGCGAAGAACACTGCGGCATTATAACATTATTATTGTAAACGGGCCGCCGCCCCGAAGGTATGTATATACACATACGTGTGGTAGTCTCTAAGCGCCCCGTCTCGGAGCGTACGCGCGCCGCACCGTGTGACGGATCACCGTGTATACACGTCGCTGTAGTACACATAATAACGTGTAATAATATTATATTATTGTAATAACTGCAGTGCGCGCACACACACACACACACACACACGGACACACGCACACATACACACGAGAGCCGGCGACAAAGCTATACGGGCGTCGCGGCGTGCGTGTGCGCGATCGCGAGTGTTGTATACGCGGTCGTGTTCACCATTGGACGGCGTATCGTCGCGAGCTGTGGTTTTTTTTTTCTTCCCGTCGCGTGTGTAAGAAAAAAAAAATGGCGGCCGCGGAGCGCGTAATGGATTTCCGTGTATACATGCGTATATATATATATACACACACACACACGCACTCACACGCACGTACACTATATAATAATATATAATGTATAACACATGCCTTCTGTGATTATGACACCGCGGCCGCACGAATTTTTTATTTTTTTTTTTTTTTGAAAACCGCTCCGCGCGCGACCGGTACTGGCGAACCGCGGCGGTAGTGATGGGTTTTTTTTTTTTTTCAGTCCGCCGTCTTCGGGAGCAGTGGACCGCCGCCGACGCCGCCGTCACAATAAAACATCGCGGAACACACGCGAGGGGCGCGCGGAGGACCGGCGCGGAGGATTCGGCGCGCGCGATATATCATATACCTATATATATATATATATACACGGAACAAAAATGTCACACCCGCTCGCGATGTATTGTGTACCGGGACACGGTGAATTCCTACAGAAATTAGACGACATCCTGCGCGATGTTGATGTAAATTCCTATGCACGCCAGACAGCGCAGGCTCCTATATGCGGAGTCGGTCTGTTCGACATCCGATTTGTATCTGTACGCGCAACGATAAGCCGTTGTTGAACGAGCGAACGATAAGTATAATCGGTAGTCGTGTTATTTTCGCTTGTTGCCCGCGGGCGTATAACCCAGAAATCAACAAACACTGTCAAGTTTTTCCTGTTATTTATTCGAAAAAATTACAAGTAAAATTAAAATTTAAAAAAAAAAAAAAAACAAGAAAAAAAAACGAACTGCGACTGTAGCTAGACCGACAATGCTTACAAGCAAATACCCATAAAGTTTCTGTGATTGGAGCAAGATTTCAGGAAGAAAAGTTTTTAACGCAAACAAAAAAAGCACTAACATAACGTTTAGTATAAACTTAGTTATAAGTTAGTTCATAACATAGACATTTTTTGAAATTCTCATTAATATTCGAGGTAATGAGAAAAACCCGGTTCTGTTAGTTAAAAAACATTGAAAGATTAAAAATAAGGTTATTGTCGCATTGACAACCGTTTTTATTTATTTTTTTATTATTATTAAGTTTTTATTATTTTAATAATCTTTTTTAGACAATCATTTTTGTCATGGGAACGCTCAATGTTGTAATCATTTTACCGTAATATGACATTTATATATATTGAAAAAGCAACACTACCAACTGAACTCCGCTCATAATCGTTTTTTCGTATAATGGTCTATCTTACAGATATACAATAAACACCCGTCTAAATCCTACCTTCCAACTTCCCACCTACAACACTGGCTGCACCCATGTGCGAAGTATGTCCGTCCTTTTTTTATATCGGTTATATTACGACGCGATTTTTAATTCGGAGCGCAGCGCAGAGAAGGATCGATTGGTTTTATTATATCAGTGGTTCCCAATTCGTGGGAAATGTGATCAATGTGGTTCTGGACCCCGGACGCTAGTCAAAGACATAAACCAAGGGTAGACAAATTTAAAAAAAAAGTATATTATTTTATTACAAACGCCTATATTTCGATCGGGATTTAATAATAATCTTACGATTATCGCCATCGTATAGTTTTATTGATTGTCGTTTTCACAAATTCTAGTATTCTAGAATATTTTTGTCATTTTTATCGTATTTAATCACGCGCTCGGCATGGAGTGTGTCAAACGACAAGAGACCTTTTCTGTTGAATTTTTAATCTGGTTGGTAAATAAGGAAGTCGTTCTTTGATTTTCTTTGTAGTTTTTTTAATAATTGAGAAAAACAAAAAGAAAAAAAGGACGAACATACTTCGCACGTGGGTGCAGCCACTGTTGTAGGAAGAAAGTTGTGAAGATAGGCTACAGACAGGAGTTTAATGTATATCACAAACAACGATAAACTGCTAATGAAAAAACGATCCTGGTCCCGTTGATAATGTTGTTTTGTCAACAATGTATATTATTATGTGATATTATGGTAAAATGATTAAAACAATGTGCGTTTCCATGGCAAAAATGATTGTTTAATAAAAATTAAAGTAATGAAAACTTAATAATAACAAAAAAATAAATGAAAACGGCTGTCAATGCGACAATAACCTTATTTTTAATCTTTCAATATTTTTTAACCTAAAAACCCGGGTTTTCCTCATTACCTCGACTATTAATGTCAATTTCAAAAAATGTCTACTTAGAGAACATTACCTTTCAGAAAAGGTGCTTTAAATACTCGATAATCGGAGTACGCTTTTTGGTAGAAAAGGTGTCTACATAGAAAAAAAAAAAACAAAACAAAACATCTTTGTTAAACCAATACGTAATTCTTCGCTAAACTCAGAATCTAAAATAATAAAAGAAATTCGCAACATATTGTACTATTATGTACATGAGAACAATGTAATATATTGTATGGATAGTAGCTGGTACCTATATTACTATAACCGTATTATATCGCATAGGTCTTGCGGCGACGGTATAGATGTCACACGACACATAATAATAATGCACGCGCGGTCGAAGGGCACCCGCGATGTTATCTCTCCCGGTTCTATTCCCAGCGCGGCGCGTAATTGTATAGGCCGTATAATATTATTCTGCACTCGCGGTTCCCGTCGTCCCGTCGCCGTCGCGCGCGCCGTAACCGACACCGACGCGGGTGAATTCCCCGTTCGTCACTACGCTGCGGCGCACGTTTATCTATCTCTCGCTCGTTCATTCTCTCTCCGTCCTCTTGACGTGCCGGGCCTTTGCCACGCGGGTACAGGACGACGCGACGCGGGCACGGAATCACGTTGACGTGCGTTGACACGTTTCCGGTTAAGTTGGTCCGCGCGTCAAAGGCGCCGCCTATCGCCCGGACCGCGTGCGTATTTACGTCTGTATTGTGTATGTATACACGGCACGCACGCGCGCGCGTCGGTGACGATGGTACCTATATATTTATACGCGGTGTACGCGCGTGTGTGTGTGCCGTGTCGGCAGGCTGTCGCGGGCGTGTATGACGCGCGAAACACAAAACGATCGGCTACCGTGAAATAACAATTCGTTCGATTCGTTATTTTTACGCGAACGTTTTGAAACGCCGCCGCGCGCGAGGGGCTGCGCGGTCCGCGTTCAAACGAAACGGGCGCGCGAGCGAATGACTCGAACCCCGCGACGACTGTATGCGCACGTATAATAATAATAAAAATATTATGGGGTTAAGTCGCCGTGTATATTGTATGGGTTACATACAATACCGCGGCGCTTTAAAAATAAACGTTTAGGCCTCGCGGAGGGGAAAACGAAAATTGTTTACCCGAAGTTTTGTAATGTGTTTTGTAAATCCGGTACGCAAGATTAATAATATAATTAGTAGACACATATAGTTGTACTGTTAAACGATAGTCGGTGTCGCAACTACGTCACGAGACAGCGTCCATATGCGATGATATATTATGGAATAGAAGACGGTTATGTAGAGGGAATTCCAACAGAACCGTCTGGCGAAAGTGCGTCACGACAATAAAATAGAACTGTACGCAGTATTCCTACCGCAGCGAGTACACTGTGACCGTTCTTATGTCAGGGACTGTAATATAACTATACTTCAAAAAGTAGACAAATTTCAGTAGTGATTATGGTTTATTCGATATAATTGTATATTTCCGTTCAAGCGGTAATTTGAAATAAGATAAAGTTTATCAGTTTTATATTTTTAACGTAAAAATGATGACTGTTCAGTATCTATATTAAAAAAAAAATGTTGAGACTCCTCTCCCCCTCCCCCGAAATTTGTTTCAGGTTACACCTTTGACGCGATAGTAACCGCCACGGTCGATAATCTTACGACTATCGCGATAGTAACATTCGTCGCGCGGCCCACGCTCGATAAAATACCTAAAGACTTTTTCCCAAGGCTTTGCAAAATCGTGCAGAAGCATATAAGCGTATAAAATAGATGCAAACATTTTTTTTCACAAAATAAAAAATTGACAGTAATAATTAAACTCGTACAATTATAAATAAATCAGCCCATTAAGGTAGTTAATTAACAGAACACAAATGCATACAATTTATACAACGGTCGAGAACCACAATAACAATTTCAATAATATTAAATATTATTAGATCAAAAGATCAGGATAAGTTCACATATACATGTATACACAATAATAATTTTAACAATTGCAATAAAAAAAAGGATAGGTAAAATTAAACTCATGCACTCTCGTTTCAATTATAGTAAGAAAACAAAAATATTAATCAAAACAACAATACCTAATGTTATAATTATTAGGATGGGCCAAAACATTTTTTTTTTTTCGTGGGTTTATGTTTATATTTTATTTAAAGAAGTGTACCATCGAATCTTATTTCAAGAAAATAAACAACTTGACGAATATTGTTACTGTAATGAAAACAATAACTGTAAAGTCACTTGATAGTGTAATTATAAATGAAACTTTTGAAAAAATTAATATTAAGTTTAATTATGGTTATAAATAGTACTGGGATTTCAATGCACTTAGCGGTTTTCTTTTTTAAGCTAGATATGTGAAGCTCGTATTATTATCACAAATCCGTTTCATGTACTTTTAACGAATAAAAAAGTTCTTTTGCATTTTTCCACAAATGTTGGGGTAAGTCAATTTCTTAACTTTATACAGCATTTTAGGGTTTCAGGGGACATTTTTGGAGTTTTTAAATTCAAAATTTGAGTTTGAAATTTAATTTTAAGATAATTACACCCTAACATGATTTTAATATAAATATAACTCCTAGTATTTCTATTATATCATTCGATACGATATATTATATTATCAGACAATAGTAATTCCAAAACCTTAACAACGAAGGTTAGAATGATAATTTCTAAGGTCTAAAACAACTTAGGTATTTTTAGAATCACTAGATTTCCTGTTTAAAAATCGGTTAGGCCAATAAAATCGACTTAATCGTTCTCTTCGAGTTTTGTTGTTGTAAAGTGAATTTATATTCAAATTATATTAAAAATACATTTTTAGTGCATTATTTAGAATTTTCAGGGCATAAAAGCATTTTTTTTAAAGCATTATTACATTCCCAACCTTATTTATAAATTATATAAAACAGGAAATATAACAAATATACCGTTATGCATTGGTGTGTGTACTGCAGTAATCAATAGTTATAGATAATTCATAATCTAAAAAGACGTCCTAGAATAATGGGAACGGAAGCAGCCATTGTTATCGGTAATTTAATGTACACCTGTAAGCAACGATAAACCATTACTTACGAAAAAACGATTCTGAGCGGAGTTCAGTTGATAGTGATGTTTTGTCAACAATATAATAATATATATGTCATATAATAATAAAATAATTAAATGGGCTCTATATATTTTAATTAATAATATTTGTTTAATGTTGTACCGATTCCCCCAGTTTTCTTACGTTTTTCCATGTTTTTTCCCAGTTTTTCACATTTGTTGAGAAAACTTCGAAGAATATCGAAAAAAAAACCTCTGTAAAGTACCTCTCCAGTGAAATTTCCTTTTAAAAAAATTGTTATTATTAAAAATTGGAGTAAAAATGCTGGTAGAAAAGTTGTCCACAGAAAAACAAAAACCATAATAATAATAAATATCTTTTTAAAACCATAAGCTTCTTCACTATATTCAAAATTTGAAAAATAATTTATTGTGTAAAACTATACGTCAGATAGGTGACAGGGGAAAACAAATGTATTTTCGATGCACCTAAAGACCCGGTGGTGAATAATGAAGCCCGAGAGAAAAACAAACGAAATGAAAATTGAAATGGGCCTATGAGAACTCTGTAATAGTGTCCTGAATTTCCTAATAAGCGCCACCCGGACCGGTCGTCACGAGCGCGCGAAATTCAAAAGTTCAAATTTGCGTGTGGCACGAACATCCGCTATAAATAATACCAAGCTCACCAATACAATATATAAATTATCCTCTCTCTTCCCCTTGGAATATGCAACTGAGTATATTAAAATGTTCTGCATTATCTGATATATTAGAGACTCTGATACGAACTTTCATATAATACGATATTAATTAATTTGAGAAGGGTGATGTTCTTTAATTATTGTGCCAATATGCTTTTGAAAAACTAAATATAAATATATACACGTCACCTATGCCGTTAAAAATAATAAATAAAATACATAAAAGTCTACATAGATATTATCTTGAAATATTTAATGTTATATATTGCGAGTATAATGAGTTTAAACAAGAAAGTTTTTCCCAGTTATGAGGAAAACTACAAAGAAAATCAAAAAATGACAAGGGCTTTACTTTGTTTATAATACTATCCATTGTTAATTTACTATGGACGTATAATTTTTATTCTGCATAGTTTTACTGAAATATATGTAACGAAAAAACGATTCTCAGCGGAGTTCAGTTAATAGTGTTGCTTTGTCAACAATATATAATATATATATATATCATATTATGGTAAAATAATTGCATAGGCATTATTTTTCCACACAAACATTACCATTATTTTGATTTATATATTTATATAAACAATCAGTTATAAATAATTTGACTGTTACGAAAAAAATGTATAACAATATAATTATATATTTATTTACATTATTTATATACAGCCTACAAGTTGCATCAAGGTGTCAAAAGGTTCTAAAAATAATTATAGTAAGGTTTCATTTGAGAGGTTAATAAATTAATTTAACAGTTATTAAAAAAAAAGAAGTTCTACGATAATGGGAATGGGCACAGCCACTGTTTTAGATAATTTAATGTATACCTGTAAGCAACGATAAAAGTTGATAGTGTTTCTTTATCAATAATATATTTTTCGTTTTATAGTAAAATAATTAAATAGGCTTCATACGTTTTCTTTAATAATATTAGTTCAATCTTGTACTGATTTTCTCGATTGTCCGAAACGTTTTTCACGGTTTTTCCATGTTTTATCCCGGTTTTTCACATTTACTGGAAAAACTCTTAAAAAAATAAAAAAATTACCTCCCTAAAGTACCTACCCGATTTCCTTTTAGAAAAGGTGCTACACGTAGGAATCCGAGCAAGTCTTTAGTTGCGCACTGATAAAAAAAAAAAAATCTTTGTAAAACCATAAGCTTTTTCGCTCCACTCAGAATCTAAAACCATCATGAAATTTCACCTCCCCTCTCCACCAAATTTTACCCCAAATATTTTGCAGGGAGGAAAATTTTCCGTTAAAATATTCGGAAATAAGCAAATATTTTTTCCCCTCCCCGGTAAAATTTCACTAGAAATTATTTACCGGGAGGAGGGGTGTAAAATTTCACAGGGGTAAATAATCCTGGTGACACCGGTATTGTTTTTTAATTATACAAAGTATTCTCACGTAGACGATTATGAAAATCTATAGCGGTGGCCAGTTTATGGTTTATGGCTTATGTTCATCTACTAGCTGTCTCACTCTATACAGTGTCAGCCAGTCTCAGTCAGCACTTAAGTTAAAATTGGAATATGAATATAACATTTAAATAGTAGAATATTTCCGAGAGCTTAAAAAAAAAAATCTAACACGGTTATAATTTTTTTGGATCAGAAACTTTTAAAAAAAACTACTTACAACCCTAGGCAAAATCTTCGACTTTAAATTTTAGTTTTTTGTGTTTAAACTCAAATTTCAATTTAAACGCAAACATATTTATGTTCTAATAGGTAACATTCCATGTTTCTCATTTTTGTAGATTCGGAATGTATAGATGAAGGTAGATCTATTAAGATAACTGTACATATTTTACCTTATCACAGGTTTAATTAGAAAATTCAAAAACAAATTTTAAATTTCATCTAATATAAATACCAACAGTATAATAATACCATCTATAATACACATGTGTATAGTTAAAAATAGATTGCCGCAATTTTTTTTTCACTTCGTCGTAGTCAATTGCGCCGAAAATACTGTTGATATTTGACAAACAAGCAAAACATGAAACAAAAAAAGCTGAAATAGCTATATTGTTTTTTCTTCTAATGCCGCCCTCTTCCTAAAACTCGATTCATCCGAAAAGAAAATTTGTTCGGGGCCGGGACAAGGATAATAGAAATACGCCATACTATTATAATACATAATAATATAATATCTCAGCGTAAGTACTTATACCGGTCTATAATCTCTCTCTCTCTCTCTCTCTCTCTCTCTCTCTCTCTCTCAGCTCTCTAGTGTATATTATATATATTATTGTACCTGTGTTACACGTGTACGGGGATTAAGTTTTTCGGTTTTTTAAACACGAATATATTAATATACAACACAAAAACCGGCGTGCAACAAAAGACAACCCCGTACCTACGTACTGCACAGCGCACATACAACGGATGATGCATAATATGCGGTAACCGAACCATGGTCGCCGTAACAGAGTGCCGCACTGCCCGTACTAAGTATAGGTATATATAATAATACACTCGGACGATATTGTGCGATGTTGTTGTTTTGTGTGCGTGCGTATGTGTGTGAGACAGAGTGGCTGTGCCTGTGTGTGATATTGACGCGCGTAAAACGGGAATAAATGTGCGAACATTGTTTTCGGAGCGGCTGTCGGCCGGCGGCGGAGGGGTGTGGCGGATGAAAATCCAACGTGTCCTTTATATTATAATATTGTGTTCGATAAGCAAACATTTACCGACGACGATGACAATACGTAATACGGGCAGACCGCAGCGCCATTTAAACCGCAACGATAACAAACGCGCCGTATATTATAATAACTCGCATTATGCAGTAGATGGGTACCTATAATAACTCGCAGCGGCGGATGACAAAATGCGTTTTTTTTTTTTTTTTTACGGGCCGTCGGTTCGTCTCGCGCGTAATCCTCGGTGACGACTGGCAGAAGCCGCCGTAAAGAGCTCGGCACACATGTCCAGTGTAATACGCCGCGTATAGACCCGGGAGTTACCGTACACAGGCCGCCCCTTAACCAGTCCACGATAGGTATATTATAGAGGGTGGGGGACTGCCAGCCCCCTTATGTACCTCAGACCGGGCTTAAAAAGTATTACGGAAAAAACAGCGCCATCACTATAGTCGTCCGGATATCGTAGTCAACGATAACGGTGTCTCGACGAAATTTCTAATACACGAGTTGTGTCCCGACGAAAAAAACCATACGCCGGTACACAAGCTTTGTGTCAGTAAAAGTTTATATTGTAATGTAGATATTATATAATTTACACAATGATAAAAGTTGGTTTTGTTCAATAATTGGCTAAATCAGAAGTTTAGTTTAAAAATAGCGCAATTAAGAATGCCCCAAAATGGTTTTACCTAATGTTTACAACACACACTACTTAAAAGATGGACATACTTCGCACGATTGGTAGGCCACTATTGAAAAGTGCGCGCGTACTTTGCATACTTTCGAAAGAAGAGTATGCATGGCGTCAATAGGTACTTGGCTTTAACGTTGGCCTTTAGTCTGCTATTTTCTATTAGGTAAACAAGAGTACTTATTTTTTCTTCGATTATTGGAATAAACATTAATTCTTTCAAACGTATGTTTACTTAAACTAAAATTTTTCCGAAATTATTCACCCGATAAAGTCATTAATGAATACGCACTCATTCAGTCCTTAATTTTCTACTATTTTTCCGGCTTTCACGATGCAAGCATGCTTGCATGTTTATTAACCGAAACAAAAAATTAAGTCTCAACGCGTTTATTTTAAAATTGAAAATCCAATCCAACATATACAAATGATAGTACAAATAGACATAATAATAAATAGTATAATAGAAATAATATTAATAACAATAAATGAATAACAATAAATTTAACTATTTTACCAACACGACTTAAGATAGTATACAAAATTACTATCTATGAAAAATAATTATTTAATAATAATCAATAATAACAACTCGCAAAGATTATAAACTCAAAAATAAACAGGGCTTAAAGCCGTTTATCGTATGTAGGAAAAATATTAGGAAAACTATAATTGAAAAATATTCACTAAAAAATGTTCACTACATTGATGACGCTGATAACATCATTTTTTAAACATAGTAACGAGTAAACAACTTCAGTAAACATCGAATTAGACAGTTTGCCGATAAGTGCATTCATGTAGCAACTAGCAAACAGTTGCATAAAACAATTTTGCCAAAATACATTATTTACTCAATAAGCAAAACATTTACAACAATTAACTCGCCAAACCCCAGAGACATTGAACATACATTCTGTGCGAACACTGTTATAGTTCGATACCAGAGATTATTCGAGTGCAACAGGGCAACTCCTTAATTGTTTTATATTATTGTTTAAACTGGTTCTCCCCGATAAGCAATAACCAGAAAAAATATCGAAAAAATTTAAAACAGTAACCGGTTGGCATACAAATGTTGGTATATATATTTATATAGAACCGTCAACCGGTTACCGGTAGCTGTCATATGAAAAATTAATCGTATGCAATTACCGATTCTCAAAAATTGTTTGGTTTGCATCGCATAATCTATTTAAGCCCGGCAAGAAAGTTTGATATACTTATCAAGTATATCAAGAACGCAACAGCACGCCGAGCATGTGAAGTAAGCCAATAGAGAATTTTAGTGGACAAGCACTAAGCCATAAGCCATAAGCCACAACCACTAATTTTGAAGAATTTCATTAGCAGAATAGCTCTCCAGGAACAGTTTATGGTTATCAACCTTTAAAAATATCATATCTACTAAAATTTCGTATTGTTATAGCTCTTGCGCACACCAAACCAATCAATTTGTCTACTTCAAAATGTGATCAACCCGATGTACGTGGTCAAAAATAAAATTTATGCGGCAAAAATATATCATTAAAAATGTTAAAAAGTTAATTTTTTTTTCTAGGATCTCATTAGTAGATATTATTAGTGTAAAATCAAAATTTCAGTTTCATAACATTTTTTGAACTGGAGTTATAGCCAAGTGAACTTGATTTTTTCTATTATTTTGAAAATTAAAATGCCGATAGTTAATTTATTTTTATTTGTTAGATATTTGAGATATATAAAATGAAAAAAAATTAAATACTTAATTGCCAAGTCGCATATTAAAATAATAAAAAAAAAATATTTATTTTTTTTTTTTGAAATTCAAGATCTTAACGGTTTGAATCATAAAAAAATCGAACGTTTTCGTTTTATTATTATTATTTTTTTTTCTTCTATAAACTGCAGTAAAAATGTACTCGAGTTCACCCTATACCCAATATATGCATTTTGTAAAGAAAGTTCTAAGCTATAAGAATATATAATTTTTTATCGCGTCCCGTTACATTTACAACGCACACAAATCATATTGTCATAAAAAAAAAAAAAAATGATGTTTTACATTTTTTCTATCGGAGCTCTCTTCTGTGGATTTTAAACGCGCATAAATTCCCGAGCCCTGAACTGAAAAGGCTTATGATACGCCTATGATGGTCGTCACCGAAATACTAGAGTCGGCGACGCGAAAACGAACGCCGTAGTACTGCACCACCCAACCTAATGACATTAATAATATTATTATAATATGTTGTCCGCGCGAGAATACCGCAGAGACTTGTAAAATAGCATTATCAAAAACCCCGTACGGGTTAGGCGCGCGTGTAATTATTATATTAACCACGCGGATAACTCTTTCGTATAAAATTACCTTATTGTAATATTATATAGGTCGCTCTATATTATATATACACGTGCGTGTGTTTAATATTATATATTATTATTATTATTTTACGTGCGTGAATATAACACTCTTTGCTACGCCCTTGACAAATATTATCCGTACATAACAATATAACGTACAGTAGTACCTATAGTATCTAATGTCGTTATAATAATGAAATGGGTTTTTTTTTTTTATATTTTATTTATTCTTTTTTCATAATATACGGATAACGCGATAAAATCGGTATCTTCCGGTACGTGTAATATACGTCACAACTCATATATTATTATTATTATTATTACAACAATACGCGTGGTGGCGAAAACGCTTTACGTGGAACTGACGAAAAAAAATTAAAATAACCATTAAAAAAAATTAACCGATACGATATTGTGTCACCGCAATTGAACGCGCGCACGAGTTTTTTATCACACAGATGATATCTTGTTATATTATTACGTTTATAAAATGTGAGATGTTGTGACGATCCCTCTTTCTCCTTGCGCGTTTAATCGAAATCAATAAATGTAGTATATTATACCTATTTTAAAGATCGAGTTCCCCCCCCCCTTATTCTGACGAACTATTATCAATTTACAACTGTACAATATAATATTATTCGTTTAAAAATTGATGCTTGAATGCGAATTTTGCGAACGGATCAACTTAGACGCGTCTACGTTAAATAGAAGAAACCAAAAATTGCGAAATCGGTAATCTTGTTTTGTTTTTATTTTAATTTACAAAACACACGTCCGCGGGCATGTTCAATGAAATTGACAATATACATTTTTTTCTTATCCTTATAATCATTACCGAAAGTTAGGTTACTTTACTAAACAGCGGATAGGTACACTCACGAAAATTAAATTTCACTTGTTTTTTTTTTTCCCCCGTATTTTGATTATAATCGAATGAAAAACACTTTTTTACTTTAGAGATATAAAAAAGATAACAATAAGTATAGGTAAACTATAACTAAACATTTTATACAGGGAAATGGCCGTGTATGAATTAATACTGTATTACTAAATGAATCGTGAAAATCCAGCATAACACATTATAATATTATTGTAGAAATACATTTCTCTCGTGTGAAAATTAAAGTTGGAAAAAAGTTGAGATAAGATTTATTTTGACTTTTACCCCACATATTAATACCGAGACACAAAAATAAACTACATAACAACTAAAAGATAAAAAATAATAATACTAATAAATAAAACCTCGAGGATTTTATTATTATTATCTGTATACACACACACACACACACACACACAGACAAAATTGACAACATTTGTGTGCGTCCAACACTAAGAGGGTTTAAGAGAGATTAAAAGAAAAAAAAATTGTTTACATTTGTAAATTTCCATTATAGCTTTTCCAATACCTACACAACAAATTTTGACGTATATACCGTAGTTATGTATAATATATTATATTGATACTTATTATTTTATTGCACACACAGCACCATAATTCGATGATTTACTCTCATCGGGTTTTTATACCGTCATTGCATCAGTTTCAACCCTTTTTTGATTCCCCGTACCGATGAACCGGAATAAATAAACGGTATAATATAATAATATGTTCCCATTATTGTATGCAATATTGTATTTGTATAACTCGTAATGTATGGTTTCGAAAATTGCATATATAGTATTATACTGTGCTTTTTTGCGCGCGTTTTCTTCGCTACAGAATAACCGATTTAAAAATTTCGAAAATCCTCCGCATCAGTTCAAATGTATTACAATTTATTATCGCTATATTATACTAATAATGTTATTATTATTATTATTATATACGACGTTCAATCCGTTTATATAGCGCATGTGCACTTTGTTGCCATTAGGGCGGCATTAACTATATTTATACTATATACTAACTGTATATCCCTGAAAAGTATTTTTAAACAGACTGTGTCGGAGGAAACGCGTAATAATATTATTACCATATTATACCTACGGACTGGATTCTGTCGAAGGGAAACGCCGCTGAAAGGGTTTAAGAACGATAAGTAGATTATCGGTGATGTGGGTATGGACGGCAGCATGTATATGTGTGCGTACGCGTATGTACGTATAGGGTGTAGTATTCCTCTAGGCACTCGTCGTCGCCAAGCCAATAATACCTCCTAATATACAACATCTCCCGTTATAAACAAATTAGCCGACCGCCAATCCATGTGCATCAGTCTCGCGATTCAATTACGTATATATACGATGATGAGCTGATAATCCCGCGGAATATTAACACAATGTCTCGAATGTGTATACCTAACACGTCATATTACAGCGCGACGTCCTTATACAATGCATAATATTATATAAGTGTATACTGGATATAAGTAACGGCATACAAAATAAATAATTATATTGTTATATATAAGTACCGGATCGATAATGTGTTTTTACCTATTCAATAAATAGAAAAACTAATGTTTTTTTTTTCAGATTCTGAACGAAGCGGGGAATGTACTTATTTTGCTATGAAGGTTTTTACGTTTGAATGCTATTGGTTTTACTATGATGTGTACATTTTTTTCCCCTTTTTTTTCTTTCTGTAAACCACTTTTCGAAAAGAAATCTTACTCTAATATAATACAGTGTAACACCTTTTCTGAACAAAATTATAGATAAAACGGCAAATATGTACGGTACACCGTGGCATTACTGATTTCATTATTTTTATTATTTTTGCAAACTATGTTACGATATGTAACTACCTTTTTTAAACAATTGTTGTCATGAAACGCATATAGTTGAAAAAGCAATATTCAACTTCCCACCCATCACCAGTATCAGCTCTTTTTTATGTCTGTAAATAACTTTTCTGCCTGAAATCTTGCTTCAATAAAAAAATGTATAGGATCTTTCTTGTATAGCACTTTTGATCTAGTTGATGCATTGGGAGGTTATTTGTTAATTTTCCTTGTAGTTTTATAGGAAAACTAGGAGTTTTTTTGTATAATTTTTCTTGATTTATGGGTTGCCTTAACAAGTGAAAAATTACGACTAATAACACTCTGCTCAAAATCGTTCATTATTAAGGTTAAGTTTATCGTCACGTACATACTTGTAAATTAAATTACTCTATAATGTAGATATATTATATCGTCCTTTCCAACATCCTTCTTAAAATAGTGGCCCACATATAAGTATGTGGATGTTCTCACGGGGGCTGGATTTCGAAGATATGGGGATAGATCCCCTAAGCCTTTTTTGGGGGCGCCAAAAAACAATAAATGTATATATACAGTGACGTAAGCAGGGGAGGCTAAAGGGCTAAAGCTCCCCCATTGACCGTATATATATATATATGTATATACTTCCATATTTGCTTATATTTTACAAGTTTCAACTGTAACAATAAATAGTAAATAAGGACTTTTTTTCATAAAATACGCTATTTTCGTAAGATTTTATTTGACTTATAAGATTATTATTTTTCATTATTTATTTCAACTGAGATTATACTCGTTATAAATAATGGTTTTGTCATTATTACAACTTTGGTGATTGGTATTACCATGAAAACGCGGGCTTCCACACAACCTTAGATAATATCTATTATTGCAAATTGCAATATTGAACTCACTGAACTGATGTTAACAACAATTAATGCATCGTTAAGTTACCCCACAGATGTTGTAGATAATACTAATATAATCTTTAATTAAAGAAAAACCATTAGGTAGATATTTCGATAATTTTGTTTTTATTTATTTCTCTTGAGTACCAAAGTAATAATATTTTGTATAGGTTTTTCGTCATTGTTTTGGTATAAAATGTACCTTATATTTTTGCTCACTAAAATAACTATTTAACTATTCATTATGGTAGAAAAAATATCTAATATTTTTCGACTATATATTGAAGAGAAAAAAAATAAGTAAGTATGCAATCCATAATTTATAAAATTCTAATTTTGGTTGACCTTTTTTAATCCTCTACTAACTTAAAAATTTTATTTTACAGCCAGTATTTTTATAGTTACCTAAATATAACTTTTTAGATTCCGAGTTTAACGAAGAATGTATTGGTTTTACAAAGATATTTATTTATTTATTTTTTTTTTTATGTAAACACTTTTACAAGCAGAAATCTTATTCTGATTATCAAGTATAGCACCTTTTGTGGAAGGAAATTTTCTATGGGTGATACTTTAATGAGGTCATTTTTTGAAAGTCGTATTAATATTCGAGATGATGAGGAATGTTTGGTTATTTAGGTTAGACAAGGTTGAAAGATTAAAAAGATCCGATACTGGGGATGGGAGTGGCCACTGTTTTAGGTGAGAAGTTGGGAAGGTAGGATACATAAGGTTATTTTATTTATATCTATAAGCAACGATAAACCATTCTTTGACGAAAGACGATTCCGAGCGCAGTTCGGTAACACATAATTTGAATTGTCATCATTTTTTTTTACGATTGTCGTTTAAATTAGATTTCAAAACACTTATTAAAAAGTTATCCAACGATTTTGAAAATGTTACCACGTCTAAGTAAGTCCAATATAAGTATTTTTACCAAGTTTCAAGTCTTTACGTTTTTTCATAATCGAATTAGAGCAAAATATCCCAAAAAATAAAATTCCTTAAAAGCTCAAAAGTGACTCAAAAGTTTTGGCAGTGATACCGTATGAAAGTAAATTAAAAAGGCAATAAAAAAGGTATCTTGTCATTTTTCAATTAAATCATTTTTTCTGGTAGAAAACGTCGTCTGTGTTTTTATAAAGTAATGAAATCGTGAAATTGTACATTTTCCTTAGTTTTTTCCCACTTATGTACTTTTATTTAAAAAAATGGCATCAAAACTTTAAAAAATGACTACTCTAAAGTCCATCTAAACCACTTGAACTTTCATAAAAGTTACTACACGTAAAAATCGGAGTAAGTTTACTAGGAAAAAAACTTGTCCAGACTAGAAGAAAAAAAGAAGAAAGAAATAAACAGCATTGTAAAACCAATAGCTCCCTCGCTACGTTCAGAATCTTAAATAAGGTTGTCATTGGCAACAGTTTTTATTTATTGTTATTATTAAGTTTTTATTGTTTTTATTATTTTTTTAAACAATCATTGTTGTTATGGAAATGAGCATTGTTGTAATCATTTTAACATAATATGACATATGTATTGTTGACAAAGCAAAACTATCAACTGAACTCCACTCTGAATCATTTTAACAACAAAAATACCAAATTGAATGTACCGTTTTACATACGTAATATATAATTTTATCTTAGGTTTTCCTTATTATTTAGAGTATAACAGGGAAATAAAAAATGACTTCTTCATTGCACTATAAACAGACAAAACATGTTTTCTACAAGAAAACTCTAAGTTGATAATCTGGCAACATTTTTGAAGGTAAATTTATTTATAGACAGAAAATAAAATAAAAATATTTTAGCAAACCTATTCATAGTACAATTTACAATAAATGTATATGCAATCAAAAATTTAGCCTACAATAATATTATTAATTAGGCGATTTTTTTTTTCCGTAAATTATTAATCATAGAATTATGTTCATATTAAAATTAGTATAAAGGAATTTGGAAGTCGAGTTCAATAATTCCAAGAGACGCAAATTTGCTGTAAATCTTTTAGTCCCTCTTCTTTTATTTTTAAATTCGAGTATTGATTAAATGTAACTAATAACGCGGTTATAAAGTGACAAACTGTTACTAATAAGTGTTATTAATTTTCTGAAATTTATAGTGTTATCTCAATAGGTTAACATTATTATCCTTTCATAGAGAAGTACATGTTCATCTTGAATTAGTTTTTGATGCTATAAAAATCAAGAAAATCGGACAACATTTTGTAAATATATTAATTAAAATATAAATGGTTTAAATATGAAGCATAATAATGAAATTACTGAATGTATTGAAATTTAATATATATTTTATTTATATTGTTAGGGTGTAGGGGATGTTGCCCCACAGTTCAAAATTAGTAAATTCCCCTTCCAAAAGAAATTTCTGAGAACGTTCCTACATTAGCAGTATTAGCCTTTTTTCTTTATTCTGCGGTTTACACGTGTTTTTATAAATACTTAGTAAACCAGGTTTAAAAAAAAACCTCATTTAGAAGCAACGTACCAATATAAAATAAAAACTACGTAAGTGCATAATAATTGCGAATTAATGTCAATGTCTGTTACGTCATATGCAGACGATATTTTGTACAACAGCCAATACATATATAGTATAAACAAGAAAAAAAAACAATATTTTAAGAGTATATTCAGCGGTGAAATTTACGATTCGATTAGATATGCATGGCGAATGGCTGGGATTATTTTTCAAGTTTTTTTTTAATTTATTCGAATATACATTGGGCTCCGATTTGAAGTAAATAACCATACAATTGCATATTTTGAAAGAAAATGTGTAGTTTTTAAATCCATAAGATGAAGTGCATTGAAGAGATTTAAATTAAGTACGTTTTAATCCACATATTTGAAAACAATCGTATTTACAATTCTTGCGCAATGTTTTATATGTATATTTTAACATAACGCAGTTATTATTTTAAAGGCTTTTGTTTTTGCACATAAATTTCACTGTGTACCTCAAACCCGGATTTACGAATAAGTAAGGTGTGTAATAATAAGAGTTATTTTATTGAGTAGCGCATACACTACATTATGATTTTGTCCATATCTGCCTGTCCGTTTGCCCGCATGCGCCCTAGCTGTCAAACGATTACGAATTTTAGAATGCGGTTTTCACCACTAAACGATTTTTTTGGCTATAAAGAATGTCCACATTGATTTCCAACTTAATCGGTGAAAAAAAAAAGTGATTGAAGACTAGTCATACTATAGTCATGTATAATATTAATGATTTGTTTCATCCGATTAAAAAAGAATTTTGGCTAAAATAATTTAAAATTCCAATATTGTACATACAACCAGAGTTGTTTAACTCATTAGAAACTTACGCTATTTTGATTTATATAGGTTTATTTATTTTATTAATGATGACACAATGACACAATGGCATACCAAAATAACCAAAGCATAATATTAAATATGTTTTAAACAACACAATTTTGCACCAAAAATTCAAATCACTTATGAAATCATTTTACGGCTTAAGTTTCTAATGTTGACTAAGATATATATCACTTAGAATTTAGATTACATAACAATGAATTACTAAAAAAATGTGCTTAGGGCTATACTTTGACTTCATACAGCCCTACGTGCATCTATAAAATTTAGTATACAAAATAAGTGTCGCAGATGTATATAATATATTATTAAAATATTTAAATTATCAGATTTAAATATTATAATTGCGTTTGTTAGTATGTGATTATTTTTTTGTATGTTTCAAAATAAATATTTAATATTTTGTATCGTGGTCGGGGTATGAATAATATTTATGTTTTGTAGAGAAAAAAACGTTCATAAACTAGGATTTCCTAAATCACTTTTATTTTTTCGTATACTATAAAATATCCAACAGATGTTATCCTTATCGCGAATGGTGCAGATGAATAATATAATATTATAATATACAAATGATGCGTATATAGGAAAACAACAATATTATTATTATTGCGTTTCCGCCGATTGATAAAATAACTGACTCGGCAATAATGCGTGAAAAAAAAAGGAAAAAAAAACAAACAAACAATCGCATAATTTTTATAATCACACAAATCCTATAAATTATACGATTATGATGATCGTACGTGTCCGAGTGTGGTTGCAGCTGCCGATATATTCTGGAGGGTGTAGCGAATATACGTGTACGGTGCATTGGAAACGACACTTAAACTGTACACAGTGTTAAAACGGTCCTGCACACGCGTATAGTACGTCCTGTTTTCCTTACCACGTCCCCGTCCAGTCGATCCAATCGACTGGAAATTCAATATCGGAAATTACTTCTTTCTGTTTTTTTATATATATATATATATGTATGCCCCTAAAATCATCGAAAACAACATTTCGAATCAAACAGCTCGGAAAATTCGACTTTTGTATGAATAACGTTATTTACTATACACTACGCTCCCACCTTTTGTATATTATTATATATCTACCTATATATATATATAAACGAACACCGACAATAATAATAATAATAATATTTTGTATAGACAATAATACTAGGATGTCACGCGTAAAAAAAAATGGGAAGATAAATTTGGGTAATAAAAAATAATAATAATAATAATTGTATTCTCTCTGCTGCATGTAGTATGGCGTTGCGTTTACCCAAATGACATCGACATCGATGTTCGGGCACATAAATGGGCTTATTGATTTGTGGGCGCGGTAAAATATAAGTCAATAAATCGCCGTTCAAAACGGATGTTCTTTGGGTCCGGCTATAATACCTGGTGTAGCAGATAATAGGTGCAGTGTATCCTGCAGTGGGACAACATTTTTTTTTCCGTGGAGACGTAAATCTATTATCTCTATTATATCTGTGTATAGTTCGAAAGTGCCGACCGTTGTACGGGTATTAATTATTTTGTTTTCCTTATCCGCATACCTACAACACCGTACGGGGTGCAGTTCACCCGACCCAGTCTTTATGGTTAGGTACATAATATTGTATTTCTGTTTATCGATATCAACTCGATCCGAAACACAGATCCAATGATAAACGTTTATGCAGAGACCGCGTGCGGATTTATCGGTTTTCTCAATTTTTTTTTTATTCAGCGATTCCATTCACTGACATTAATACACAAAAGCTAATATGCTGATTGCTAATTGCTGTTGTTTTGGTAAGGAAATTTAAAGTGCGCATATAGGTGTACAGAATAATTTTTACAGATTAATTTAATTTATATATTATGGACGAGACAATAAACCATTTCTAATAAAAAACGATTTTGAGCAGAGTACAATATTAGTCGTATTTGTTAAGGTAACCCGGAAATCGACCAAAATTATACAAAAAATGCACGTGTTTCTCATTTACTGAGAAAACTACGAAAAAAATCAAAAAGTTACATTTCCGATGTACTAACTAGATAAAATTTTAAAACTCGCTCCGAAATTCGGATTACTAATAGAAAAAATGTTAACAGACCGTAAAAACAAGAACACGTATCTATCTACCATATTACAGTAAATCGTGCAATACATTCCTCGATGCGCTCAGAATCTTAAAGTACAGATAAGGATATCACCGTACGTAGATTAATGGTACGGAGAAAAACGTTATTTCGTAAAGTATATACGAGTATGACAACGTCTTGGAGTCGACACTGTTTTTTAAAAAAAAAGTTTACCTTTTCCTCCTTCTCCACGAAAAAAAAAAAACAATATTATTACTTTATTGCAAGACGTGCGCGTGTATACGATATTATTGTATTAGGTAAATTCATCGACCTTTTTTTTTTTTTTATTTATTTTTCGAGTTTTTTGTTTTCGAAAAAAAAATGTCACGACGTCGTTGTACACACACACACACACACACACACACGATCCGACGCTAACGTACACGAGTGCACGCCGTCTCGCATGGGCGTGTACGCCGCCGAGTATTTGTGCGTCGCTGCTGCAGTATTATTTGTGCCCGTATATACATATATGTATATATATATATATATGTATATTTATATTATGTACTCGCGTTTTGTTGATCGAACACTCGATGTCCGACATATTATTATTATTATTATTAGAAGAAGAAGAAGAAAGACGGAACGCGCGCGACGGACGACCGTCTATGTGTGTGTGTGCGTGTGTGTGTGTGTGTGTGTGTGTATGTGTGTGTGCGCGCGCGCGCGCGTGTGTGTATAACTTCCCTTTGCTTCGCCGCCGCCCTCTTGCCAGCACCGGGATTCGAGTGGCCACTTGTCGTCGTCGTCGACGGCGGCGGCGGCGGTGCCTTTGACGCCAGTCGCACGGCATCACCGCACACTTGCTCGCGCATAGCGCGCGTCTCTCTGTTTCGCCTGCATCGCCGCCGCCGCCGTCCCCGTCGCCCAAACTCCGTGTACGTGCGTGCGCCCCGCCGGCTCATCGCGACAAAAACACACGTATATACTCTTCGTCCTATCTATAATACGCGCGCAGTGTGTACTTGCGTGTACGTGCAGTATACGTACGCATCAGACGGCCTCTCTTCGGCCCCGATCGCGACGCTTTGCCACACCACACCCTATACATAAATATATGTATACACACACTCACACACGCACGCACAATGCACATAACGATATACACTTATACGCATTTTTTTTTTGTAATACGCACGAGTACATCGTATTGAATGTGTATACATATATATTATAATCGATATGACGACGTTAAGAGCGTTAAAACGTCTTGGACTTATTGCGGTGACACGCGCAATATATTATAATATCACCGCGATATGTAACGTCACTAGACAACGGACGTTTGCGCTCTGTTGTTATTATTGCTATCGTTATTATTACTACACAATATATAATATATAATATTTTATGATATTCTCTATGACGTTTAAACATATATACATAGTACATGGCGGTTCGATTGACAGTTTTCGAACCGACCTGCAGCGAAAACTGTTTGACTCACGTCAATTTGTCAACAACAATAGGTTGCGTCAATATATATGATGCATCGCCGTAGTTATACGATGCAGGTCAAAGTATATAACACGAAAAATAACCCTCCTCTTTGCACCTAAATTCAAGCGTAATATTACAACTGCGGAATGACATTAATGTCGACGTAAAAAATATATGATTTTTACGGACGAAATCGAAATTGACTTAAGACCGCAGGCGCGTTTTCTCAAGCAAATTTTCGATCAAAAGCCAAACGAAATTATAGTTTTAGGTCTCTAATTGACTATATTATTATGTGCATTACATGCATTATGTATTCCTTGTTTTGTAAAAAAAAAAAAAAACCAACGATAAAAATACGCCCTAGGATAATGAGGACTCCAATGAGAAAACCCTTGAGAAAATCGAAAAATTACCTTCTTAAAGTACTTCCCCACATTGATTTCATTTCAGAAAAGTTGCTACACTTAAAAATCTGAGCATGTCTTCTGATAGGAAAGTTACGGATAGATAAAGAAAAAAATAAACAACTTTATAAACCATAAGCTTCTTTGCTCTGCTCAAAATAATCTAAAATTAATTAATCGCCAAAGATATTTGGGAAGACAGAGAGCCGATTTCCGGGAGCCACGTTTTAAGGGGATATCATAATCTTTTAATACACGGGAGAAACAACTTTATTTAAAACGAACTATCCGTCTGTCGAGTTGCCTAGATGACACAGTGTAGACGTTCAGACATATTTGTTGCAAAATTTTAAAATACAAATCAAATTAATCAAATTGTGCCCAATATTAAAAATATAAATGATTATGTACAATGTTAAATGTAGTTTTTTTTAAAAAAAATTAACCCTATCTATGAGATAGAAATATTTCAATCAACAGGACCTAAAATAGTTTGTTTTAGAGCATCACAAAGTGTGTGAAGTGAAATTTCAATGTGCTATAAAAAAAATAGTTCTAATGTTAGGATCTTAAAAGAACAGTGTCTCAAAGCGCCGAAAATGTAAATACGTTTCTGGTTGTAGTATTAACTGACTACAAACTTAGATGTACATACCTAAACAGTGTTGATAAGAAAAAATGTTCAATTTAAATATTTTATCATTTACACGCAAGTCCTAATTTTTTGTTCGTAAAACATACTTTTTAATAATAATCATCATCATTTATAAACGTCTTATTTACTTGTGTATCTTCTGTATCCAATTAGGAGGAAAGTAAATACTGTAGTTATAACCCTTGAAGGGTGAAAATAGTGGCACAAAATCCACGGAAGGTGGGGAAAAAAAAATTGTAATAGTTAAATATCTATTAGTTTGGTTAGCTATTATGTATCTACCGCAACTAGTTATTTAGTTGATATCAACAACTAATACTATTCACGAATAATTAAATAAAAAAAATAACTAAATGTTATAGTTACGTATTAAGTTTAAGCAATTCAATTCTAATTTGGATTAAAAAAATGTTAAACTATCCACTATAGGTTGATATAGCTCAATAGCTGTATAAAATAGGTCAAAATTATAATAATATTACGTTGCAATAAAGACAATGTACATAATATAATTACTAATAATTAGTTTTACCATTATATGTTGTGCAAATTAAAATGCAAGTATTAGTCATGACATAATAATATAATATCTGTGTAAAAAATTTAAGCACTGGCTATCATTAAATCCTTCTAGGAACATTATTCAAAAGTGTCCTCCAGTACCATAGCCGGAAATAAATTTAAGGGGAGCACTTATCATTTGTATATTACCTACTATATTTTTACTAACTTTTAGAACGTTAAATTAACCAATAAACAAAACGAAAAACGGTCACATACTCCCAGTGTCCTCCCAGCTACGACACTGCAGATGTCACTGTTTAAAAGAAGTTCAACTTGGAGTTTAAAAACCCCGTTCCCAAAAAATCTGCAATTTCGAGGCGTCAATATACAGATAACTTGATAACTTATATGTATCTATGAAATGATCTGTAATTTTTAATAATAAGGTCGTCTAGCAAATAGGGTGTATTAGGTGTAATAGGTCAGGATAAGGATAGAGTGTCAGGTTCGATACCCAGCGGCGAATTCTATATATAGTCACGTTTTTTCGGATTTTTATTTCTCGTATTTTTGTAAATCGTTTTACTATACTTTATAATAATACTTAATGATTTAGATAAATATTTTTATATTGGTCGGCCATGTATGTAGATGAAAAGACATACATTATATATTTTCTTTATTAATATTTGTTTAATATTGTACCTATTTTCCCGTTTTTCCTACGTTCCTACTGCTCATTATAACACTACTACCAGATGATCTGAATACCTACTATTAATTATCAAAACGTACATAAATATATTATTTCTTAACACTCACTATGAAGTTCCACATCTCATAATACGAGCTCGTCTATAAAGGTGATACAGGTGGCAGAACCTAAATTTCCACACTCTCACTCCCGCCTTCGCGACTTCCACCATTGGATTTGGTCAAAAAAAAAAAAAAAATGAGTTTAATGTAGTATTTTATTTTTTTATAAGGGAATTTTAATATCAAATATTGACGAAAATCGTTAAGTAAAAAATTATGTGGAACAAATCTAATCGAATTTTTTTTTTATTTTTTCTGAACATATTTATATTGTCGATTTAAACACGATGGTGAAGTCTAAATTAAGCGGAACTAATCTTCGAAATTATAACTTTTTAAATTTCTGACATTTATGCGGATATTATATGTTTTGTTAAATAATTGTATATTGTACTTTTTAAAGCATATTTTTCGTAATCTAGTGATTATTTATGCCAATTATCATCCTAGGGGTTCCGAGTTTACACCAGTATGTCCGAAAAAAAATTGTTTTTTTCCCTTTTACCTAAACAAGGAAAAAACAAATACATGTTGGATGCACCTAGAAACCCAAGCCATCGCTCCCTTGAACTATTTAAATCGCAAAATAACCCTCGATTTGTTGTGCAGAAATTTTGCTCCAATGCATCAAGTATAGCTTATTTTCTGAAAGGAAATTTTATCTCCATGGTAATTTAGGGAGGTCATTTTTAAATTTTTTAAGCAGTTTTCATAATAACTAGGAAAAACGGAAAATGTACGAAATGTATAAGTATTAGTAAACAAATATTGTGGTCTTTTCTTTCTGTGTAGAACTTTTCAACCAATAATTTCGCTCCGTACTTTTTTTAAAAGGAAATCTGACATAAAGAGGTAATTTTTCGATTTTTCCTGGAGTATTTTCAACAATTGTCAAAACCCGAGAAAAAACCGGGAAAATCGGTACAATGTTAAACAAACATTATTAAAGAAAATATATAATGCTTATTTAATTATTTTACCATAATATAACATATATATTGTTGACAAGGATCACTACTACCAACTGAACTGCACTCAGAATCGTTTTTTCGTTAGTAATTGTTTATTGCTGCTTAAAGATATATATTAAATTACCAATAACAGTGGCTACAGCTGTCTCCATTATCCTAGAACGTCTTTTTTTATATACATTTATTTAAAAATTATTAATAACTGAAATAAAATATCCGTTTTGTACTTCGTAAATATATTTTAACTGTAATAAATTTGATAGCGATAAGAGACCTATTACAATGACGTTATTTATGCAAATATATAAACATCAAGATGCTGACGAATTTCATTTAAAAAGAACGTAGTAGCTGAATATAACGAACGCGAGTTCCGACATTAGGGCACCTACTATCGAATGTTAAAAAAGACTGGAGTTGCACAGACCTGTCTATAGATATGATAACAATACTATTATTGTATTTTTAATATGATGATAAAGAATAGAAGTGTCTTTTTTTTAAAGTATGGATGGTAATTTCTCTTTTCGTTCCCTCCTGTAACTATACGCCACTGTTTTTGTATATAATAACCTATACCTCCGTGTTGCATTGAACAGTTACAAATACTATTATATATATTTATATATTATGTATGAATTATATTCAATGGAAAATCAAAATTGTAAATTTATTATTGTAATAAATAATCGATATATTTTTAAATATTTTATTGAATAAAAACATTAAATTACATACATTATATGTACGATGACGTACATACCATTATTTTATAGACATGTGTGTAAAAATCACCATGCAAATATTTGCATTTTTTAACAGTTAGCAGGTAAATTAGTGCCTATATATTATTATAGTAATAGTGTACGTACTTTTATATAAAGTAAATTAAAAATTGTACTCACGTTTTCATAAGAAAAATTTGTATTGCCCGCATATTGTATTTGTATTAAATCATACATAATAATAATATTATTCGTGGTTATAATGTCGAAACACCGCTCGTTTTTCGGCGGTAAACCGCATCATATATAGTTTAATAAACTTTATAATATGGAATCTCGCCAAATTTATTCGGTGTATAGTTCATTACGAAGGTTATGTTTGATTCCTTCGGAATGTATTATAATAGGTTCGTGATAAACATTACTATACGATATTGTAACGTCGTGATATTCAAATATTTAAATATTATTATCATCACATTAAGTAACCGAAATTCTTGAAATAAAACCAAGTTTTTTTTTTTTTTTTACTAAATAAATGTACAAATATTTATGTACCTACAATATAGGTTTATGTATATTTAAATATAAAATCAATTAACCAATCGTCGAATAATTCACTATTGTATAATAAAATTTCAAATATTTATCCGAAAGTATTCTGAAATATTAATAACAATGTGCAACTAACAATAGATCAACTAAAAAAAAAAATATTGTAAAACAATATTTTTTCAGTAATGTATGTTGAAATTAATCGCAAAAAGGAGATGATATCACAACACAAACATTTCGCCTAGAGCTACGTGTAAAAAAAAAGAAATTTTAATTTACGTATAAGACTATTGGTCTATATCAATATTTTTTTTTTAGAAAAATTCTGAACATTAATGCCTATAATTTCCGTTCTATTGAACCGATTTGCATGAAAGTAGAATAAAAGCACCTCTTAGTAATATTTTCAATGTTTTGACATAAATTAGAAGTCAATTGAGTCTGTAGTTTTATAGTTATGAGTGCGCAAAAATCATGAGTTGTTTTACATGTGTTTAAATGGGAACACTATTGTTCGATATAATATACACTGTCATTCGCTACACTTCTTTTTTTTTTACTTAGCGCGTGTAACGGCCGTTGCATTGGATAAAATTTCAAATATTTACGTTAGATACGATTTTCGTACGTGACGGTTTAGTATTAAGACCATAATGCATCAAGATGAGTGGATGGAGGTAGGAATATTTTGGAAGATGATTACGATATTATTTGGTTGTCAGAATAACCACCGTGCCTTCGTCGTCATGGTATATTTCCCCAAAATGCCCAATGACATTTATTCCGAAAACTGCATTGTCTTCTGATATAATTACTCCAAATATGAAAATATCCAAATGAACAATTCTTTTTAAATACTATATAGGTTCGTTTGCGGGTCTTTTACCACCTTCTTCGAAAATTAAAATCCACGATTTGTAATGCAAAACCTAAATTAAAAAACTTAGGAATTTTGAGAACTAAAAAAACATGAAAATATGCTTTAAAAAACACAAAATATGCACTGAAAATAGGCTTTACACATTTTTTTTATTAAGATTTTATTATCATTTTTTGATTATTATTATTTATGGTATTTAGGTAAAAATGTTATAATTTGAGAGTAATTGATCAAATTCAATGACAGTTTGTTAACTAAATAAACTATTGTATGTTAGTCTATTCATCTATGCTTTCATATATCAGTGCGTACACATTTGAGCAATGTAAATCGAAAAAAAAGTGTATACAATAAGATAAGATATAAGTGCATACCCTCTTATAGCACTTAATAGCTAACAAATCACTATAATAAAATATGGTCTAAAAATTTAAAAATTTAAAATAATCAAATATATGCAAAAGAAAGTTTAGGTTTAATTAGATTCTTTACAAGATAAACAGTATTTATATTTGATTCTGCTATTTTTTTAATCTTTGAAAAATAATATGCAAATGCTAGAAGTCGCTAACCCTACCTATAATCTACTAATGCTATTTATTCCATCAAAACGTATACTTTTGTCTGAAAATTAAGAGAAATATATATTAGAGGGTTTTTCATAAACAACTGGCCAACTCTAAGGGATGGTAAAACTTTGGGTGTAGTAGTAGTTACTACTAGTAAATATAATCTATACTTGTCAATATAAATATTGGAACGTTACTAATGTTATGAGCATTTTATACACTCCCAAAATAAATTAATGAATAATAATAAAAAAAAAAACGTCAAAAACAGTCGTGTACGCACACATACTATACACATCCGAACCGTGTTTGTCGAAAATTCAAAACCAGCACACACGTGTATTTGTATACGTATACTTAGTATTATATAGATCATCTCGGTTTACTCGTTTTTATTGCGCTACCGTATACCTACTATATATTATGTATTTTGACGTGTACAAGTTTTTTTTTTTTTTTGTCCCCGGCAGTCGGTTTTTGGGTCGTTTTGCCGCGATATATATTATATTATTATGCCGTATACATACATACTATGCGTATATATATATATATAGTTTTTGGCGCGGAGGACACATCATATTATTAATATAATACTGTACAGATAAAGGTATACCAGAATGGTTCTGGTGAACCGTAACTCGCGATAGGTCCGTGTAGGGGGCCATCTGTTCTCACTGCCGTTGCGCGTCGTGTATCGTTTTCGAGGGCTCATGTGTGCCGGCGGTGCAGTTTTTGACGTCAAAACACGTCCAGAAAAAAAAAAAAGAGAGAGAGAGAGAAAAAAAGTTGACCATTGTTTCCCGCGCCCGCGGAGTCACCGTCTAACTGAAGCGGAGCAACATTATCTTTGTCTCCGCGCCCTCGTCGGCTGCAGTGCAGTTGTCAATCACTATATATACATATACACTTTACCATAATAATATTATTTATGCACAGCACCGTATCTTGTATACGTTTTACCCTACACGTATACATGCACACGGTAGACTCGCTAGCTGCTGGCACAGTGTCAAAGAGAATGTATATAGATGATACTGCACAGAGTGAACGCGCCGAGTGAAATAATTGGATTTACTTGAAAAATTAATTTTTCCAGTCAACGAGCCGGGACGGTTCGCGCACGCTTTGATATTGATTTTATTAGGGAGCCGAGAAATCTGCTACGTTTAACGATAACGTCAAATTTCCGTGTCCGCCGAGCAATAAAAAATTTACGTTATTCAACTCAATTTCAACAACGTTATATTTACATAAAACATAATTATAACTAATCAATTTTTAGACAGAAAAAACATCCGTGAGCAGCAGTTTTTTTTTTTTTTTTGATTGTAAAATATATTCGTCATAAAGCAATAAATAACCGACAAATAATAATAGTACATAATACTATTATGAGAACTATTTACCATGAGGTAGTTATGTCCAGTGGACAAACTTTAACTCAACAGTGGATATACGTAAAATGTGTAGTAATTTATCGGGATCCTGTCAGTTCTTGCGCTGTCTGATAAGCAGAGAACAATAAATTGCCCAACAACTATTTCACAATCACTGTTACCGTGGTTATTGTACTATGAATATTTATTTATTTATTTTATCAATAAATAATACGAAAAATCAATGCCCCCCATTTGTATGTTGATCTTATTGGTTAAATTTTGCCAACAATATGTAAAATTTGAATTACAAATATAGTCATTAAAAAAAAACTACTTCCTTCTGACTTAAGTAGATATTTCTAACGTGAAGCAACTTCTGCTAAATAGCAAATCAGTAAAAAAAATATAATTTTTTTTATATTTTAAATTTATTTTTGATTCATATTCATTAAATATGAATAATTTCAGTTTATTTCGTAATAATGTAAAAATAATAATTAACTGTATAAATATTAATAATGCCATTTTTCTACAAAACAAAAAATGTTTTAGTCTTTTTTTTCCCAATTTGTTTGCGTAATTATAGATTATAGATGTATATACATAAATTATAAAGCAACTATGTAAATAATTTAACTTTGGCCCGATGGGGCATTCGGAGTTTTAAATTACAAAATTTAATCTGTGGGTTGTTGATTCCCCAAAGTAGTCAAGTTTCAACACAGAATTAGTAAAAATAGAAAGAATAACAAATTTTTACTATAAAAAGGATCTACAGGTTAGATTCTTCAATTTTATGTAGGGAAGATAAATCATTTTTAATTTGGTTAGTTTTAACCCTCTACAACTTTGCATCAATGTATAAAATCACTCTTATTCCACAACATCATGATAGTGAAATTCATATTAAAATTCAACTCAACTTATCACTTTAATCCGTCTATAAAATAACTCTAATTCCCGAGCTTGAATTCATTTTTAATCAAAAAGGTGCCGCTATAACAGTCTAAAAGTAACGGGAAAAATATGCACATAAATAACAGAGAGAATAAAACAGTCCAATAGTTTCTATAATTTTCGATTAAAAAAAAGCATGATTTTACTTGTTTCAGTAAATAATGATAATATAGTGGATAGGGAATTATTATTTATAATTCGAATTCAATAATTTATTATAGGAAAAAAAACCCTACATTTTTTACATCAACATATTTTACAATCGACGTGTATTTATAGGATTTTAGAAAATTGCATTGTCATAAGTACATGTTTAGATTTTATCGAAATAGATACAATGATATTATTCATATAATTTTTCCCCCAAATATGAAAATAGGATTCGTTTATTTTGATATAAATAATATATGCACTGTCAAAACATTCAAAGTAAACGGCTTTGAAAAATAAAAATGCACATATTCGACAAGAAAATTATGAGTAAAAAAAAAAATATGTATGTACAGTTCAGTCTATTATATTGAATATAATATTAAACTGTGTAGCCATTAATTTCATACTTTATATACCGAGAATTGACAAATAGGTATTAAAATCCTATATTTTATTGATTATTTTAATGTTTTTAATATTTCTATGATAATTATATACTAACGACTGTTACAAACCGTGAAATAAAATAATAATAGAGGGCTTACAAAGATTTGGCGATATAATATTATAGTATTCTAATGCAATAGCGTGTAGTTATTATTACGCTCAATTTATTGTCCCCTAAATACGCAGTCGACGAAAATGCACACGGTACAACGAACAAAAAGTGGATTTACTTTTATTATTATAATAACTCACTTAGGTTTTAATATTATTTCGTCAAACCAAATGGAAAACCAATAATAAAGAAAATCCATAATAAAACACAAAGACAAAATATGATCATAAAATTAAATACAGTTTTCTTCCCCATTTGAGACAAAATATTATGAAAAATACAACAAAGATAATAGAACTTTATTTATACGTTACTTATATCTTTGGTTTCGGGGAAGAGTGAGTCGTGAGTCAATTTTCAGATTTTTTTCCTCTTTATTTTTCGGTCTAAATTGCAAGACTGCATACATTTTTAAAATCAAATTGTCTTTTATTGAAAACTGTACAAAATTGATTTAAGTCTTTCTTCCCTATGACCAAAAGTATTAATACAAATAACATATAATAGTAATTTATCGACTTCAGATTCTTATCGTGCAGTAAGCAATGGATCGGCTTTACTATGTGTTTATTTTCTATTTAAAAACAACTTTTCTACACTCAGAAATCTTACTCCGATCATCAGCATCAAGGGAGGTTAGTAACACATTTTGTTATTATTATTGTGAATCGTGGAGTATTATTTTTCAATATTCTTTTTAGTTTTCATAAAAATGAGGAAAAAATCGGAAAAATTTACACAATAGTGAATAAATGAAAACTATTAATTTAGATTTATTTTTTTTTATATATATATATATATTAATATTAATTTAAAGTAGCTATGGACATTTAACCGAAAAATTACATTAGCCCTTTCTTAAGAATTTTAAAACTACTTTTAAGGTTAAGTTTGGCCATTTGAAATTGTCATGTTTTTTTTTTTTTTTTTTTTTTTTTTTGTTTTTATTTAGTGTTATATGGTGACATTATTTTAGCTTTCCATAAATGATTAAAAATTTCATACAAGATTCTTGATAAGCTCTATAAATACTACATTACTATCAATGTTGAACATTATCTATATAAATTATCTAGATAAATAATTAATCTTTTATTTTATCTAGATAATAAACAAAATTAGTTATCTGATAAATTATCTTAGATAAATAATTGAGTTATCTAACGTAATTCATCTAGACAAATAAATATATATATATCTATCCAAGAAATTCGAAAAATTGAACTTGAAAATTAAAACCCATGTCTCATTAGTAAACCAACCTTGTACAAATAGAGAAAACAATTTTAAAAATTAAAGTAAAAGGTAATAATATTATCTGGGTCACTTATTTGTGTTATTTCTAAATTCTAATAGAAATTGTAGATTGTAGATTAATTAATAAAATAAAAACAATTTTATCTTTTTTCTTATCCGGATAAATATCCGGTGTTTTATCTTTTATCTTTATCTAGCTAACTTAGATTTTAACTATCTTTTATCTCTATCTAGATAAGTTGTACCTAATTATCTTTTATCTATATCTAAATACATTTTTAATTATCTCTGTGCATCACTGATTACTATATATTTTAAAGCACTAATACCTGGAGAAAAATATAAGCTATCCGATTAATACACAATGATACACAACTGCGATAAAAATTATATTAAACGGATTTTTTCTCCCCAATCACGTGAAATAAAATCGAAACGACAAGAAATAATATCACCTAATAATGTACTCATTATATAGACACTACAATAATATTAACAAAATTATGTTGGGCTCAGTTTTCAAAGCATTTACATTCTTTATTGGGGGAGATGGTTGCTAACTTACCTAACTACAAAAGTGTTTCAAGTGAATAATTATTGTAGCTTAAAAAAATATTTTTTTTTTTGCAATTTTTGGTGATTTAAGTAAGTTCTAGGGCATTGTCTTTTATATATTTCTATTTATTACATAAAAAAAGTCTTAAAAAGTTTTAAATTCAATAATAAAAATAAAAATGTTCAAATTTTAAACTAAATGGATCTAATATGTATATATGTTGATAACTTAACTCTTTTTTAGCTCTTTTTATTATTTTTTTTTTTTTAGAGAATACCTAATTATTTTTTGTTTCATCAAAAATTACTAGAATAAATTTTTTTGGCAATTTTTATACTGGATATTGGTTATGAATGCAATTTTTTAAGGAATTGAATACATTTTCTAATTTTTTTTTTCAGGACATCAAAATCCGAGCTTTAATTTAGATACACGTAATACATTTATAGTAATAATAAAAATGCAGATGCGATTTCGATGGCAAACGAAATTAGCCGATATATATATATAAAAAAAAAGAAGAGAGGATCCACTTGCGATGAAATGGTAAAATCCGTCACAGCGTTGGAAACACAGGATATTATACAGCGGGTATCGTATACACTTTTATTTATATATATATATATATATAAAACTAGCACTTTGTTTATTCAGTGTATACATATATATATATATATATATATATATATATACTATACACAATCGGCGGCTGCTTTTGCTGTGGTGCTGCTGGTGGGAGACGGTGGCGGTATGAGTTTAATTTGGACTGTCGGGTTCTGTTTGTCTGCAAACAAAATCTGGTTACCGAGTGTTTGGATAACGACGAGGAATTTTGAATTAATCCGCGATACTTCAATTATCATTGGCCCATACAACCCTTTTTGAACCCCACTATATAATATATAATATATTTTATACGTTACTCATCCGCAGCACAAGGATTTTCTTTATTTCCATACTGCATATTATCCTACTGTACCTACTCTTCAACTATACGGCCGTTATACCGCAGTAGAGTTAAGTTTGTATTATCTTTCTTTCTCCCTGGGTTCGTAATAATACATTAGTATTATGTGTGTCAATATTTCTAATATTATTTTGACCTCAAGGAAAAAGGGGTGAAGCCAATTATTTTAATTTTTTTATTATTTTTCCCCATTTCTTTGTTATTCGCAAACTTTAAAATTTATTATATGCAATTTATATACTCTTCTTAACTAAATTATATCTTCGAACGTATCGAAAAATGAGAATGAAGACGATAGCGTTCCTTTATTGGTACCAAAAAGCTAAATAATATAATATACACTAAAGCAGCTCTTTTATCTCCGAAGTGGACATTTGTTTTTGTTGTTGTTGTTTTTTTTTTTGGACATTTTTATTTCTCTCCCGCTCCCCTCCCGTCGGACGGTCTCTGGTGGTTTTGAATTTAGACAACCGATTCCCATGAGGTGCAGTTGTACCGCGCACGGACAACAACGGGCCACATGCTTTGCATGGAAATACGATATACTTCCCCCTAATGCATCAATGCACCCCAATATAATACGGTAGTTCATCGTGTATTCGCAGATAATATTATGAAAAAAAAACGGAGCATCATCATTATCATTATATAACGTGTACGTATGTCTCGATATAAACAATATATCCGCGCGTATTATACAGTACCTATTCTATAAAATCGGTGACATGTGTGAGTTCCCTACGCGCCGTTCCGGTCCCATTAGTCGCGCTCATAAACTGGATTGAGATATTCGCAAAATATTTACTACGCATCATTTATCTGCCACACGCAAAAATAACAAATCGTCGGCACTATCTATCGCTATTTGTCTGACCATAATAAATGGTAAGTACTTAAGGATACTTACGGAAAAATAGTAAAAAATAATTAAGTTATACGAAATAATAAAAAAGTATTGTCACTCGTCACTAGTTCTCACTGATGTAGATTGATAGCTGGAATGGTAAGATATACAGAGTAATTTAGATAATATACTGTATACAACAATATTCATCATCATAAATAAAAAATGATTCTAAGCGATCACAGTACCATAGTTAGACAAAATTTTCGGGGAGAGGGGACATAATTTTTTTTTATCTAGTTTTAAAATACTAGAATACTTATATCACCTGTTATTTTATGAATCCCTAATTCCCATATCGCTAATGATTTATACACCCTTAGTTTTATAGCGTAAAGCTAAAACAAAGTTTGTAGCGTTGTAAAAGGGAATATAATATATAATACACAAAAACAGAAAACAATGTATTTTATAATACTTAAAAAAGTAGTACTAATAATAAATTGTACTAATATAATTAATTTATGTAAACTGTAATACAAAATTACGAAAGAAAAAAAGATTTTGGAGAGGGGGCATCGCCACTGGCTATGACACTATGGCAAAATAAACTAGAAATTAATTAAAATAATAAATTTAAAAAAAGAACCTAGGGTTTATTAGTACTGCTGAAAATTTCAATAAATTTTTAAAATATAAGTACCACTGGACAAACATTTTGCATATTTTTAAGTAGACTGCGTGAAAAAAAAATTGTTCGATTTATCTAACATACATTTTTTTTAAAACAAAAACATAAAAGCAATCTTTTGGAAACAATATTAGTACTTTATTATTGCAAAATTTTTCGAAATTCCCATTATTTCCAAAAGTTTGCTTTTATGATTTTGTTTTTAAACAAATTTTTGTTAGATAAATGAAACGATTTTTTTCACGCAGTACGACCTCAAATGATGCAAAATGTTTATCCTATGGTACTTTGCTTAAAACATTTATCAACATATTTTATGTTACATATAACATAAAAAAACAGAGAATTTTTTCTAATCATACAAGTATTTTCCGAGAAAAACAACACTTTTATAAAATTAAAAGCTTCTTTCTTATACTGAGAATCTAAAAACCTTATAAAATCTTATATATGTTACGGTCAAAGCTCGGTAACAAGACGATTCCCGAATTTCAAAATGTACCCGACCACATTTGGCAAAATTCTAAGTATTACATTATTTCTTTCTTTGCCCAGTCTGAAATTGGGTGTTTGCCCAGTGTTCACGGGCAAAGTGATTATAGAGGTTTTATTATCTTACAGAGATTTATATAAGGAGAACATTATTACATTATTATTAAGAGGATTACATTGTATTATTGTACGATTGATATGCGTGTTACGTTTTAATTAATTTGCACATATTATATTTATAAACAATTGCATTGAATGCAATTACCTACCATTACTTACCTGACACATTTTACCTTTACATTAATAAAATTAATATTATTTTATTATTGTGTTTTAATAACATTTTATCACCAGTAAGTACCTGCTTACATAATTATTAATTAATTCTTTGGTACATTTTATTTTATTGCACATGGTCTTTAACATTTGTATTCGAATATTCTACACTACCTTGGTTTTGTGAATGACTTGGTTTTCTATGATCTATTTTTCTAATGCATGGCTATTGTGTGATTACAACACATAGGGCACCCCAACAGTAAAAATACATTCCAAAACTACAAAATCACTTTATCGATGTATAACTATATAATTAAGTAAATATTATACTAATTAAAACTTTAAAAAAATATCAATGTAATAGACTGATAATATAATGTAATATTTTTAATTATAATTTAATAATGTATTATCTATATTACTTTACCAATGAACACTGAGCAATCCACGATTTGCTTAACTTCAGACTGGGCGAAGCAAGAAATAGTGTAGTACTACGGGCATTGCCCAAAAGGATTGAGAACGCTTCGAAATTCGCTAGCACATCGAGTACCGTCCAGCCACCGAGCTTTGTCCGTAACATAAACATTAATCAAATATACGAATCCTATCTAGAGTTTATCGTATCAGTCATATCAGAATAAATATAATTCGAAAATAATAGTATAAAATAATAATAACGATTCACCAAATTTCTCAACAAAAAAAAACTTTTACTTTTAAGGATCAATGAGAAATAAATATACACGCTGAATACATAGCCTGGTTAGTAAAAAAAAGGCTGAAGAATTTGGAAGTCTATAGACTGAAGTATAATGATTTCTGTTCCGTTAATAAATTGCACGCAATCGCTTATAGAAATAAAACAATAAAATATTTGTATAAATAGTATTTTCATATAAAATATAAATTAAAATCATAAAAAAAAATATTAGTCTTACCTTTATACTTAGATATTTGGAAAATCAGGAAATTTCGTCGCACGGCGTAATATATACCACAGTATTATAATAATTTACAATAAATTATTTGTCGAAATTATTACATTGTAACTGCGCGAATGGGGGTAGGGTGTGTGGGGTTGTGCTTATTGGAGTTTATTTGAAATTTTACGAGTTAAACTCGTGCCGTAGTTTGGAACAATAGACTTCTATAACGGTGTTCGGCACGGAAGAAAAACGGCCAGTTGTCACGGGCCTCGTTGATCGGAAGCTGTTTGTCCGGACTGTAACTGACCGGAAACGACGGGCAATGCTCACGAGCCGTTTCCGGCCGAGCCGAAACGTTCGCGAAAACGACTCGGTCGGGGATTTCAGCGGGGTTGGATTTCTGGGAATGTTTTAATTGAACTGCTACAGCAGCAGCAGCAGCAGCCCCCCGAAAAAGAGTCAATAAATTAAGCCGCCGAAATGCCGCATCAATGAAAACACAAACAGGGTTATATTGCTGCGACTGTCCCCCGAGACCGTGCGGTTAATTATCGAGCCTCAAGAGTTTAGCAAATATACCGGGACTAGATACCACGTGGAAGTAGTGGTGGTGGTGAAATGAAAAATTAAATCCAATCTCTGCGATTTGGTATTTTTTGTTTCGCTTTTTGTTTGTTTTGTTTGACTTACGCGAGTATCGACCATTTTTTTATTCTTTTCACTACCCCAAACCCACAAAAGCACAATATATTGGAGGGTCATCGCTTTGCTGTATATTATTATCTATTATCGTACAAAGTTATCAGTGATTTCTAAAATAATCATCCCGTAAAATATTTGTTATAAATCTTTATGTACGGCAAATGTATGTTCACACAGTATAATTTAAACGCTTTTTAACTCGTACATTCGTCAATAGAAAGTTATTGAAATAATATCCATAAAATGCAAATGCAATCATTGAATTTTAATTTTGACATTGAGAGGATAAACACTAACAAATTACCGTCACTTTTTGCGTGAACAAATAGTTTTTCCATATCCGTATAAAAACTATTAGACTATTTTTTAATTTTTCGAATAGTTGGATACTTAGTAACTATTGGGTTATGTTCATTACTAGTTTTGGCACGTTTTCGGAAACCGGTCAAGCAAATGCAATTTTAATATTATATTGTACATCTGATATTCAATTAAACCTCAGCAGCAATATAAATAGAAGACGCGAATATGCAATCGAATAAATATTTAATTTCGTAGTTTACTATACATTATATTGAAATTTTAAAGTTATACACGCATTGTTTATCGATAACTAAAACGTTCTATTTTATGTAGGTTAACAGTTTTTTTAAAATTACGTTCGGTCAGTTTCTACAATTGGTGTTTGACGTTTGTTAATAAGAAAAGGATTAAATTGCATTTCAACGCGTATGCTTATGTTTAGAACTAAAAGACAAATCCGTAAGCAGCATAGCTACGTCACTAGAATCGATTTTCAGACAATCTATTTTATATTAGACATATAATATGTTCTTTACACAACAATAAAATAACCTTGTTATACTATTTCTACAAAAATTAAGAAATTTAATCACACAAATTATAAGGGAGAGTTATTTTCATTTATTTTGTTTTTCATGGTTCACTGTGCACTTCAATAAGAATAAATACAATATGTGAAATGTAATAACTATGGTTTACCACATATATTATTTAGAAAAGTGGTATTATTACATTTGTTTTAGAAGGGTAGTGGGAAGTTAAGATACATGGAGCAATTTAATGTATACCTAATTGTAATTATAGGTCATCGCTAACGAAAAACGATTCTGGGCAAAGTATTATTAGTCGTGATTTTTTTCGGTTGTTGCCAAAGTATCCCAGAAATCAACACAAATTATACAAGCCTTTATCAGTTCTCTCATCATTTATTTAGAAAATGTCAAGAAAAATTAAAAAATAACCTTCCCAATGCACCTGAAACTAGATAAAAAAAAATGCTACAAGTGCCTATAAAGTTTAAACAAGGTATCCGGTAGAAAAATTGTTTAGACACAAAAAAAACATGATAGTAAACCAATATATACTTCGCTTAGCTCATGATCTAAAAAAATATATAAAGAGAGAACTTCATACGTAATATCCGCAACTTCCATATAAGAGAATATATTATAGTTTAAATACACCAATTTTGCCGCGCGAAGGTTTTATCGAATAGGTTTTCGAGTGGACTATAGTTTAATTTAGTAAACTGCCGCGACGTCAATAATACACACACACACACATGTATATTAAGGGTTCGAAGACGTTTTAAAATAAATTTACACCCAACAGAGGTGGCGTAGATGACTAGTGCTTTTCAAATATTATACGTATACAGATGCAAATCGATTAAATGCATTTCGTGCGTCGTCGGTTTTTTTTTCTGATGTGCAAAGTATTATATTATATTCCACCTATACGCCAACGTATATATTTTATTTTGTATTATCGTTTTTAGTCCTTTTTTCTGTCCCTGCGACGTCACCGCAGCCAACAGTCGCTCTCTAAAAGCCGCGCGTCGGTTTGTGACAACTGACGGCATTTTTACGTATATAAGTATTAAGTGTATAGCATATACATATATATATATATATATATATATATATATACATATATATATGCCAAGTCACTAAATAAAAACCCTCGGGCAATCTTCTCGCGGGATCTTCTTATGAAAAAAAAAAACAATATTATCCGCCCGGGCGTTTATTATTACTATACTATTACTATTATTATATAAGATTGGTCGGTCGCATTACGCCCTTCGTTCCGCGGTGTATATAAGTGTATATTTATAATATAAGATTAATTTTAAAATTATATATACGTCGGCATCTTTTTATTTTTTTTTTTTGTTCCGCGTCTCTTTTTTCAGTGAGGTCATCGCGTGCATTAACGTTAATGGAAAGTCCATTTTCCTCGCCACGTCTTTGACGAGATAATGTATTCGTGATAGGCACGCGCGTGCGCGCGCGCGGTGTATAAAGTAGCCGCGGCCGTCAAAATAATAATAATAATATAGCCGAAGAAGAGAGAAAAAAAAAAGGGTATCATCGGACGTACCGTGACTGGGCAAAAAACGGGGTGACACCCGAAGACGGATTTTTGACATATACTACCGCGACCCTGCAGCATCGGTGCGGCGCGGCTATATAATCAGCTGCTAATCTCGGATAGTAATCGACCGCCACTGCCGCCGTCACAAAAATCTATCGCTCAACGTACTATTTTCAGTCAAGTAAATAGATAGGCAAGTAAGTAAGTAAGCAGGTAAACAAGTAAGTATAATTATGTATTTTCGACGTAATAAATTTTACAGAGTCTGACCAATTATTGTTATTATTATTATTATTATTATTATTACTACGAGTATAGGTACGTAATATTCACCTACACCTGGACGGTGTGCCTACTGCAAGAACGACAAAATGGCGCGTAATTGGTTTGTCGAGAACAATGCGCGGTGTCCTAAGGCCACATTTTAATAAGTAATTTGCAGTGTTTTATATTATTATAAGATACCTATTACCTTTTCACTACTATATGCGCCGCTATTGTTTTGAGAAACCGACCAACATACAGTAGGTACACGATTGCGTAGCATGTTGAGTGCGTGTTCGGTGACTTCCTGCGACATTCGTGCGTTTTTACCCGTCGTTACATTTATTTATTTATTTTTTTTTTTTTTAAGTATTTTAAAACACCGATATTATAATAGTTTAGGCGATTGTTATATGTGAATTGTATTGCGCGCAATACCTTGAACCATACCTATATCCAACATACAGCTTAACTATATCTATAAATTATGTGTATAAACACTTTTTGTAAATTAACTTAAATATATGGAAACAAAACCAGGACCATAACGATAGAAAAGTAAAATCGATTATGTAGACTAAAAAGACGCTAAAATTAAGTGTTATAAGAGAATATTTAAAACTGAACCAAGAAAATAACAAAATAATGAATAATTTCTAAATGAAATATCAGAAAGTAAAACGGTATGAAAAACTTTGTTAGAAGACACAATTACTGACATACTATTATCATATATAATCAGATATGAAAGCATGCTAAAAATTAATTATAAAAGGGACCGTTTGAAGTTAAAAAACTACCTAGAAAACGGAATATATATATAAAGTAAATAATGATAGATAAAAAGTGCAGTTCGTGTATACAATTTAAGAGAAAAAGCGATCGAAAGAAATGAGTAGAAAAAAGCTACAAACCTACCTGAGGATTGAAATCAAAATGAAGAAGAACCTATATATACGACCGTCTACTTAAAAATACAGTTTTGGCACAATTGCACTCATTACCATTTTGGTGACAATTTCGGTCACTCAGTTTTAAATTCTGAGCAAAGCAAGGACATATTGGTTTTACTAAAATATGCAGTTCTTATTATATTTTTTTTTTAAGATTCTGAATGAAGCAACAAATGCATTTTTCTTTTTTTTATTTGTTTGTAAATAAAAACTTGTTTAACAGACATCTGGCTTCAAACAAAAAATGGCAAATGATTTTTTTGTTGAATTTTGGTTCCAGTTGGTCCATTGAGTTAATTGTTTGATTTTTCAAGCCGTTTTCATAATACTTGAGAAAAACCGGTAAAAACTTATGAAAACGGGAAAATGTACGTACATGCAGTATATAAAAGAAACTTCACTCCGAATCGTTTTTCGTTAACAATGGTTTACCATTGCGTACGGATATAAATTAAACTCTCCTCTATTTCCTATCTATTTCCTATCAACTTCTCACCTACAACAGTGGCCCACCAATTGTGCTAAGTATGGCCGTCTATTAAATATTAATACTTCGTCACTTGAAACATCATACATTTTAACCGCTTATATAATCTTTAAAAACCATATATTTAACATTTTGAAAATTATCAGAGACGACATTAATCATCAATATTTAAAGCTTAAAAAATGATAATTGCACTTTTGTTAAGAAAACTAAACAACAATCATGATCAAATCACACATTTTTTATCTTTTCAATTTATAAAAACAGGACAATCTAACACCAGGTACCTAAATATTAGGTACGTATATATAATAATTTTAACTGCCAGTTTCAATAACCGGTTATTTATTTACTATACATTTATATGTATCCAGGGTTGAGCAGAATCACATATATACTTATGATTAAAGACCGGATTTAATTGATATTGAAACTTTTTTTGCAATAAAGATAAATCAGATCTGATTAAATATACTGCCGATATATACTAAAAATATTCTGTCTATTTAAGTTTATAATGAAATTTTTTTCAATTTTCGACGTTTTTAAATTATATGTGTTTATCGTTCGTCTTGAACTTTCTAGAAGCTTGGAGAGCCCAGCGAGCGATAAGCGTCTATTTATATATATATATATGGTGGTAATTCAATTCAACGTAGTAGTACAGCAATTCGTGTGCGTTTACCTATTGGTACCTTAGTACCTATTTCTTTGATCAGTTTGACCGCACAGTGAACGTATTGCCTAAAATAAAATAAACTTTAAAAATTAAAATTTCGAATTGGATTGCTCCTTACAATGAAAATAAAGAAGTATTTAATAAAGAAGTATCATCAGATGGAAAAGTTATATATTGTCTCGTATGTAACAAATCTGTGTCTATTGAAAAAAAATATCTATTAGATCATCATTCCAAAACAAATAAGTTTTGTATTTTATGCTCATACTACACGTAATATACTACATATTATTTCAAAAATACATTTATATTCTTTTTAGTCCAACACATAAATGTAAAAGAATAAAGAAAAAAACAGCTTTTGGTTACGTCTCAAAATTCGAATAGTAAAAATGTATTTTTTTTAAGATTTATGAAATGCATTTGTTGCTGTAAATATTCCTTTGCATAAGCTGGGTAATCATGTGTTAAAATAATTTTTGGAAAAATATACTGACAAATCAATTCATGCCAAACATTTATAAAAGCGTTATGGACCAAATAATTAGTGATATTGGAAATAATTACGTTTACATAATTGTTAACGAAACAACCTATCCAAGAGATCTGTATTAATCACTTTTTTAATTTCTCACATAACAAAATATATTATTTTCGTTTAGGTTTAACTAGTGGAAATTTATTAATTGGTAAATTAGATGGAACCCCTAGGAAATCATATTTAGTTGCATGTAACGAATTATAATCTACCATATATGAAACTATTAGTCAGTTTATTATTTCCTTGTTAAAAATATTTCCTGGTATTGAACAAAAAGTATTACTATTTATCAGTAATGCTGGTACTTATATGATCAAAATAGCAAAGACATTAAAAATATTTTTCCCGAAATAAATTTATATTACATGTATGGCACAAGTTAATAAAATTTTAGAGAAAATTCAAGAATTATATCCCGACATTAATAAATTGATTAACAATGGTAATAAATTAAGTACCTATTTAAAATTTAAATGCATATGTAACTTTTTTCGTTTATTTCAGGAAAAAAAGCTTTTGTAAAAGCACCATCAAGAATAAATAAATACAGAAAAGAAATGCCGGGTATACCTTTACCATCCGCACTTATTATTACAAGATGGAGAATTTTATTTTTACATGGTTAAATGCTGCACTTTTCTATGAAAATAATTTTGAAGAGTTTAAAAACGTGATTGAAAGTTTACCAGATCCTGCTACAAGTGTCAAAAATCTAAAACAGCTTGTACAAAATAAGTAAAATTTAAAAGTCTTACTATGAAGTCATATCAGGTAAAGCAAATATTAATTTAGATATAATGCCTACTTTATTAAATTGTTTTAAATGAGCACCAATAACTAATGTAGACGTAGAACGTAGTTTTATTTGTACAAACATATTTTGAGTAGAAGATTTAATTTTAATGAAAATAATTTAGAAATCTATCTAATTATCAGTTTTAATTAAAAAAAAGTAACATTTATCTAATTTTTTTTATATAACTTTTGCATTTTTATAATGCAATTTATTATGCAATTTGTGTGTATTTTAAATTCAATTAAATCCGGTCTTAACTTATGACATATCAAAGATGCAATTGTATCACGCATCTTTATTTTAATGTGTAATGTATCTTATATCAAGATATGCTTTATTATACCAGATATCTTTCTCTACTTAAACATATTTTATTGATTGTTATAAATTAAATTAAGAATTATAACTTATAACAAAAAATTCACCAAATTGATATTGAATTTTACGAATTAAAATACTAAAAGTTATTATAGCTTGTATGGATATTTAATACTTGTAACATGTATTCTGTAGGTATCTTTTCCAGTTTTGTAATGAACCTATATATCTTGTATATGTCTCAAAGCACTTTTTTTTTTAGTGGCTTGCCGAACCCCGAACCATTATCTATATATCTATACGTGATATTACAATAATTTTAGTTTTTGTTTATCATTATTTTTATTATTCGTTATTCGGGAGTACGTGATAAATTATTTTATTTTACTTTTATTTTTTTTTTTTTTTTTTATAGGGGAAGTGTCAGGATTAATTTTTATTCGACGTACCACTGCAGGCGTATCCCGTTTTCCGGAAACCCTCCGATGGATATTACTATCGGAAAGCCGATTGTCGGCTTTCGCATTATATAAAATATACGTCATATTATATGCTGCGCGTGCGCGCACATATGTATAATAATAATATAATGTAAAAGAGCCACCGCCGCGCCGTGCCGCCGTTGCGGGCCAGCTGAAGGGGACCACCGCACCGCCGCCGCCGCCGCCACCGCGCCGCCGCCTCCGTATCTTCGCCGTTCGGGACCGCAAAAACACAGAACGGTCTTTATGACGACGGCGGCGATATGCGGTAGCGCAATATACGCGTACTGCGGGAGCGGAGAACGGAAGGATGGGTGGCAGCGGCGGCGGCGGCGGCGTCGGCGGGTGTACAACAACGAAAATAGCGGATAGTCCCCGGGAGTTAAAAGCATATCTGTGTAATGTACCCCGGGCCACGTGCACTGCACCGCTCCCGCGCGAGCGACTCCCCGTCGTCGGCGACCGCGGCGGCGGCGGCGGCGACCAACAACGTCGACGACGACGCGGACAGCGTATATAAACAACGGTATGCGTATATTCGTCGAACCCAACAGCTTTTTTTTTCTCTCTCTCCTCCGACGTTCATAGTACGTGTTTGCGAAAGCAAAAAGTGTAAAAAAAAAAAAAAACCTTATAATTATATTATATTATTAAAATCGTATTATAAAGGCGGGACCGCATCGCGTAATATACGCTACGACATATTGGCCGCCGGGCCCGGATTATTATTGTCCCGAGGCTATCGGCCAAGTTGCGAACGGGCGCCTGGTCATTAGATCAAAGAAGAACCGCACGGCCTCCGCCGGGCAAGGTTAAATTAGGTTAATAAAGGCTGAACATTTAATAAAATATATCGCCGAACGTTCGCCAACGTATATTTTGTATATTATATGACATGAAAGTGGACGGATATACCGTTCGCTTCGGTATTACGCCCGTGCCTAACCTGACTTGGATGCGAAATGGTAAATAACTGTGACCTAGGTTCAAAATACAATTGATCATATATAATAGTCATAATTCAACAATAATAATATGTATTATCGGTTAAATGAACATTATCATCACCGTGACTGCGGGTATAAAATTTCGAGACTGATGGGGTACGTACTTGTAATAGTTTTTTTTTCCTTTTCCAAAGGGAACGGCCGAAAAAATACGGTTTTATAACTATTTTCCCAGACTTAATATATTATATAATATGGGTACCTACGCATAATACTATGTCGCCGTTAGTTGAACGGTCTACTTTTCTATTATTGCTGCGGTGACGGACTAATTATTATTGTTGTCGGGACACAAAACGACCGCGACGGCGGGCGGTCCTCGGCGGGCGGCGCGACGGTAATCGCACCGCGCGATATTTACAATATTGTAATATAGCGCGCGACCGTATAGGCGGCCGACGATGCTGCCGTTCCGCGGTCCGGGACGGCGGCGGCCGCCGCTACCGCCTCAACAGCACGCGTGTCCGACGGCAGCAGCGGACGCTGTCGGGCCCGTATCAATTTCGCGAGGGCGTACAATGGGCGTACGGCGTACGGTTGTATGCCGCCGCCGTTTTCCCGCCGCGGCACGATTATTTCCTGCCGTGCGACGGCGGACGGGCGACGCGTCGCCGCGTACACACAATACCGCACTGCCACGCACCGCCGCCGCTGCCGAGAGGGTGCCAATCTCGGTTTTCGTAAACAACTCTGCGCGCACGCCGTTTTGCTCCCGGTGACCGTTACCGAAATCGCGCCCAGATCAGGTTATTCCGGATGAGAAACCATTCTTGAAATCGACAGAAAAACATAAACGCAATAATATTATAATACTCGAATATTCGGATATTCCTATAATTAGTTTCATCATCGCGGTACCTATAGGTACACGAGGAAGAACGACGGGATAATCGAGCAGATATGTGAGATAAGACGTATAGTTAGAGACCCTATCAAAAAGCTCAACACATTATCTAAACGAATTATTTTACCTGCATAAACCATGCCGTATACTTGGGGGCAGTCGAACGGATTGTAGGGAGATGGCGGACGCATTTCGCTTCTCAAATGACCTTTTTCTCCTTCAATACCTACTCGTATAATTATACAAACAAATTTAAAAAATGTTAATAATAATAATAATTGTTAAAAATATGTTTAAAACTCCATCTCAATCCTCCTCCCCTCACTATGACGAAATCTACAAAAAATATATAATTGTTCAATTTAAATAAGCGATTAAGTGGTTTTAAAGATTTAAATTTAAACTCTCGGTTAAAAATTATAATTATTCTCAGTGTTATTTTTTTTTCACGTTTTTTACTAGGTATTGGGGAAATTGCCAAATGACCACTCTGAAGTACATTATATTTACTATATACTATATTCAAATACAGTGATGAAAATTAAAAATGTGCTGCGCGTTTAATGTGCAAAAATAGTACTATGTATATTATACATACCTAATTTAAAATAGTGTTCATAATTTTGTTTAAACTATCACATCATTATAAACGTATAATATAGTGCAGAGCCTGATATAGTTTATCTATCTAAAATTAGATTATACGCGTATAGTATAGCAAAAACTGCAACTTGAGAAGAAATTATGTATAATTATACCTACTCTGAAATAAAATACTTACAAAATGTAGTCTACCTATAAACATTTATTGTACGGAGTAAAAATTTGATCACAATCTGCATTAGTATTGTCGAATAACTGTGAAAACATTTCAAATGATTATGTTGTATTGTTATTCGCAAATACCTTACACAAATTCGGTGTTTTTTTTCTTCCAAACCAAGATTAGTATCCGTTCTATGACATCAGACGTACTACATACTACATACTCGTATAATGCCTATAAGATTGCTATTTCGCCACAGTTTTATAAAACACATTTTATATACACACTAAAAATATCTACGGGTTTTTGGGCGAATCGTGAAAAATTCTGAATTTCAAATTTTCAACATCGGAATGATCGAATTGCACTTTTTACTTAAACAGTCGAACTATACTCGAAAACAGGTAATAGTAAGTATTATCTGAAGTTCGGTCAAAACATATTTTAAAAATATTAATTCCCCATTCCATTTACTAGCTTAGAAATATTACGAGTATAGTTTTCAATATTATATGCATAATTATATTCTAAATAAAAAATATTTTATGATTATTTGTTTTAATTTGTAATTTAATAATAGCTTGTCATTAAACATTCTTGATAATTCTTTGTTACTTTTTCCGGCGTTTATGGTATACATATTTATTATACTTTAAGTATTTGAATTATATTGTTCCTACCTATTGAATTATTGTGTTAATTCTAAAGAAACATTTAAAATGTTAAAATTAAGTTTATAAATTCAAATATTTTTGTTGTCTTTTCTTGATCTGTGTAAAGCCCGATTATTACCATTATTTACATTTTACATTTTTGTACTCAAGTGCAATTCGACCTCAGTACCATAACTATAAGTAAATGGTTTATGTAATTTTAACAAACAAAATATTATCATACAGCGTATCTACTTGTTGTGCTTATATCTAAATATTATCTAATAAATTGTCCAGCCGCCTATAGACATTTTGTAAAAATAAATATTTACACAAATTAATACAGGTGAATAATTTCACAATTATTATGTTATCACATTATTCAAAACTAAAAAAAACTAATTTTCACGATTCACTACAGGCATTATCATTGATATTGTTACAGATCCTGATGTTTTCTATAATATTATATTTATTAAGCTATATATATATATATATATGAATATTACACGTGTTAATTTGTTGACATTGACACGTGTATGATTCTGTATATATTTTAATTATTGAAGTATAATCGAAATAGAGGAAAAACATATCTAAAATCTTCACCTTCTCCCATCAATATTTAATTCAATATCATATAATAAAATATTAGATATCTAACTACTAAATTTCACCCATATCAAACGGGAGGTTGAGTTTATTAGTATAATTATTGAATAAACAAATTTTCATTAAAATCGATTACTATATTATTTTGTATTCAGCAAAAATATTAATTTTAATGGCTACCCTTCATCTTCACTGACACATGCATACTATTTGCGAGCCTGACATAAAATAAAGAAAACTAAATTATATTGCTACAAGTTTAAAAAAAAAAAAAACACTTTTACACGTGTTTATATTTTATTCCATAAAGCAGGGTTCCAAGACATTTTGAAGTACTTGCATCATAAATTATTATAATAACCATGACGCCATGTTTTAACGAAAAATTATAATATAGAATAAACACGGCTTTTAGTATATACTATAATAGTTTCCGTGAGAAATCAAACACAAAACTAGAATTCGGAACTCTAAGTGACTACTGGGGAATAATCATCATGAATTGTAATATACAATATTTTTCGTACAACATAATAATCGAAGTAGCATAAAGCACGTCCAAAATATGAAGTTGTTGCGAACGTTTAGCGAAAACGGGAGACAAATAGCGTGTTGTATAACCGTGCAAATGAATGTCGATGACAAGTAATCATATTTTGAATAGTTTTTATTTTAATTAATTAAGATTTTTCTATAAAAATATATTAGAGAAGTGGAGTTGTATACGAAGAAAAAAAAATAAAAATAATAGATTTAGCAAATACGAAGAACAAAGTAGTATAATATTGTACAAGTTAGTTATATATGCGGAGCAACCGCTTTCTGACCATTCGTACCACGCGTACTTAATTTTCAAAAATCGCGTATACGAATCATTGTACTCGTAATAATCAAATTTAAAATATGCGACACGACTCTAAGTTAACTACAGGTAAAAAAATAAATTTTAATATGTAAAAATAATTGTATGTGTAGTTTAAATAATTAATAACTTAGGTACATTTTCCATTATTTTATTTTCCATTAAATACACCAATTATCAAAAATAAATACAATACAAATTTTCGAAAAGTTAATTACAGACAGAAAAAAAATAAACATCATACATAGTAAAACCAATAGATCTCTTGTTACGCTCCAGATCTTAAAATTAGTTATCAGAAACTATTTAACAATTAAAAATTCATATAACACCTATTTTCAAACTATTTTAGACCAATAGACGTGGAAAATTAGACATACTTCTTAATGTTCGATTTTAATTTTTAAAGTAGGTATGTATTAATTAGTTAACTATTTATTTAATTGCCTATATTATTAAAAAAATCGATTTTAAATTTTCAGATTTAAAAACCTCTAAAAATTAAAATACTATTTTTGATGATTTTGTTAATAACCACATTACAATTAAACACAATGCAAGTCTGAGCAAAGTTAATTCATACATGTTTTAAAATGCCGTAATTTTTAATATTTTCGTCAAAATTTGAAAACGTTTAAAAAAAAAAAAAAACTTACAATACACTCAACTTTTGTTTGACCAATAATATCTTATATTTTATACATTATGTAGCTTTTAGTCATATATAACATATTATAATGACACATATTATAACATATTATAATATTATAATGACACAAAAACTGAAAGAAAATAAATATTACCTGTAATTGAGTAATATGTTAATCGAAAAAAGTTAATTTTAAATAGTTTTATTAAGGATTACTAAAGCGTAATGAATTATAATTGAATGAAAAATTATTTAATTTAGATAATTAGAATATATTACAGTACTTGTATGTATAAAAATACATTTAACCGAATATACTATGTATAGGATTTTTATTTTATAGATATTTGTACGTGTAAATTCAAACGCGTTATTAAATTTAGAGTAAAAAACCGTATAACTTCTTATAGTACACTGCAGTACCTATATAAATCACATTACTTCAATAACATTATGAAGGGCGAAGGCAATCGTTTAGAGTCGTATTTTAAGAGACGGCTTTTTTTCATGAATGGATGGACCATATGGACACATAGTTTCTGCACGGCTGACTGTCGATAAAAGGTTTTTTTAGTCGGCCAAAATGAGAGGGTTCTACATTGTTCACCCTTTCCGGTTTAAGTAAATTATATAAAATTCGCGAATTAACTACCAGACACAGTTTCCAATCGAATGGGCTCCCCTGTAAAACATTGAGGATACTAATTCCAAAAGCATTCACCATGATTAGAGCCCACCCCTGTATATTAGTACAATAAATCTACGACATCGTTATTCACTTAAGTATAGGTCGAGCTAATTCAAAACAAACAATTTACATTCTAAACATTTGTTCAAAGGTGTTAATATTAAGTGTTTTCATATTAACCTTTCCCTAATCATATATATACTATAATACCTACTAATATTATACAAACATGAATACTTCAGCATAATAATAACTGTTTTAACGAATATTCGTGTAACAATATTACATAATTATGGTTCTTAATATTTTTATTTTTTTTTTTAATCTTAGTAGGCAGTAAACACTATTACAGATATTCAATATTTAAAACTTATAAAAATAAACTAGGTAGTGCTAAATTGAGTAGTAAGGTATAACTTGAAACGGCACAATTCTCAACTGAATAATGTTTTCCTTGAAGCATTTAAATAATTTTTATTTATGATTTATGATTTTTTATGCTGAATTTACAAACATCTAGATGGATTTCATCGAATTCCAACAAAAAAAAAATAGCAAAATCGATTAATTATACCTACAGCCCATAAATCATGATATTATATTGATCACGTTATAGTTTATTAAAAATATTTAAATTGTCTAAATTGTAATGATATTCTAAATCTAGAATTATCTAAATTGTAATGATTATATTGTGAATATATTACATTATTTTTATTCCGTTTCCACATTTATTACGATTTCATTATTTTCCTAAATAGCTTTCCATATTATTTTGTAGTATATATTATGTATTCGGCAACTATTTTGTAATCGCTCGCAATCCGGCCCTGAACTAGGTACTTTTAATATGGAAAATATTCAATTTTAAAATGGGCTACGCGGCGGCGGTATTTATTGATTTTAATTATTATGATAATAATTTTACAGCATAATAATTATGTTTACTATCCCGAAAATTATTGACAGATAAAAAGCACATTATTGTTGTGAAATTAATAAATGCGGTTCCCCGGCTTAATTTTAATCTAAAAAGTAAACAAAAGGTATATAAAAACAACATAGGGTCAAATGTGCATATAAATATTATTATTGATTGAATTCTGTTAAGATATTATGTAAATACTAGTGATGAGCACTTTAGAATAATTTATCCTATCGATAGTTACAACTAACAACTTCGATGTTAGTTGAATCAATGATTTTTTTTTTTACATTTGAATATAGTTCGATAGTAACTATTCGGTTGTACCCATCAGTAGAATAAATCACACGCAAGTACACACAATACAAACGAAAGTAAATCGATACATATATTATATTATAACAAAATACCTAATAATTTACGTTTTGACCCGACAATATTTTTATCATTCGGCTAAATTTGTCTGGAAAAGAAATAATAATGCATACACCTATAGCGGCCAAATGCATAATATAAGCGCATTTATAATAAACTACGGCAGTCTTTTGTCGCGCGAAACGTGATCCCTAAAAATCTTTCGCGTTCAAGGCGGATAATGTCAAAAAGTTAATGTACCGTAATCGAATACGCCAATAATGACCGCGACTGTCCATTAGTGCTCGTCCGCGTATATACGTTTATGCACCTAATATATCATATGTACATATATAGATATATATAAATATGACATGTACATATACAGTGTGTTCCGTGACCGAGGCTTTTTAGGGGTCTGTGTGACTGATTAGAAGAACGACCCTATAGCTTCAGCAGCCATTATATATATACATGGACGGCTGCAACAGAAGTCGTCGTCGTGGCCGGCACACGCAAAAGCCCCGCGCGTCCCATAACTTGTTTGTTGCATGCAAACATTCAATCTTCTCCGGTTTTATAATATACTGCCCGTTGACTTCCCCGCTCAACCTGCAGCACACCGCCTCCCCTCCCCCGTGCTATGTATTATACCAACACCCAATATATTATTGTGCCTATATGTTCACCGGTTATAAAACAAAATGTCTACACGCTATTACGTCAGTTTACCGTAGGAAATATATACCTATCTACCCGATTTTTAATAACAAATACCGAAATTATTGAATTAAATATCCGCGAACAGTATCCGTCACTATAGAGTAAAATTTTCACGATTGCCGTTACAATATTTAATTATGAAACCCAGTATTTACTGTGAACACATGACATTTGATCATACAAATAGTTGAGGTGGGAGTTTATAGTTAAAACCCCTAAAAGGCACATCTTTGATACTTGCACCATGCATACATAATATGCCATCCTCCTGGTCAAATGTGTAATGAAATTCAACCAAAATTTTATCATTATAATTCCTAATTTTTATCTTAAAGGAATCCGCTAAAAAGTGTCCAAAAGTTGCAGGAAAAAATTAAAAATATATATTTACAAAACAAATACGATCAAAATGTAACATAATGTAAGTATCTATTATCGGAGAAAACTCGACAAAAACATATTTAAATAATGACAGATTATTTCCTAATAAAAAGAAAAAAATGAAAGCCCTATTACGTTTAATTTTAATATTAAAATAAGATGGAAATACTACACACGCGGGTGCAGCCACTGTTGTACGTGGGAACTGGGGAAGGTAGGATACATAAGGAAATTTAATTTATATCTTTAAGCAACGATAAACCATTGCTAACTAAAATACGATTCTGAGCGGAGTTCAGTTGATAGTGAAAGTTAGATATATAGTCAACAAATAATGCCATATTATAGTAAAATAATTAATTAGGTATTATATATTTTCTTTAATAATATTTGCTTAATATTTTACCGATTTTTTCGTACCCATGTTTTTTCCCGGTTTTTTTTACATTTGCTGGGAAAACTCTTGAGAAAAAAGAAAAATGACCTCGGACAAGCGATGGCTTGGGACTCAAGGTACACCCAAAATGCATTTGTTTTTTCCATGTTTAGGTAAAAAGAATAAAAAAATGAAAAATTTTATTTCGAAACTCGTGTTTGAACTCACGAAACCCCTAGGATGACAAGAGGTTTGTATAATTATTAGATCACGATTAATATAATTTATAACATATAATATCCGTATATCAGAACTTTAAAATGCTATAATTTCGAAACTTATTCATTCTGCTCAATTCTGACTTCACCATCGTTCTTAAATTGACAATATACATATGTTCAAAAATCAACATACTGAAAAATTAAATCTGCTCCACATAATCTTTTACTCAAACGATTTTCGTCAAAATTTGATATCAAAATTCATTCAAAAAAAAAATCCTACATTAAACATTTTTTTTTTTTACCACAAAGTAAAACTCTCAATAAACCTCGTGTTAAATTGTCAAGCATTTCTGTTAAGTCTAACAATTTTACTATAGAGTACCTACCGTATAAAAATTACGTACGAAACTCGCAAAATTGGAATGTCTATAAATAGTTCAAAAATAGCTTACATTTTTTGTAAAAATTTAACCACGTCTAGAAAATTAAAATATAAGTTTTTTGTCCAAATTTCAAGTCTCTACGAATATTTTTAACTGAATTACCATAAATAACAAAATTGAAAAATAATAAAAGCATTATTTTCGTAAATTTCCCGTTTTTCTTACGCTCTATCCTGGTTTTTCCTAGATATTATGAAAATCGCTTGGAAAATCACCAAATGACTTCCTTAAAGTACCATCTGAACAACATTCCCTTTTAGAAATGATGCCACGCGTATAAATCGGAACAAGATTTCTGGTAAAATTTTTGTACACAATATAAAAAAATAAACATGTTTGTAAAACCAATACATTCTTCGCTATATTTAGAATCTAAAATTACTTACTATATTATGTAAGCTATATATCAACAAAATTTAAATAATCAATGAAATAGAGCAGCAGAAAATGATTAAATAGTATTTTTTTCTAAACTACTATTAGACCAAAACTGTAGATACATATTATTATATATTGTATTAATTGTTTAATCAAATTTGTTGTAATCCAAATTTAATGTTACGTACATGGATATTTGCCAAACAAAATATAATATAAATTACGGAGCTCTACCCTTTGGTTTTTATTAAATATAAGTACATATATATGTATATATATATATATATATGATGGTGGTTTACGATAGTAAGTAAACGATTACAGCTGACCGACTATAATAATATACATATATACATAGAGGGAACCCCATAAAGAAGTCTTCATTTATATAAGACCTGCGTGGCACGCAAGGTATATAATACGGTGGTGTGGGCGGTTTGGCACGTGATGTGACTCATATCAACCCCCCGGAGAGTCGACAGATGCTGTTGCCCCGGCGCCCCGATACTTCATGGCCATTAGTTATGGTTAATCAGACAGCCGGTTGTCTATATATAATATATATAAATAGGTAACACTATGGACGGGATAATATATCGGATTATATTCACAACGTTATAGAATTTTTTTTTTACCGTACGAAATTTAATTTTTCCTGCGCCCTTCTCCCCTAGTTTTTTTTTTTTTTTGATATAACACATTACAGATAGGTATCCAAACTTGCGAGTATTAGCTACATGTCTTATTATATTATTCTTAAAAAAAATATTTAAAAATAAAAACTGTAATACCCACCTATTTCATAGTTTTTATATATATGTATACATAGAAATAGTATATTATTATTATTAATTTATAACTAAAAATTAAATTTAAAAAACGTTCATACTTTATATGAAATTCTTTATTCTACAATATCTGCATGCATGCATTTAATACTTTTACAATAATTAGGGACACTAGACAGGTATGTAGCTCAATTTCCTTAAATATTTAATATTTCAAAGGAACTGTGTACACAAATATCTATAAACAAACCGAATAATGTAATTCATATAATTAATGTTGTATAGGTAATCATATTTGACTTTATTTAAAAGACAGTGAAAATTATTTTGGCGTAGAACCCCTAGGTACATAAACAAAATCAATAAACGTTTTATAGGACGTGTACTATAATATAGTTATCACAAAAAAAAGCCATACAAGATTCCAGGAATGAAAGGAGAGGAAGGGGTGAATATAGAATAAATCGGCACAAATATCAATTTAATAATGCGAAATAATGCAATTTGATGGAAAAATAATAATACCGTTAATATAATATATTGTGCACGTATGCATTTTTAATCTATGACCTATGAAACAATAGAAAAATGTAAACGAAGTGCGAAACAAAATTTCATTGTGCGATTCATTATTGTTTATAATAGGTATATCCTATACATCGTTTATTGTATAAAACAATTTTTATTTAGTTTAATGTAGGTTAATACGAAAAATCGATTAGTCTATACGTTCAGTTAAACAAATATAGGTAATATTCACAAGAAAAAAAATATAATAGTTCGCACTAATCAAAAAAAATCTGAATAATAATAATATTCAGATAGTGATAAATAATACTACATTAGTTATCCGCTTAAAATGAACACCAATGTTAATTTTATATACTTAAAATCACAATTTTTTCGGAATTATTATTTTAATACATTCAAAAAATGATGAGCTCGTAAAATGGCAAATATTATTATTTAAAAATAATGCAGTTCAAATAATTTTGGACACTTGATGTTTGGCAGAATCGTAAAGAGAACCAAGATTTATCGATTGAACAATCACCTATTATTATAAATCCTATTTTTGAAAAATGATTTATTATATTTCAGTCGATATAATAATTATAATATATACTGTAACCAACGTCGTAACGCATCTGTAACGTATTCAATTAGACTTTTGACGATTCAACGAATATCAACGGCCGTATCGAACACGCCGAAGTTTTCAATTTTGTTTTATCGGTCGAGACGGGGAATATTATTGTTCTACCCACGTAAATAGTAATTATTTTATTACGTGGGTCGGTAACCTACGCGTATAGCGACTGTAATATAGAGGCGACGGTTCGCGAGACGGGAGGGATGGGGATGGCGGGCCGGGCGGATTATTATAACTTATTCATTCGTTACTGGGTCGGAAAAAGGGCGTCGAAATGTCATTTCCGGGAGTGACGGCCGCGGCGACGTAGAGGGAAAAAAGGTATACGTGAAATCGGCGGAAACGTTTCGTGTGAAACGGTTTTCCGGCGGATTGTTTTATTGTTTATCCTTCGGTTCCCATTAAATCGGCGTCGGCGGTCGATGATGTGTGTGTACCTACCTACCTACCTACCTACCTACCTACCTACCTACCTATACACACACGCTACGCCTACGATAGATGTTATAATATTACACACGCAGGTGAATAATATCGCTATAATAATATTGTAACGGGGCGATAGATACGCGGGATATTCTATTCTATATAAACGCGCGCAGTCATCAACTCCGTTCGCGCGCGCGTATGTTATCATTTGTTTACGGTGGCGCCACGTGACTCGCGGTGCGCACGGACACAATACGGCGTTAATTATTATTATTATTATTATTATTATTATTATTATTATTGGTGTCTATACGCTCGACGGCGACGTCGGCGACGACGACGGCCGGACACGTGTCGCGGGAATTATCGGTGAACGTCCGCGCCCGGCGGTGCCTATGTACCCGGCAGTATATACCGGGAAATTTTTTTTTTTTTTATTATTATTCGCATCCCACCCCGTCCGGGTCTTTATAATAATAATAACATAATATTATTATTATTATACGCGAATATATATATATATATATAATATACTGCTCGACTACGCCGTATTATATGTTTTTATATACCGTCGTATTATTATACAAAACAGTCATGGCCGATAATAGTCTCCGCCGCGACGGCGTTTTATTCGATTCCGCCGCCGTCGTCGTCGTCGTCGCCGTTGTTGTTATTATTATTTTTTTATTGTCGCAGCACGCGTCCCCGTCACCCCGACTCACCGCGCGCGAAGTGTGTCCAATACCCCGAGCTGCGTAGAGAGGGTCGCGGCGACGGCGGCGACGACCGCCGCAGTCGTACGCGCGGCTACGGCGCGACGGGGTCGTGTGAAACCGTGGCCGCGGCCGTGACACCGAGAGGTTCCCGATGATTAATATCGGACACGGCGATGGTAATCGGAGACCGGAAGGGTACGGGCACGTCGACGTCGCGTCGTCGAATATCAATGCTATACACGGGACTCTCTCCGCGGGAACAGGGACAGTGTGTACGGGCACACAACGTTATGTGTCTGACTGTCTGTGTTCCCGTCTGTCTGTACAGGGCGGGAAAAAAAATCACTAGACTTCGACTAAACGTACATCGTATATCGTCCCGGTCGTGCAAAAAATGACCAGTGGGGTGGCAAGCGGTGCGGCCGCACCGGGCCCTGCAAATTATGCATTCCGAATTTTCCGAATATCACTTAATCTATAAACAATCATAATAATATTGTCCCAATAGTACGCAAATTGCGACCCGTGCGTTTGTGTTATCGACGAGAATCTGGATGGTACCAATTATACACAGTTAAACAGTTAAACACATTGTTATTGGCTTGAAAACGCTCAAACATATTTTATCAGCATCGAACATACTATTGCCGATTCTTTGAGCTACAATGAGACGATTGACCTGTTTGCATAAAAAAAAAAAAAAAAAAACACGAAAAAAAATGTTCAAGTAATATTATATATTATCAGTTGTATTACAATAATCTATGTTTATTTTTTAATTTAAAGTAAAATATACTTATTATGTCATCGTGTTCAATAAAATAAAAATATGAATTAATAAAATATTGTTTGTACCTGAGTAGATACCTACTCATTTTGTGTCTAATATAAAAATATAAATTTGATTTCATTAGTTTATAAATAGATATAAATTTAGATATATACGAATATTATACGCTTTTATATATACAAATAAAACACGGTACACCGTATGATTTATTTTTGTCAACCGCGGAGAGATCGAGGGGGAAGTTTACTTTTAATCACTGTTATATAATGTAAAATATCTATAAACGTACCCAGAAATGAAACGAGTAAAGTAAAAAATAATCTTTCTTTACGAATAAACAATTTGGTTTCAGAACCGGATTATCAACTAACGATGTACTTTTTGAGGTTGATCATTTTTTCGAAAAATATTGATAATCAAGTATTGGGAATTTTCTACTTAAACGTGAAAAAATCTTTCAATTGTGTAAATCATGCAATGTTATTATATAAATAGGATTTTTCTACGAGATTCCCAGTTTCTCCGTGTTTTTTCCGGTTTTTACAATCGTTGAGAAAATCCGAAAATTGCTACTATAAAGTACCTAATCAAATCTCCTTTAAAAAAGTGCTATTTTTTTTTTTTTTTGGTTTTCCACACGTTATGAGAAAACTCTTGAGAAAATTGAAAAATGACTACCTTAAAGTACCACCTCAAGAAAATTTCCTTCCATAAAAGTGTCTACATCGTAAACAACGAAGTAAGGTTTTTGATAGAAAAAATGTTCACTTAAAAAAAAAAAATAATAAAAATTAACATCTTTGTAAAACCAAAACATTCTTCGGAACACTCAAAATTTAAAATATTGTGTTAAATAAATAACCGTATTTTAACGAGTTACAAAATAAAAATCATCATTGAGTGTATTTTCTTAATTCTTTCCCAAGTTCAGAAAATTCCTAGATCCGGCTCTGACTTTAGCATACCTCCTTGGAAATTTACGATACCTCCAGGGATGAAAGTCTGAAATGAACACTGAAATACTATAAAATAATTAAATATTTAGCCTCAGTACAATCTTATTTTTTTTTCATGGTATATCAATTTAGGGAGGAACTCTAATTAATCATTTAAATAGACTTAAGATTACTATATAAATTGTATCATAAAGTATTTATTCAATTTGCCTAGTTTAACTCGCACTACGTTAACAAATAGGACACTAAATGTAAACAATTTTAATTTATTTATAATTTCTGTGTTTTAATATATAGTTATATGAACAAAAACGCATTTAATTCCTATTTTCAATCTTGAACATAAAACCAGATGTAAACAAAATATCAATAGATATTTACCTAATTATGCAAACGCTTTTGGATAAAAAAAGTGTATTATATATAGGTCTGAATTTATGTATTTCATTAGATTCGTAGATATACTATTAAATTGATAATTAAACTACTTTTAAGAAATAAAGTATATATTTGTATTTAGCTTGTACTTAATTATAGTTTTATAAAATGTCACTTATAATTAATTTAATTCCTTTGATTGACCTCTAAATATTTTCTCTTCATTCTATTTTAAAATTAATTTGTATTATATTTTAATTTTACTTTATAACTTTAAGAACTATTCCTTCCTGTACAAACTTTGCTTATAGGAGGCGTTTCATTAATAATAATATTTATCTAATTTAACATTTTTTATGTTGCAAAAACAACGATTTTTTATTATTTACTTCTAATCGATCCATAATAATTGTGCTGTTTGAATCGATTTCTACAACAAATATTATATAATAGGGGCTTATAATAATAAATAAACCTATAACGCTGTAGATCTGAGTTATACGCAGTGTTGGTGACAAAGCTAGGCTTATTGCTTACAGCAGTTTTGTAAAATATTTGAGTAAAACTACTTAAGTAAATGTATTTAAACACTGTCTTGGATGTATTTGTACCTATTTGAATTTTAAATATTTCCGTGTAAATACTTTACTTAATTCAAGAATTGAAAATTTAGTGTTTTAATATTTAAAGTAATAAAATAATGCATTAAAATTTACCTATACTCCGTTATTTGGATCTTATGATATCGCCTTCGTTATAAATCGAGGAGAACGAAGACAGACAAACGCAAATTGACAGTGTAGTGACGAATGGGATAAAAATTAAACTACCCTGGGAGGCTTACAACAAACATTTTCATTAAAAAAATTTTGAAAAAAACCCTGCTGCTTAAGTGCAATACAAATACAAATTTATAATTCCTAATTCACCAGCATTTGTTTAATTCATTCAAAGTATTAAATTATTTCAGAATATATATACAGCGCATTATATTTATTTTCATTTTTCAGTATAAAATGAAGTAGGTAGAACAAAATTCTGATAACAAGTACGTAAATAGTTGAATATCGAGTTTTATATTAGAAATTTCAAAGTTGATTTTGCAACCCTACTTGAATTAATTATTAAGTCAAATTAAAAAAGTATTTAAATGTTATTTATTGAGTATTTATATTGGTTCTTAAATACTTTCTGAATTGTTGAATTTGTATCTGCATTTAAATACAATTTGAAAAGTATTGTTTACAAGACTGATTTACAAACATAACATTTTTTTTTTTTTTTTTAAATACACCGTATAGTAAAACCAATACATTCCTCGCTGCGTTCAGAATCTAAAAATGATTTTTATACGTTTGTTTTCGAATGGGTTTATAATATATATTATAAAACACTCGTATATGTCAATTGAAGGGGCCGAATGATGTCCAAATATAGATAAATAAATATAAGGGACGTATAGTAAAATAACCGCGTCGTCTCCAAAAACACACACGCGAAACGTCTGCGACGATGGTGCCGATAACGGCGGCGACGCGACGCGACGGTCGGTCGGCGCGGGAGTCGTCGGAAAAGTAATATAATAATACGACCGACGACGGCGAGGATAATATAATATAAGAATATTACGTGTACTTGACCCATGTCGCGGGATAAGGAGCACGGCATACGTAGTATAATAAAAGATCGGCGACACGTCCTTGTTGTGACGTTTAATTGGGGTGTCCACCAATACACGTAGGTATACACACAGGTATATAATGTTATAGGTATATATTATGCATGGGCGGGTGGGTAGGTACACGATATGCAACGAAAACACGCGCGTGTGGAAAGAGAGAAAGAAGCAGAAAAAAGGCGCCCGGCGAGAAAGAGAGACGGTGCGAGAAATCTTAACGCGCGGCAGACGGAGCCGATTTCTTATATACGTGATAGATGGCGTCAGATTAGGGCGAAACAGGAAACGCCCAGGGTCTGCTCGGCGCACTATTTGCCGGGGGATTGCTGTCGCGTCGCGCGGTCGTGGTGTCCTGCCGATCGTCAAAAAACCGCGGCGGCGGGCAGATATCGTAAAATATTACGTGTTTTTATATATATATATATATATAAATATAGGTATACTCACGTCACCTTGTATGTATATATATATATATATATACGTATATTATATGCGTTCGTATAGATATTATTTTTATGTACGGACATACGGTATATAATATACACGACGACCTATCTGTACGCTCGGAGACCTCCGCCGCCGTCGTTAATTTATTATCGCGTTCGTGTCTCCGAAACAAAAAACGGACGCGAACGTAATCGCGGACGATCCCCTGCAACCCTCTCGTAGGGTAATATACATGTACACATATACAGATACCTATATATATATATATATATATATACACAGAGATACCTATATATATACGTATTACTGTTGTTGTGTTGCTGATCGACGACGATGGTTTTTTTTTTTTTTTGAGATTTTCGTAAACATACACACACAATAATAGTTATCCTGCATCGTTGGACAAGACCGATAAATTCAAATCGTTCGTATTTACCCTATCCCCGGAGTTATTATAACAATTCATGTCACTCCTGTCGATTTCAATACGCGCTGCATGTATAGATATAATATACAGCAGGGCGATTCTTTTAACCAATGTCTGAAACGATTATCTCATCTTATTTACAATATTTTTGTAAATTTTTTATACAAAATGTATTGTAAATCATTTTTGATTCACTTTCAATTATCATATTAAATTACAAATTTATTTAGACTTATGCGTATCTTGTGGGACCTAATATCTTGAGCACATATTATATACAAGACTTATCGTAATTATCACAAATATTGATTCGTCATATTTCTTATGGCAAATATTTGCCTGAAAGTATAAATCGAATAATGTTAAAATGTGACTAACCAAACGTGCTTCTCATAAAGCACGTCTAATTTTGCCGTATTTCCACATAGGGATATTTCGAGAAAAGGGGGAAGGCGGAACAATGTCCTTCCCACATGCGTTTTTAGTTCTATCTAAAACGTACAAAAACGCGCAAATCACTAAAAAGTAAATATCATCATTAATTTTAGAATTTGATTGAAACGAGTAATTTTAGTTTTACAATAATGTTAATTATTTTTTTTTTAAATTGTGTTCAAAAATTCTGCCAGATATCTATCTTGATCTGATTATCAAATAGTATCTGAGTGGTACTTTAAAGCGGTCCTTTTTTGATTTTCCAAAAAATTTTAATAATAAATGGAAAAAACTGGAAAATTTACAAAAAAAAAATTGTTTTATTATTTTTAATTTTGTTTTTTTTTGGAATTGTTTAAAATATTTGTTTGTAGAGACTTGAAATGTGGACAGAAAACCTACATTTGCTTTTTCTAGACGTGATAAATTTTTCACAGATAAACCTTCAAAATTCTCATTTACTATAGAAGCCTACCCATCGTACAAAGTATTGTAGTGTTTTTTAATTTTAATTTGTATTATAAAAAATAAATTTAAAATGTTCAGTTTGATATTAATTGTAAGATTTTCAAACTTTTCTGAAAGTCGTTGGGATACTTCACTTGATTATGTATTTATGTTTTTCAAAAGTGACAGAAATTAAAATTATATAGAAAAATTGTAAGTAAAAATTCTAGATTTATTTATTGTCGATGGTTTTAATTTAAAAAAGTTTACGAAAATAAATCTGGTAATTCTACAATGCATTCGTGTTTAACAAGACTAATTAACAATGGAAATTCAACGGTTAGTCCCCGAAGCTCAAAGTCTGAAAAAATTAAGAAAAAAATGTGTACTGCAATGTTGTCAAATTTATTGATTTATCATATTACATGAACTCAAACGAAGTATTTTAACATTATTTATTTAAAAGGTTAAGCGCATACCAAATTTTTCTACATAAATACAAACATTATCACTATTTAAATTTCTTTAAATATTTTACATTCATTATAGAGATGAGAAGTAGTGAAAACTATGCAAGGATCACGTAATACTGTATTAATATACAGAAGGAAAACCAAAATAAATAAAAAATATAAAATTGTATTTAAACTAAATTTTTCTTCAAAAGAAGCGAGCTGGAAAATAAATAATAATAATATATATAGTGTCCGTGGTCGAATTTCAATTCATATTTCATGTCAAAATCACATGGCGAAAATCTCATGGTCCTCATGTCAGACGGCTAACTCATCAATTTCACTCAAAAATCTTCTTCTCGTGCTTTTCTATACTATACTATGTAATATATGCACACCATTTGTTATTGTTATAACGTTTATACATTATTGTTCTCATTTATTCTGGGATAACATCCGAAATGCGATGTACAAATATAAAAATAATTATAAATTTAAAAATATATTATCGACCTTGAGTTTTTAATAAAATAAAATAATAATAATAATATATTACTAATTATAATTATATTAAATAATGACCGCATTTACCGCAACAATAATTATTTCTTTTTGCGTATGAACTATGTAAAATATATATTTTTATAATATTTATTTACGAGTATATAGTTTCCTAAACACACATTACTATGCTATTATATTTAAATTTAATTAAACAGATACATTTTAAAACCTACACAGTAACAAAACTAAACTCTGTCAAATACATAAGTAGTACTTTTAAAAAATTCTTCAAGATTTCAACCATAAATTTCTATAGATATAATGCTCACTCAAAACAATGAATGAAATTCGATGGTTATCTTTCTATAAAAACATATAAATGTATAATATACATAACATGTTATAATGGCATAAAAAACCGATAAAACATATTATACATAATGAGATTCCACGAGATGTATACTTTGCAATAAATCTATTTATCTTTATATAGATAACTTGTTTATTTTTTATACTTAAAGTATATCCTGCAGAAGTCACTAATATGTAAATATTTGCTTTTAATACAATTATACAATTAATACTAATTAAATTAATGCTCGTCAAATACCTATACACACGTGTATTTTTACACTTACAAAAATAGTTTATTTTTTTGAACGTAGCGAGGAATTTTAGATCTAGTTAATGCACAGGATAAGTAATTTTTCGATTTTCTAAGCAGTTTTCATAACAATTAGTAAAACAGGGGAAAATGAACAGATTTATGCGGCAGAAAAAGTTTCATTTTTTTAGATTTTTTTTTTGTAATTCAGTTAAAAATAATCTAAGAGAGAACATTTCCACACAATACTTATATTGGTCTTTTCTATACGAGATAATTTTTAAAACATACTGATGATATTCGACCTAATTACAGACATTTAAAATTGTCAATTTTTTTTTAGTTTATAAGTATAAAATTGTTTTAGCTGATCAAAAATGCTTTTAAAATTTTACACGAGGTTCATCATAAACTTTACTTAGACGTCAAACATAAAAAAGTTTAGAGTAATATAGTTATTGTTTTAAGTTTTTGAAGTTTAACGAAAATCATAAAAATAATGGCATTTCAAAACATTTTCACAGAACTTCGCTCAGAATAATATTTCGTCAGCAATGATTTATCGTTGGATGGAGATATAAATTAAATAATTTTATATATCCTATCTTCCGGTCAATTTCCCACCTACGAAAAGTAACACACCCATCAGCAGTATAAGTTTACTTGTTTTTATTTTTTTATATAACTAAAAACTTAAAATCAATTATGTTATAATAAACTACAAAATATTATGTTATTTTTAAACTATTGAATTATTATTATTTTCATTACTGAAATGTACAAGGTGTTAGATGAAATTCGTTGAATTAACTCTTAAAGTTATTTCCCGAAACGAAAAAGATCACAACCCGATTTAACACTGACAATTTTGCTAGATTTGCTGAAAATTGAGACTATTTAAAAATAAATGTTATTGGAATTATTGATGTCCTTATATTTGTACGTAAAAAATAATATGTTTTTCTTGATCTATATATTTTACTAAATAACTACTACAAAGACTACATGGATTTTATTTTTACTCAATTCAAAAATGTAAACGTGTTTTTTAACAGTTAAGTTAATTTTATATACTGGGGGAGAGTATTTATGATTATTTTTTCATCGGGTGAATTACCGGACAAAATATATGATTAGTAATTTTTTTTCAACATAATTTGATCACTATCCGATAATATACTCAGTATCATCTGCCAAGTCACGCGAATCGACCCCGGGGGCCTAATAACCCTCACACCTGGTCAATGACGTCACAGACCGGTATGGGCGGCAAAAATAATCGTTAATCATCTCATAGAATTAAAAATGATAATGATACTTAATTATATAATATGCACACTGCATTGATTTAGCACCAGAAAAACAACTAAACGACGCGAAAAAAATACAGGTATAATGCCTAAAATATATATACGTACTATTATAGTACTTAAAATGAGATATATCCCTCTCCCGGTGAATATTGTTTGGATTTCTCCTGGATGTATTTTCAAAGGCGAATGACGGAGCAGGGAGCAATTAGAGAAAATGGATTTCCGGCACTCGGGGGAAAAACGGCGGAACGATGGCTTCCGCCTTCCCCCTATACATATATAAATGGAAATCCCAAAGATGTATACTTTTTTCTTCCCCTTATCGGTCACCCCCTTTTTTCCACATTCAGAGGTTTTTTTTTTTTTTTTTTGTATACCTTATACGAACACTGCTGCTGTAACACACAAAACAAAATGCAAACCGTTTCGCTCTGCCAGTCGCAGGCAAAACGATTATTCGTTCGAAGACTCTTACAAGCACTCATATATTATAATATAGCATACCTAGGCGGCTTTTATATATATATTATACATAAAACTGTAAGTGTACATGTAAAAAAAATGTACAATTGTATAATCGAAACTATTGCATATTTTATATATATATATATTATATAGCAATCACAATTACACGCGTACACCCTATCGTTTGTTTCTGTCCCCATTCGTCAAAACCGTGTATAATTCACCGTGAAGAACAATTGATTTTTAATGGACCACATTTCAATAAATGGTCGAGTGAAAATGTTATTATTTTATTTTTTTATCCCGATCCTACACCTCACCTATTATGGTCTACCCTCTTTCGACTCTGTCATCTGTCTAATTTTCATTGTATTGTTTCGGATTACATACTAATATTATATATTATATATGTATACGAATCGCCGTTACTATACATACTATTATACAATTTTATCAAAACTTTCGAGTGGTAGGTATATCGATCTAAAGCACGTTAGATATTCTAAAAGACACATTGTTATTAAATAATTTTAATTATAAATTAAATTATAATTTATCTAATATATATATATATATCTATATTTCAATGTGATACTGAATTTGATTTTATTTTGTCTACATACCTAAAAATGATCTAAATTGTAGGTATATTAATAATATTGGCAAAACAAAAAAATATTATGACTTATTATTATAAGTTTATAATATTTTATGAAATAAACGGATAAATGTAAAAGTATGAAATCTATACACAAATAAACCTTCAAATGTAATTGATTAATAGCTGTCTCACAATAATTGTAGTAAATTAATAATATAAGTTCTTATAGTTTTGCCACCGGAATATTATATTTTGTTTAATTCGAAATATCATGAATAATTAGTGGCAGGACACTAGCTTATAGCAATAAAAAGTAAAAACAATAATCTGTTAATTTGTAGGTCCATTTAAAAATAAAATTAACTTTGAATGAAGAACATAAAAAATGGTATTCAACACAATAACGATAAAATACATTTAAAATATAGATAGGTAATAAAAAGGTTCTTCCTATTTTATGTCGTGTATTTTCTCCGAAATCACTATGTATAATATGTATATACATTGTGCACACATAAACGACATATATTTCCCACAGAATCGCACATTACATATTATTATAGTCAATAAATTTGTCTAGTGATCATAACCGAAATAATATCGTGGTTACGACCCTGCAAATGCATATCGGAAACGCCGGTTTTTAGTTCCGGTATCGATTTTTCTCTTACGCACTCTACATCTCTTTCATTCTGTTTTCCTGGTCAATATTGTATATATAGTTAACAATAATAATAATAATAATAATTACGGTAACCGCGTAATGGACAGATTTATTGAAAGTCGTCGGACTATCAATAACCCAACCGTCGATTCAAGGAAGTGTTTTATCATTAATTCTACTCCCTGTATATTCATCTACCCCTCTTTTCGAATGTTTGTATGTATACGGTTTCCCCTCTGTTTTTTTTCTGTCCGCACCATCATTCGCCTGCCTGCACAGTGAGCCGTTTTATTATTATATTGTATACGTGGTAGCACAACGCAGCTATATAGTGGAAAAATACAAAACAAAAAAAAAACCCGCTCTGCAAAGGCGTTAATCCCTGGGCCTCCAAAATCGTGTTTGTTTTCGGCCGCGAAATTTAAATCCAATTTGGACGGAGGGCGCTTTTAAAAAAACAGCTTTCAGCAGAATAGCACGCGGGACTCAACAAATTTTCAAACTAATCCCCGAACCGGGCCACATGCGGGAGGATTTTAAAATTAATATTTTTGCGAGGGTAAAAACGATCGGCTGTTTACTTTTGCTACCGTTGTGGTATCGGAAAAACCGTGACAAACAGTTAGGACTTAGTCGAGGGAGGATGATAGGAGGAGGATGGATTAGAATGACCGCGTAAATTGTCGGTTAATTAAATGCCATCCGCTATCCTCCACCGTCGTCCAGCAGTCATCCCAACAGAGGTAAAGTGACTATACACAACCCTGCAATATAAACGTATAACGATATCGTTGGGGATTTCATGCAGCTGTCCCTAAAATAGCCCGCGGGAATTTTAAAAATTCGTTTAAGTTTTTATGATAAGCCGGTGTGTGTTATTTACTTTTTATACAACCACTGGCATATTTTCCAATTATACATCAGTATCGAGGTTCGTGGCCATTTATAATTAAAATAAATATTAGGTATAAAATATAGTGTACTATACTTGCATAACTTATTAACACAAAGTGTAGAAATTAAAATGTATGAAAATGTATTAGATGATTCGCGTCTACTTTGAGTACAATGCTATTGAGTACTTATAAGCATTTTTAAATAGTAGCATTTTATTTTAAAAAATCTATACAAATTATTCTAAATTAAATAGATGTAATCATTTTTATGTATATATTATAAATTAAAAATAATTTGTAATAATGTCAAAAATGTTCAATTAGTATTCAAAATAGGCACCTATTATGCTACATAACTGCTAAAAAAAGCTAGACTTTAAAACTTCTCTCCAAAACACATAATGAATATCTTTCTAAATTATTTTTAGCATCAAAATACTATGTAAAAAAAATACATTTATTGATAATAATAAAAAAATAATCAAAATATTAATACAATTTCTTAATTTTTCGTTAATTTGTTTTTGATACGGTTCAGTACCTACATTTCACTAACTAGACCAGTAAAATCTATTATTTTAATTGTTCGTATCAATAAATTAATTTAAATCAAATAGGCGGTCGAAATCTCGATTATGTAAAACAAAACCCAATTTTAAAGAAATTATTTATTTTAATAATAACTTTAACAAAAGAGTCGTACAACAACAAAATATTGTTCGATAATTGTGTACATGTATATACGTATAAATAACTGAATATTTTAGAATGGGTCGAACGCGATAAGTGAACGATGGCGAACAGATGAATTAAAAATGAAAAAAAGGAGAAAAAAAAAAGGAAAACTCAACGTCTGGCTTCCTGCGTTACAACAGTAGCGAAGTCTTACGTCTCTCCTCCTCTACTCATTCCTGACCAAGAGCTTCCAACACTTAAGATGGCGCCAGTCGTGAATCACGAGGCGGCAATGATTAACGTTAAAAAGCATCCGGGCACCGTCGAATCATACTGAGACGATAAATCATGGTCTATCAAGGGCAGTATACTTAAAGAAAAGACCATAGCATAAAAAATGGAGAAAAAAATACATACACAAGGCGTCTTTAAGTACATCCACGTTAATAAACAACTTGTGTTTTGACTTTTTTCCCCTCGCTACGGATAATAATTTACGAGCAAGGCGAAATATAAAATAAATACTTTTGTATTCTTATAGATAACAACGGGAATTTGAAATCACTTAGTATGTACGTATAGTTTATTTAATATAGTTTGATTAATATCAAGAATAAATAAAAATAAAAATTAAAAATCTACTGAAATAGTTTAAATTGCACTTTATAATATACTGTATAATACTTATATAACATAAGTATAATGACAATTTTTGGTGAGAGGATAGTCCTCCACGTGAGTAGCCACGAAAAGAAACTATATCAGCTTAGCGGCTAAATTTCTTCGGATCTCTAGGTCAAATCAGCATAAAAAGCTCTCTAAGGATATCCCAACTTCAGGCAACTCGCTTTGATCACAACAATTTATCAGATTATCAGAATAGCAAAAATAAAATCTCAATTTTAGACATTTTAGAAAATACACATGTGTTTTTAACGAAACATTATAATACATTATTGGTCATCAATAATAATACATGCGATTCCTCGCTATAAGTATAATATGGGATAGCTAATAATATTCCCGAGTGGCCAAGTACAGTCCACTTTGTGTGACGACGAAAAAACATTGCGGCTTAAATATACAGCTCCCTAAAAGGTCCTTCTACTACTACCCCTACTACTACTACATCAGAAAACCCCGGTAATTCAGTTTAAGCAAAGAGCTCGCGAGAAACTAGGGTGAAGTGCGTAGAGGGAAGACAAAGCTCCTAAATGAATTCAAGAGACAAAACCGCTTGCATGAATAAACATAAATATTGCTTTTAATGCCTCAACTTAAATACATGGGTATTTATTTTTTTCCACCTAACATTTTTATTATTTTTATACCAGAATGTTTTTAAATTATTACATACGTAACAATTCATTTAAAAATGTATTTTCAAAAAAATAAAACCTAGTTTTTTTTTTTTAGTCACAGTATATGATTATCTGGAGTAGAATTGGTAGCGCCATGCATTTATATTTATACATATTTTCACAAATTTTCGCCTTATTCGCAGTTGAATAAACAGTTTTACCATTCATTTTCGGTCCCCGAAGAATAGTTTATCGACTTGGTGAACCTACGGGTGTGTGGAAAAGCACTACGGTGAAAATGTTAATGTGAACTCGCATAAAAGATTCCCATTCGCATGTAAGGACTCAATGCACCAAGGTGGGGTGGATTTATTGACGCGTAGCCTGATGATTACTCAACCATAAACAAATTCCCTTGCATAATATTCAAATTAAAAATGTCGAGTACACACGTGACAGAACTAAATCTAAATGAAGATAGGAGAGAACGTTTTACATAAAAAAAACTGCTGGATTTTTTTTTCTATAAAAATAAATTGTTCATTTGAAATTAAAATAAGAAGAATATGAGTACATACATATATATTATTATTATTATTATTGTTATTATACATTCAATGATAATCGTAAAATATTATAGTACATTTTGTATATTATAATAATAAATGCAAAATAAAATAATAAAAATAGTTAAAAATAAATAAGTAAGTACAGAAAATGTGTTTAGAAGCAAAAGATTATTAATGTGATGGTCGGATCCGTATATTTTTGGAACAAACATTGCGGTGGCTTGTCTACTGTTGGAGATCGTCACATAAGGGGCAAATGTCAAAAGGTGTATCCATGTAGTTGTATGTGTGTTGTAGTAATAGTAGTAATAGTCGTAGTAGTAGTAGTAGTAGTAGTAGTAGTAGTAGTAGTAGTAGTATTAGTAGTATTAAGTTAAGTAGCTCGTGTTTATGTATCACGAAAATAAGGGTAAACGTCAAAAGAAACGGCCGCATAAATTCCCCGGGGCTAAGTGGCAGCATTTTGTTATATCTATACACTGTACATGCGTATACAGCAGCTACTGTTCCGTCACGTGTTTCCCATTGACACAAAAACGTTTTAAGTTTTAAATTCTTACAAGATTCTTTCTATTAGTTGTAAACAGTTATTTTGTAATAAAAATATACAAATACTGTTGTCATAACACAGTTCATTAGTTATACATACCAATTAATATTAATATTAATATATTATATATTATTATCTAAATCGTAAAAACAAAATAAACCTAGATGCCTATTTCAAATATCTACCATGTAACATTAATATTTTGTTCGTAGCATTTTACTTTTAAGATGTGTTCAATATAGCCATATGCAGCTTTCACGCTAAACCTTTAACGTTACCATGTATGTTGTTTAATCACGTACTCTGCGGCAATCGTTGATATTCCTTCCCCTAACAGACTTAGTTAAACCACGATAAATTCTCAAAGTGTAAACATTGTTGATTAAAAACAATTTGTGTGATAAGCTCAACAAAAACGGTATGGATTAGTTTTAATTAAAATAAAGTCGTTTCCAAAAGTTGCGAGACAATATTAATCCAAGCTAAATTCAATATTTCAATGGAAAGTATATATTATAAAGGATGCAATCTATAGTAGAGTAATATTTATAGTAGGGTTTTTAAACATAAACATTGGTAATAGGATTAAAAGGAAGCCAAGATGTATGCGTGTGAATGTAAATCAAAAAATAATAATTATAAATTATAAATTTGGAGAAAAAATATTAGTTTGATAGTTCATCATATGGTAACTGCCATTTGAAAATAAAACGTTTTTCGTATATTCATCAAAATGAATTAAACGCTTAGGTGAAGTTATCATACAATATTGTAATATAATATTTTTAACGATTCGCGATGAAAATAATAAATATTATAACTTTTATGATTAGTCATTAGAGTGCGAATTTGTATTGAACGTATCTATATAACCCATATTATAATGTTATTAATAATATATACTCAGAAATGTCAACAAATCATAACCTAAGTAATGTAAATACAAAAATAATAAATTATTAAATACGAATGTAGATTTTGCTGGTAAAAGGACCAGAAGTTATTTTCTAGTATTTTCACTATGTATCAATAAGACTAGAGGGGGGGGGGATAAAGTATTTAGTTTTCTTAAATCTAAATCTATATTATAATTCACTTACCTCATGGTTGACGAAGTTTGGACTTAGGTACTACAGAACTACAGATACCTGTAAACACGAAATCAAACATAAATAATCTTATAAAATTTAAGTTTGAAATATGTTCTTTATAGTAAACACAAATAGTAGATCATATAGATTAGGTTACGTTTTTCGCGTCATTTATCCCAGTTAAATTTCAATCTTTATAATAGGTATTTATATGTTTGTACCGTTGTAAATATGTAACATTTATAGTTTCCATCGTATATTGTTTTTTTTTTTTATTATTATTATTTGAAGTATAATGTATATTGCATAATATCTACTATAATGTATAGTGTTACTTAACCATTTACCACTTATTTTTACCACACAAAGTGAACAGATAGCAACTATTTAAAGTCACGAGTTTTTTAGTTTCTACAAAACTACTGGTCACGATTCAATTCTTCACTATGCATAAATAATACTCCGAATTATTACAGAATCTCGACTTTCCAAAACATGAATAATTGTTTAGTTACTCATGTGATATTAAATAAAGATTTGTATGAACTATCAACATTCAATGTATATACTTATTGTGTTCACGTATATACTTGATCACTTTCTAACAACATATTTTGGTTAAATTATCTTCTCCTCTTCCATTTTAAATGGCTTTATGTTAAAATTAGGTACACAATTGATCAAAATATCGAATATATAAGTATCTATTGAAAAACAAAAATTATAGTAAAACATTGAACAATAAAACGAGAATATTCAAAAATATAGGCTAACAATGATGTTGACGTGTCTGAACACTGTGAATATTATATTAATGTGTATTTCAATATTTAAATTAATTTTATAGGCTAATAATTTGTTTTTAATGGCGTTTTTATAATTTATAATATATATATATATTTTATACGTATTATGTCATATTATAAACATAATGTTATTTTTTTAACACCCATATAGCGATTATAAAAAATTGAAACTTCAAGAACGCCCCTAGTACATTAGTCGAATTTAAAAATTTATTTGCATGCACCCTTACAACCCCGTTACAAAGCAATAATCTCTTTGTCGGATGGATGCAAATGTGCCACGACCGGTCCACCCCTAAATATTATAATGGTATATAATGTCTTAATTTAAAGCCCACCATCATTGACACATAATAATATGCATACTGTCAGAATATAATAAAGTTAAAAAAAAACGATTGAGCTCGTTACAACCCTTTCGATAAAAATGATTAAATATAACGTGCATAATATAATAACCTGAAAACATAATAAAAACTATAAAAGATTTAAAAATTTTATTTCTAAATTTAAAAAAAAAAAAAAACTATTTGACGAAATGATACAATAGGTTAATAAATCTAATTTATTTGGAATAATATGTAGATTAGTTTAATTTTTTAGTATGAAAAAGAAAACCACTGAACAAATCCAAAATATTTGTCTTTATTTAGCTTAAAAATATCTTGTGACCCTTCAACTAGTGTCAACTTTTTCATTTAAAAAAAATATATGTTATGTAGGTACCCTTAAAACACGATTCTACACAATAGTATTGATGGTTAAAATAATTATTAAGAAAAAGTAAATTCAGAAGAAATGAGAAAAATAACATAAACCTAATAAAAGTTTTCTCTAAACCTACTGATTACATAAAGTGGCTAGGACCACCCTCTTAAATAGCTGCTAATCTTAAAAAGGGATGAGTCGGCAGGCATGACAACCATATACGTATACTGAATCAATGTTTACAAGTTCACGCACGGATAGTCAGCTTCGTATTTGGGATTCGAGTGGAAAAGATGGCATGCAGTAGGGGATAATGGTTTGTTTTAGGTGCCGAAATTGAAATTGTAGTTTTACAAAAAGGGTAGATTTTCCAATACAAAAAAGAAACCGCACGAACTTTTTGGTTCAATAAAAATGAAAAACAAATAAATATTTACCGATGAGTTGAACATGTTTTTTTCTCTTGCATCCACGCAGACTTGTATCCAAATTTGTGTAAATATTGTTACAACTGTTGTACTTAAATCGATTATTGGAACATACGACTGTTACCTGAAACACATGTATAGCTAAAAACTTTAGTTCTTATAAAACGGTATACTCTTTGAAAACTTGCACTTAGAACTAAGCTAACTTTATGATATAGATACTTTATGTTTACTTACTAAAATTAATTTTTTAGACAAAAAATAAACGCTAGGTGTATTCACAATTTTATATTAATGTTATTTTATACTGAACAATTGTCAATTTACAATAAAAATGTACTTTTAATATGATAAGTTTAACACCTGTGTAAAACAATATTTATATTATACTACAATCAAAGCAAAAATCTTCCATATTTTTAATTTAACTCTAATGTTTTTTATGAACCGTATAAACACAAGTTAATTGTTTATTAAAGAAAAAGAATAGTTGTATACTTTAACTGTTAATATACTTGTATGATGATATCTATTTTTGTAAATACCTACCATAAAAGTATTACTGTTCCATAGTGGAAATTCATGTATAGTATACAAATACAAATCGTATTTATTTTTATTTTTTTTTTACAGCGAATGCATTTTCACGTCCTGCGATTCACGAGCATAAAACTTGAACGTATTAATTTTTTTGGTCCTGAATATTTCGGTTTTTTTTTTTTTTTTTTTTTTTTAATATTTGTTTGTATTTTCATCGGCTGGCTTTTATACACATGTATAATATTATATAGTATCGCACGCCGATTATTGGAAATTTTATCAGGGACATGTTGATTTTGACGAAATGTTAAAAAGTAACCCCGCTTCACGGATAACCGGATTATATATTTATATACATAATTGCAACGGGCGGGGAAGGAGAGTTACGATCATATTATATTATATATAATATAAAACACGGTGTATACGGGGCCGTGTTATACCATATGGGTCTGATAAGGTGAGTTCGATAAAACACTCGCTCACCCTCCGGCCAACAGATGTTTGCACTTCGCACAGGAGCTTTGATCGGGATTACCGGGACAAGCTGTATAATAATGGGAATAAAATATAATTCTAATGCTCTTTTTTACACGGCAGCGCGTCAAGTGATTTTAACCTCCGTCGCCTCGGCGCGCCCTCCGCACCGCGCGCCGTATGCACTGGTTTCGAAGAGCATATAATAATAATAATAATAATACGCTTATAGATCGTCAGGACAGATAAGAGTCAACTACTTACTCGAATGCGCAAGTGCTGTGTACATTCGGAGCATACAAAATAATATAATATTGTGTAGGGTGTAATGATATTGTACACGGTGACATTTATTGAAAACTACCTACTGCCGAAATACTGTATTTAATATCTATTATCATGATGTATATAGTATAGTATAAGCCAAAACGATGATCATTACCCGAGCTTATCTGACTTTGATTAAAATTAAATGCTCGCGATTTCGGATCGTTATTCTAAATATAAATGTATTTTTATTTGAACAAATCAACGTTTATATTCAAACTATTCAAAGGGTTTTTTTTATTTCAACTTAAAATTTTTCGGATATCTAAAATTGTGCGGATTTAATTAAACTGATAATTATTAACATTTAACAGCAGGTACCTACCTACATTATTACCATTCGTATTAAATCGGAATTAGTTTACTACAAGAAATATAGCCATTTTATAGATTTCAAAAACAAAAATTGAAATATTGTAACCAAAAGGCTTGGATTTTATAGCACTAAAAATAACAGAAATAAGCGCTATAATATAACCAAACAAATCTTAAAATAAGTACTATAATATGACCTAAAAAGGCTTAAAATGACAAAAAAAAATATTTTTTTAACACATAAATAATACCTTCAAGTCATAAGTTTTGTAAACTGTTCGATAGATCAAAACGCTGTGCTACTTAAAAATAGATTATAATATGAAACGAACATATAGATATATTTCTTATGGATTCACATAGATGAAATTTTCTCTTCTGTTTATGAAAAATACAAAATAATTATTATATTAGGCATTATTAGCAAAAAAAAAAGCACCAAAAATTAAAAAACAATACTAAAAATCTAAAATACTTCAAACAAGCAAAAAAAAAGCAAGATAAAATTTCATATTTGGAGTCTGTGGTGCATAAAGCGAATGTATAGTTCACTCTGCTTTTTATCAATGCATCTTATAATAATTAGCAAATGCTATAAAATCCGAGCCCTCATTATAACGAAAATTATGAAAAAAAATAATAATAATAAATAAAGAAAATGTACATGATTTTAATTAAAGTAACTTATTTATAGGTAACACGATAGATTTAAATAATATTATCCGTAAGAAACAAGACTGAAAAAAATCACTTTCTATGTAAAGTTCTTATACACATATATATATAATAAAATTTAAACTGTTATTGAAACCGCAACTCATAATATCTCGCCGGCCGGAAAACAATAATACTCGAAACTATAGATTTCCCCCCGAAAATTTCAGCCGAATTAAATAATATTCTGGCGGTCGATGTTTAGTATAGTACAACAACAATAATAATGGAAATGAAAAAAAAAAAAAAATAAAAAAATTAATAATCCAAAGAACGGGACACGAACATAAGGGATGACAAGGCGGTTTTCGATGATTATTTCGACGATTGCATCGGTTTTATTTGTGCAATAACTGCGGACGGCGCTCCTCCCGCCCTGCGTACGAATGCTAATGAATATTTACCCGCGGAATCCACCCCACCGGAGTTTGCATTGCATATGTAATGTTATTTATATAATGTAATGCCTTATGCGATATTCTTGGGAAATCCCTCGGTAAAGGTTATGCGCGCTTGCGTTTTTAAATCATGATCGAAAACTATATGTATATATTATCCTTTGGGGTAACCCACTACCAAGCAATATAATATAACGTCGTGCCACGTCGCCTCCGAATGACCGTACACAAAAAGAGGGGAAAATAGTTTGATCGCTTCCAATTTCCTATATTATATGATTTTTTTTTTTTTTTTTTTGTACGAATAAATAATAGTTATTTGTATAATTTTTGCAATTGTGTATAATACATGACTAAATCAATCTGCAAGTCTATTCTCGAATTATATAAGTGTGTATCTTTCAAATTTTATGTCCCGGTAAAATTGTCCACGAAATATTTATTTTTTCCAAAAAAATAACCTGCATATGCAAGAATTTTTTGGAATCATACATTCTAAAATATAAAAAACATTATCTTTATTTGTTTCGACCTTATTTTTGTAGGTAAAACCTCTGCCTACTTTTAAATTTCAAATAGTTACCTCTTTTTAAAAACAAAAAATTCCATAAACAGATCAAGTTTTAGTCTAAATACATTTTGGTGTTGAAATGTTTAATACCCGTCAAGCCGTTAACGAGATATTCCAATTTTAAGGTTAGATAAGGGGAGATCTACTCGAGCAGTGAGGCATAATTTGAGTGCCGGAGCGGCATCTAAACAGTGCTTTAAATATTACGGTTGATGTAAGCTGTTAATTGTAATATTATAATGAATTGGCCTAATATTATCAAATTTAAAGGTAAGAATATTGTATGCAGTGTTTGTACGATGGTTTTTATCAATACCTATTTAAATTTTTAAAAGCGAGTATGTGAAATATTACAATTTTAAAATCATCGTATCTCGCATAAAAATGTAAATATTGAAAAACCTAACGGCCAAACAAACACAGGTGATAGGCAAACCATGAAGTTTAATAACTATAAGCCAATTCACTTTTATATTAAATAAACATCAAAAAATCGGTAATATAGTGAACGAAAAGTTGACATTATCCAATTTTCAACATTAGTCATAACACATATTATATAATAATAAATTTATATAAAATGTGTCACCCCACAAAAATTCGACAAATGCAATCAATTTTGTTCTATTCAATATTTAAAACATTTTCTTTGTTTTATCTTCTTGTAATAAATACTAAAACATATATTTATTTTAAAATTGAAAACGAAAAATATTAATTTTTTAAAAAAATTGTTTTTATATAATTCAAAATAACCATTTTATAATAAACATATTTTAAAACGAAATACTGGTGTTACAAATCTTTACTTACAATTGTAGAAACTAGTAGAAATAATTGTAGAAACACCAGAATTTATGACAGTTTTAAAATATATTTATTATATTTAATATTTTTTTTTTTTAATTTTTAAAAAATATAGTAAAAAATCACAGCACAAAACTTTAGTTACAAAAAAAAAAAAATAAAATACTGAACAGAACAAGTTATTACATTTGTCGAATTTTCATGAGCATCCTGTATTTTTTTTCTTTGCAAGCCATTCACAATTTCTATCAAAGATTCAAAGACCTTATAATTAAAGATCTTTCCAATCATCTACATCTTTAATTCTCGATCCTTCTCTTAATCCTTTTAAATCTATTATAGTTATACAGTAGTTTCATAACATAAAATATGATTTTTAAACATAAAATGTTGACCATAATGAAAAACCGTTTTATTTCACTCACAAATCGTAATTGATTTGTGATTATGGTAGTTTAAACCTATACAATTTTAAAAACGAAAATATCACTCGACTTACAACGTTAAAAAGTTTAAATAAATGAAATTTCGATAAAAAAAACAAACAAAATTAAGTAGGTATCGTATACGAAATTTTTATTTTATATTTAAACAAAAGGTAATATTTAAATGTTAAATTTATGTTTAGTATTCTCTGAAAGGAATTTGCACAGCAGTATATACGTTATAGGTTTATAGTGGTATTGTTATTTGCAGCCTTTCTAACGAGGACAGATTTCATATACTATGCAATATAAAAATAAAAATAAAACAGTCCCCATCACGTGTCACTTGATGCTGATTATTATTTTCGCACTATCGTTTACGCCCTCTTATATAAAGGACAAATTAATAAAGGACCCACTATTACTGGTCCTCACACCCTGTTGTAATACTATAGTATTACACAAACAATTACATTAAACTATACTGCAGCATTTATAATGCAAGTAAAATAAAATTAATAAAATATTTATGTTAACGGGTACTTCGTCAGACTATACCTATAGTTTTTAGTAAAAAATATAAATATAAATACGGTTTTAAAATATTCAAAAATACTATGTAATGCGATTTTTATCTATTAAATAATAGATATTAAATCTAATTATTCTAAAATAATGAGATCATTTTGTATACCAATAGATATTTATGCCTGGTTAAATAATTTATTAATATGGATAACCAATTTTATAAAATATATAAATTGAATATAACAAAATTAATCGTTATATTTTATCATAACAGGTATAATGGATTTATACCAATTCGTTAACAACATAGGTAGGTACTGTATGTTTACTTTTCATTACAAATATTAAAAAATAACATTTCATATATTTTGTTGGTAATTGAATGTTTTCAAAAATATAACAACCTATATACATAATATGTTATATCATCATTATAATAAATCATATGATTGTAATTTGTAAAACACATATAATACGCGTAAATATAAAAAATATATTTTTAAATAACACTATTGGTGTTAAAATAATGTAGTATAATAATTATATTACTTCGTTTGATATCATAAAAAACAATAACAATAAATTAGAATACATATTCGACGTTACCGTTTTTTCCTAGATATCGATTATTTTTGTTAAGTTAAACTAAGTTAATACCTAACGATTCGTATCCATACGTTATATTTACAGAACACACGAACCCGACATACCCTTAAGGACTTATTAGATATTAATGATTAATATCTTATTCGTTTTCGTTTAGTATCGTAAGTAAAATAAAATTGTGTACTGCAGACTTAATACAAACGGACTTTTAACAATTAAAATAATTTACACAGTGGTGATAATATTATTAGTATGTGTAGGAAGTATTCATCTTGTTGCGGTAAAACAGTAATTATAGCCAAGTATATTAGGTATAGAAAATTGTTTAATAAATCGAGAAAAAATTATTACGATTATAATATTATAGTGTAATCGGTGTAATCGGTATTCGATATAGGTATAAATTATTATTGATTTTACTATGCCTATATCGTATAGTGTATCAATCAAATTATAGTGTACCTTTTCGCACAGTACCTACAGAGAATAATGCTAAGTACTTTCTATACAGTTTATCTCGCACGTATCGTATTTGACGATAACTGTAAATGACGCGATGAGTCTATCTCTCCGGCGTGACGACGAGAGCCGCTAAGTATACAAAACTAAAAAAAAAAATTACAAAAGGCATCACTGGAACTATAGGGCTGCAAAGACTATATTATTATTATATATATATAAGGACAAACAAGAGGAGTGTGTGTGTGTGTGAGAGAGAGAGAGAGAGAGAGAGATAGTGATAGGAGGGAAGGGGAAAAAGTGCAAAAATATACTACTGGGGACAAAAGATCCCCGCCGCAAACCCCGTACAGCTTCAGTACGCACACTTTGGTCCATTGTCACACTCGCACGGCCGCGCCCGTCTCCGCAGCGGCAGCAGCGTTACTCTCGCTGGGATGTTGATTAAAGAAAATGAAGAACGTTTACGTTATTGTGCGTCGGACGCAATTCCCTGTAATTTGCTCGACAATCATTCCCCCATCAGCGTGATTGGTATGGACAAAAAAAAATATATACATATATATTGTATGTCCCCGCGACAAAAATATTATTTTCTCTTTCACTCAATTTTTAGTCGTTTTTTTTTTTTTTGCTCTATAAGCTGGGCGACTTCACAAATTAAAACAGCAATGCAGTACAGCGAGCGTATAATATATGATGACAATAATTATTATTTAGTAGAGAACGTTTTAACAAAACTGCGTGTACGTAATATAAATATATATTACGGAGGGATATTATGCGCGAACAACACGGAGGAGAATATTTTAATACAAACAATTCGGACGGACTTTTAACGGGACACCGTTTTACTTTGCACGCCTACTGTTCGAATACGTTATATTCAATTATATTCTTATGATAATAATTTAAAAGCGATGAATGGGTCGAATATGATTAAGTGAAAATTGGATTTTAAAATGATTATGAGTGAATTATGTGGATCGACGAAGTATTAAAAAACACGCAGATTTTTTGACATTTATTCGAAGACGGATTTTTGAAATTTAACCCCTTAAAGTCGGCTCACACAGTTTTTTTACGAAATTTGTTTGTTATTTCGGTGAAAAGAAATTGCTGTTGGTTAATTTGGTTGCCACGGACAAGAACGGAGGCCCTTTATAAAAATGAAATACCCGACAACGGTTAACTGTGATAGGAATGGCGGAGGAAACCGGGAAATTCGGGAATGAACCACGTTTTTATTTTTCATTTATTTCATTCAATACCCATTATAATACACATAATATGCCATTATAATTTGTCAGCCTATAGCAATCAATCTGCAATTATATACCTACACCAATAACGTTAATTTCACCAAACTAGTTTAAGTGGGTACAGGTGTATGTGATACAACAAATAATACCTACAATAAGAACAATGCGCATGCAGGTACGCGTACACTTAAATAAATAATCGTATTGTTCGCACGTTAAATGTCAATCGCAAAGTGCGGAAGTACATGACATAGAATACTAATTCGCGTAAAATAGTAAAAAGCAGATTTATTTATTTAATAACAGGCGATCTCTCTGCTGCTGCTGCTGCTACTGCTGCTGCAGGCGAAACCTGACGCGCGCGTGGGGCGTTATAAAGCGCTTTATTCGAACGTCACATCGCGAACCCCAAAACAAAAACTTATACGCTCCCCACGGCGAAAAAATAAAAATAAATAAAGAGAAAAACGATAATGAAATAAACATTATACATATAACGTGTGTATTTATATAAAATATATACATACATACAAACATAGGTTCGCAGCACACCCGACGTGCACACTATATTATATAATACGTGTCGGATTCGATCAACGCCGCAAAACATCGTATTGTGTTTTATATTATATATTCGGCGATAATCTCTAAATCGAATCGAATATTGTTTATTTTCCGGGAACTAGATGAGAGGAAACATACGGATATTGTGTGAAACCGGAACCCGGTGTACCGCACTATGTAGAATCCCCGTTTATTTTAACACGCTGTGATATTATTATTATACGAAATAACTGTTTTTTTTAACGTTTAAAAATATTATTCCCCTTTCGGTCGAAAGCACCTGTACACACGGCGTATTAAATTATATAACAATAATAACATGTCGGTATTTATTTTAATATTCAATTTCAATCATAATAACACGATAAACAATAATGGCCAGTGTTAAAAATATTATAAATCAGAAATAACATGTATGCAGATGTGTGTAATTATTTGTCACTAATCTTTAAAGCTGTATAATTTTTTAAAGTTAAATGAACTTTTTATATTTGTTATATATGCCTATGATTGGTATTCATAATAATAATAATAATTATTATTATTATTATTATTATTATTATCATTATTCATAATTTTTTATTATTATTGTTAATTTTTTTTACTCAACATCATAATTAAGTTTAGTATAAGTATTAATTTAACAAATTATTCAATTTCTGATATTCAATTCATATCTTGCAACTTGGAGTTTACTTTGTATAAAATTAAATTAAATATTATAACCCACAAGAAAATAATATATATTTTAGATTCTGAGTGTAGTGAAAAATGTATTAGTTTTACAAAGATGTTTATTTTTTTTTTTTATATAAACTGTGTACACAAATTCTACCAAAAATCTTACTTCGATATATACACGCGGCACAATTTCTGAAAGGAAATATTGTCCAAATGGATTTTGAGAGATCTTTTTTTGATTTTCCAAGCGGTTTTCGTCATTTATGGAAGAAACCATTAAAAAACGTAAGAAAAACGAGAAATTTACGAAAAAAATATTTTCAATATTATTTCAAATTGTTAGACTACATAAAAATGTTTGAAAATTGAACAAGAGGTTCATTAGAAATCATACTTAGTAGTCAAAACAAAAAACATTGAGTTCAATGCAGTATTTTTTATTTTATAGTAATATATAATACCAAATTTGATGAAAATCGTTTTAATAAAAATGTATGTGGAACAAATCTAGTTATTGACCAACACAAATTGTTTTAATATACATTTATTTTACTGTAATATTACATATTATATATTGTTGAAAAGCAATACTATTAAACGAGCTCCCCTCAGAATCGTTTTTCGTTAATAATTCATCTTGGCTTACAGACATACATTAAATTTCCCTCTCAATACCACTGTTTTAACTTCTCATCAACAGTGATTCACCCATTGTGCGAAGTCCTTCTTTTTTTAAAATATAATTGGTAACCAATAAACGAATGAATGTTCATTAAATTTTATTTTACCAAATGTTCATGGGTCAAAATTAAAGTTTTAACTAAACATAGTATTGTAATATTAAATTAAACATTGCAATGTTAAATAAATTTAATATTGTATTGCAATATAATAATTTTAAAAATAAAAAACAAGAAGAACATCACATTGGAGATTCTATTCTTCTTGAATTACCTAAAATAAATATAATTAAAGTTTTTTTTTATAGATTAGATAATTTATGTTTAAGTGTACAACAAAATTTACTAAATCTTTGGTTAAAAAAGAGTCCATTTTTAGTCCACCTCTGTAGTGCTAAAATCTAAGCACTGAGTAATTATTTAATATCCCTTAAGTATATGGTGCCTTGTGATTTTCAACGTAAGCCTCATGGTTTAAATGAGCTCAATAGATGGAAAGCTACAGAGTTTAGGACTTTTCTTTTATATACTGGTCCTGTAGTTTTGAAATACATTTTAAATGAATAATGTCATTTTAATTTTTTATGTCTCAATGTAGCAATGTTTATTTTATCAGATAAATATAAACAGTATAGTAGCCGACTTACAGATTATTCTAAATCATTAATAAATTATCTTATAGAAAATTATATTGTTCTCTATGGAAAGAAATGGATGTCTCATACTATTATTACAACATATTCATGAAGGCTATATGAATTTTAGTTCATTGGAAAATTGTTCAGCATTCCCCTTTGAAAATTATATGCAAGTTTTAAAAGGTTTTGTTAGGAAAAATGGACAACCACAGCAGCAGGCTGTAAAACGATATACTGAGAGTATAATGTTTAACACGCCTGTTATTATATTATTATATTATTTATTATATTAAATACAGGACAAGCCCAAAAGTACAAGTGATAATGATACAGGTTAAAACTTTAATGAGGGGTCCAAGTTGGCAGCGCGCATAAAGCGAGAAATGGGTGAGTTGAGAGAATAATTAGAAGAGAAGAGTGGAAATTATGAAAGGCAGAGAAGAGTGAGTAAGACAAAGAGAAATTTTAAATGTGAGTTTAGATAAGACAGAAGGAGAATCTATTTTGCCAGAGATGAGATTAGAGAGAAAGAGAAATTTATATAAGTACCTGCAATCAGGAAGGCCAGTTAGTTGTAAATCATGGAGAGTGGAGGAGTAATCATGGAGAGTGGAGGAGTAATCATGAAGTGGGTGGAAGATATTGAAACGGAAGACGATTAAATGGAGGAATAAGAGTTGATCACGCTTGATAGTGAATTTACCCCAAGACTTGGAAGGGTCACAGTGGACAAAGCCATTGTTACACAAAGTTATATCTAATTGTAATAGTTCTGATGATTTCCAATATAGACAACCACATAATTCCGGGCTCATAATAAATAATTTTTAAGGGTCACAATACAGGACATTAATTTATAAAGAAATTGTGGTAAAAACTAATAATGAGGTAGAATGTTTTATTGGAACTTCTGGTGGTGATATTGTTAAGTTGTTAATATTTGCTATTCAAACAATAACTGTGTTTTACTGGGTTTACGTTATATCACAAAAGTTTCATTTTATACAAAACCAATTGATGTGAAACCAATAGAGTGCTAACACTCTATTAGAAATTTATATTGTTAGGAATTTTAATTCAGAGTATAAAATATATGATGTTAAAAGTATTAATGTGAAATATATTGTACTAAAAGTTAATGATATATCTGCTGCATTTCCCATAAATCATACTTATGTATAATTCAAAGTTATAGTTATAGTTAATAATATACTATACATCCATATATTATTTAAATAAACTGTAATAAACTATAAACAACATTTTTATATTTTTTATATTTATATACCAATAATGTTTTGTATGAACAAAATTTAATTGTTTGATCAAATATATTGTTGCTTAAAATTAAGAATGCACAAATAATAAATATATTTTATAATTTTATTTTATTTCTTATCATTATAATTAATATATATATATATGTAAGTACCTATAAAAGTGTTTATTTTTGTTTTTTTTATAATGAATTATTAAATATGTCTATAGACAACTATAGTATAAATATATATATATATTATAGGGCTGTTGTTATTTTCGATTTGTAATGTTAAATGTACCCATATAACCTGTTACTTGACCTATCCTTAACACATGCTAAGTTAAACTTTTAAAAAATAATAGAATAAAAGGTTTGGATGAACATTATTTTTAAATATTAAAATATTAAATGTAGTTAAATATTAAAATATGATAATATGATAAGATTTAATTGAACATTACTTTTTTAATATTAGGTTAAATCTGTAATGTTAGACCTTTAAAATATAATAAACTGCTACGTTTGATCAAATATTAATTTTTAAAAATTGAATATTAAAATGTCTAATGAAATGTTAAGTGTGAAGCATTAAATTTTAAACATTTTATTGAACATCAATTTTAAAATTTCCAATTTTGAATGGTGCATTTAATATTTAAAATTACAAAATGTTTATTGAGTAATAGGTATATTAACATTATTATAGCAGATATTTTTTTTTTACCTATTTATTATAACCAACTCATTAAAATTTTACTTAATACAATTAGTTTGATAAAAAAAGATACTAATACATACATACTAAAGTACATAGTAAAACATACTCTATAAAAAATGAGTAAATCTATAAGATCTGACATTCCTGATGGTAGAACTTTGTATAAATTATTATTAGGTACTCAAAAAAATAACATACATTTATAACTGACTATAATTAATAATATTTGCATTTTATTATATTTATAAATTCTGAGTATAGTGGAGAAGCTACTAGTTTTATAAGATATCTTTTTGTTTTCTCAGAAAACAATTTTTTGGTTAGTTAAAATACTCCGGTTTTTGTATTTAATGCCATAAATTATACAATGTAGGTAAATCTATGAATATTTTTAACTTAATCACAACAAGAAACAAAATTGCAAATAAATCATTTCGTAAATTTTCCTTTTTTAAGGTTTTTTTTTCAATTATTATGAAAACCAATTGGAAAATCAAAAAATAACCTTCCTGAAGTACCATCCAGTTAAAATTTCTTTTCAGAAATGGTGCTACTCTTGAAAATTTGAACAAAATTTCTTGTTATTGTTTAAAGAAAAAAAAAAAAAACATCATTGTAAAACCAATATATCTAAAATTACAAACAATTTATACTAATGATATCGCATCTTTAAAACCAGAAAATTTGGCACTTCTAACGTATTGGTATCAGTAGAATTGCAAACATTTTCAAATATTTCACGTATCTAATCATTATTCTCGGCATCAAAGTGTTCAATATTGTATCCGTATTAAATTTTTCATTTTTATTCACTCTAATGAAAGCAACTCCATCTATCGCGTTTTAAAAATTGAAGTATTACTTTGAGGTAAATTATATATTAATAATATTCTCAAAATTAAAAACTGCCATAATTGCCATTTATTGTGGTGCACATGTATTTTTTTAGTACCAGTGTTAAAAACTATATTTACTAATACGATTTACTAGTGTTTCGATCAAACAAATTAAAATGAATTTGTTGAAAAATATCAAATGAATTTAACAAAACTAATTTACTTACTTACCATTTTTATTTTCGACTTTCCCATTTCCCGTTGAAATATGACCAGAGGTGTAGCCAATAGGTACGCCTGGTAGACCCGAGTTAATCCAGATTTTCTATAAAAAAAAAAACAAACAATAATATATAAAATAATATACTCATTGATTTCTATACTTGTATTTAAAATAGTATTTGGACAGAGATTAGATATTTAATAACCGGAGAAAAAATAATATTAAATTGTGAAAAATTAAGTATTTTTGCAAAAACTTTTACACAAATTAATTAAAAATATTAATATGAAAAAGAAGAAAAATGTTAACATTGCTAATATGTAGGTATATTTAAATATATTAATAATATAAGTACAGTTTTTAATTATATTTGTATTTTAATAAAAATATTCACTTGAAAGACATAAAATAGGTAATAAAATAAAAATGGAGATGAATTTTTAAATGTTATATACAAAAAAAATTATTTTCATTTGAGAGCATTATTTATTTTATTATTTTTACACTAATATCTAACGATAAATAAGAGAGAAATTAAATAAGTAAAGAAATATTTTATTTTTATAAATTTGTTAACATGTTAATTAAAGATATATTATCCATTATAAACTCTACATATCATAAAAAAAAAAGTAAGAGTAATATGATATAAACTGATGGTACCCAAATAGTTACAATAATGTGATCATCATGCTCGCATGCCGACCAATAACTAACAGATAAACAGATATGTACTAATTTTATAATTATATACATTTTATAATAGGTATAACTTATTCCAACTGTAATGTTTAAAAATGTATTATTTTAATAAAAATTAAAAACATAATATTAACTAAAACAGATAGTTAAATAATATGATAGGTACCTACTACCTACCTACCTATTTCAAAATAAAATTTACGTTTATTAGTTATAGGTATTTTAGTGGAATAGGTAATTAGCTCTCAACCATTGAAATATGATTTATTTATATGTATATAAATAAATAGGTATAGGTATACCTATTATACAAAATATATCTGCCTACCTATGTGTATTTGGTTTTTAATAAGTATGACAAATTAGGAAAATACTGATTAGATCACATTACATATTTTGCAATAAAAAAAAAAACTTACCTTTAAGTAATTGTATAAAATATGTGTCCATATTATTTTATTAACGAAATAACTAAATAAATAATTAAATAAATTATACTTACAAGTACTTTTCGTGTAAAAAAAAAAATGTATGTAAAATAATATGAATTATAATATATTATAGGTTATAGCCACGGTTCTATCTACAACCGTGGTTATAGATTTATATATAAGAAAATGCTATATTAGATACATAACATGCTCTATGTTATTATTATTATAATATTATAATAATTAATATGAATTATGAACCACGGAAATAGATAGAACCGTAATATGAACTAAAAACAAAATAAACATAGTTTATCATTATAAATAAACCGTGGACCTTACACGGCAGTAGACCGTATAAATTAACGACAATTAACTTCTTTGATCTAAGGCATGAATCTATTAATGATAACAGGTCTAGTATAAGCAGGATTTAAGATATATATTTAATTATTATATTTATTATTTAAGATATACAAGCTGTCCCACGAAGATATACCCCTTGAATATGTCCGGAGGTAATGAAGATAATCAAATTTTGATTTTTTTTTTTTTCTATATATTACTCACAAGGATGAGAACTACAAATATTTATTTTTGAATTAAATTTTTTTTTATTAAAAAAATTCAAAAATTAAGTTTTTATTCCATTATTTTTGGAAAATTTTAAGACGGCCATTCTAAAGAGTTTATTTTTCTGAAAATATAAAATATATCACACGTCATTTATATCTGATGAATAGTTTCTAAATAACACCCGTTTTAAATTCTACTAGTACGTGTGAAAACCGATGTTATCGTGTAACGCGGCTATGTTATTCCCTAGATAACATCGGTTTTCATTTTATTTAAGTATAAATTTCAAAAAACATTTTTGTTTCAGATTTTGATATTTTAATGTTTATTATTTAAATATATTTTAATAATGATTTTTAATAGGGTAATATAAAATTAGCATATTATAGTAGTAATGTAAAGTTTGAATGTGATAATAAATAAAGTCAGTTACGATGTTTAATTAATTATCTATGAAACAAAAAAAAAAAAAGGTCTACCAATTTGTTGATACACGGCGCAAGTAAAATCAAACCAAAAAAGTGTATTTGACACTAGGTCAAAAGGTTCGCTATTTCTGGTGTAGGCTATGCCTAATACATATATAATGTAGTCTTCTATAACTTTTTAGCTGTACCTATATTATTCCTGTACAAAATAATTTGTCTTCATGCAATATAATTTTATGTACCTAATACCTGTTATAATGCTACAATATTAGAACGTGCACTGTTATACTCGTGTTATATACGTATAGCTGACCACCGAAATAACAAATTAAAATAATTATTTAATTGCACCTGCAACTTCAGAAAAAAAAAATAAAAATCACACGGTCGAAAAAAAATGTCGTAAGTATACATAATATATGAACCGGAAAACATTATAAACATTTTTTAATATAGGTAGCCGGACATAATATTTTATACGTTACCTAGGTAGGTATATGTAAGTAATCGGAGAGAGGAAATGCTTTGCAGTACTTATACAAATTGTGCGTGTTATTCGATTAATAACAATATGTAGTACCTACGAGCATAATATTATGCACTCTGTGTCCGTACCCAACTTACCTGAGGCTACGATTGTCATAATACGAACACTAATGATGTGTGAAACGTATTATGTACAATATTATACGTGCGGGGCCGTCTGTACAATATTATATATATATATATATATATATCGAATGAAAGAGAGAGAGAGAGAGAGAGAATGACACCTGTGCACGTTACCTACCCTGTGGGAACTTCGCTGCTGGGCAATTTACATTTTCTGTATACTCGAGTATGCACTTTACATTATTCTGCGATACACATATTACAGGGTAACTACATGAATATAAGTACCTACTGTATACCTACGTACAAAAATATTACACTATTTCCGTTTTATTTAGTTGCGCAGTCCAAATTTGTAATTCCGATGTTTCGCCTGATTTGAAATAGCCTGTGGTGTTTTAATTATACATTATACATTTATATAATAAAAAATAAAAAAGTATACCTACTTATTATATAGTATTATGTACCTACCTATGTTCAAAAATATGCATACCAAAGCGTGTAATTTGCAGTGATGCATCATTAGTTTAGGATATCTATTTGTTTTATACCTACACGTAAACAGTCTTGCATCGTGCGATTATACCTACTTCCTGTCTTCTATAGGTACCTATTTTATTAACGCACATAAATAACTAAATACAAGAAGCAATATTACCTATAGTTTTGCCAAGATGTATTTTTCCTCGATAACTTTCGGCTTATACGAATCAGATAATACAAATAATTCAAATTGTTCATATTGTATATTAAAAATTGATTACCTAAATATGCTAAACATTTTTTTCCCCAATTTATATAGGTATCTAAAAAACCTTCGAATGCATCATAATTTAAATAAAATTTGTTACCAAAAACTACCCCTAAATATGATTATTGGAACATGATTTCTGGTTGAAAAGTGCAAGATTACAAACAGAAAAAAAACACATTAGAGTAAAATGAATTCATCCTTGTTATGCTTAAAATCTATAATTGTAAAATGTAGGCTAAATAAACGAAAAACACCAAACTTCAAATTAGGAAAATTTTTAATTCTGAGTTGACCAAGGAATTAGTTTTACAATGATGTTTATTTTTTTTTCTGTCAATTTTTTATCAGAAATTTTGCTCTGATTTTCTAGTATGGTATTTTTTATTAAAGGAAATTTTACTGAGATAGTATTTTAAGGAGGTCAATTTTTGATTTTCTCAGAGATTTTCATAATAAATTGAAAAAATCGGGGAAACACATAGAAAAACGAACAAATTTACGAAATGTATTATTTTCAAATCGTAAATAATAATGGCTTTTCAAAACATATTTAACCAAACTTTACTCAGAATCGTTTTTCGTTAACAATGTTTAATCGTTACGTACAGATATACATTAATGAAACATTACATTAATAATTTTCCCTCTACGTTCCCGATTTCCCACCTAAAACAGTGGCACACCAATCGTAAAGTATGCCAGTTTGTTTTTAAATTTTATTTTCAAATCCGAATTGTTTAACTCAAAAATTTAAATACTCCAGTTATAAATTACCGTTATTGGTATCTACGCAGATACGAATTTAGCCCTAAGACAATATTTTTCAATTATAGACACGTGCGTATACTCGCACGTTTTTATGAACACTGGAACAGTAGTGGGGAGTTTTACCAGAATTACAAACGTATTTAATTATTAATGTTGGATAAGCGACTACAACACCTGAGCCCACTTAACACAATTGAATTTCTCATAGTAAAGAAAATAGCCAAAGCCGGTAAGTACTTATATAGTTTCTGAAACAATGACTTTTTTGTTTATAAACTTTAACTTAGTCACATCATTAATTTTCTAGTTTGTTCTTTATGCTTGTAAAGTTGAGACTATTCGATCACCTAGGTACTTATAATTTAAAATATAATATATGATATACACCTTATATCCAGTGCTTGAATTGAGTGAAACACAACTCTACATTTTTCTATTTTTCAGCAATACTAATTATTTCTATTGTGAAGGAGAGACACTAATGATATTAAGTAGGTAAAATAAAATATTATACCTTATAATGATTTTTAATCTATAATTATTATTTAAGTTGGAGCGTAGCATGTATGGGTTTTACAATGTTGTTTTTTTTTCTGTGAACAACTTTTCCACCAATCAATTTTCAAGTGTAATCCCTTTTCTGAAAGGAAATGGTAACTGGGTTATACTTTAAAAAGGTCATTTTATTTTTTTTTCCAATCGGTTTTTTATAATAATTGAGAAAAACCGGAAAATGTATGTACATGTATGAGATTCCAAATCGTTTTTTGTTATGTACAGATATGAATTAAATAACCCTCTATATTCTACCTTACAAATCTCTCACTTACAACAGTGGCCCACCCATTGTGCGAAGTATAGCCATTTTTTTTTGTATTTTTTAAGAATTACTATATTTTCCACATCATATTATTAATGATTTATCTAAACGATTATACATTTAAATTGACTTACAAGATTTATTCACAACACTTCTCATGAATTTTTATTATAAATAAATGAGTACCCATAGCCATATATATATACTTGGATAAATGAAAATTATTTAATAAGTTCACATAATAACAAAAAACTACCACCATTTAACCACTTTATTTTTCTAAAATATTTCTATAGATTGGATAACATAATACATATCTAAATAAATTGCAATAAACCACAAAAATAAAATAATAATAATAATAATAATAATAACAACAATGATTTAGGTAGTTTTGTCTACAATAATGATCAAATATTAGTATCATCTCTAGCTTAACTATAATTAAATACTAAACAATAATAATTTTGTTTATCACAAGGTTAATAGACTAGTATGTTAATTATTCCACTTGTTGGTGTACCCTTAAACTTAATTACATAAACATGTTTTACTTAAGTATTAGATGAATGAAATGAATTGATTTCAAAAAGTAGGTAAGTATGATGAACAAATAATTATTTTAGTTCATCAATTGAATAATTTGAATGTTCTGATTTTGAACAGATTTTTGAAATTCTTCAAGTAGCTGTAAAATAATACATATAATATAACTATTTGCAATTTAGTTTTATATGTTTAATTAGGTAACAGAATAACCAAAGATTATAATCTATGTACAAAATAAAAATATATGGATTTATAAAACATACGTCAAAACATATTTCTGACTCCACCAAAGCTCTATTATGTGTATTATTTGAACAACATGCCAGTAGAGTAGGGTACAGTATTGAAGTTAACACAGGGTTACTGAAATACTGGAATGGTAAAGTGCACAGTAATTGTAGCACTGTTGGAGATTGTCCAGATTGTAGCATCGACTATAATTAATAATAAATTAGCAAAAATGTTTGTTTTTTTTTTTTAAAAAAAATAACATATTAAATATATTTTAAATAGACTAAAATAAATTATTACTTGATGCTGAGGACTGTTTAAAGTAAAATATCCAACAGCAACAATGACCTCATTTAAAATTTCTTTATTATCTGGTTTTTCTGAACAAAACCATAACAAATACCTAGCTATGTGCCGAAATTGAACTGATAAACTTTCGGCTCTAAGTACTTCCTAAAAAATATAATTAATATAATTTATTGTGAATATTAAGTTTGAAAAAAGATGAATTAACGGATTTTACTTGGAATGTTTCTGGGTCCATTTTAGCAATTGATGTTAACATAGTAAATACAGCTTTGGTAACTTTTAATACAGCAGCAGCTAAATCTGTTGGCCCTAGCCCATTAACGCTGCAATCGCCACGTAATAATACACTGTATAAGAAAGGCATTACACCTAATAACTCAGTGTTTTTAAGAATTTCAACAAATTTCTTAACTAATGCACCAATGCTAAACAAATGTATGCAATACGATTAAAATATAATATTTTTATTTAGAATTTAAACTTTATACTTTACTACTGCAAGGCTGCCAATAAAGGTAAAACAATGAATCATAAAATCAGTCATGTGTTTATTGGTTTCTGGGTAACTATCTCGTACCAATGTGAAAAATTGTACAATCTTGTCTAGTATTCCAATATAACATATATAACTGAAATATTTTTTAAAAAATGTTGAGTACAAAATATAATTCATTTTAACATATTATTACCTAATTAAGTCATGAACATGCTCATTATCTTCTTGATCAGTGTTTTTAAATGATAAGAAAATACTTGTTAACAGTTCTAATAACTGTCCACTAATTGCACAATCAGCTTGAGTTTTAATTTTAAAATGGCTATCAACTCCAGAGTCAGGTATAATTTTCTAAAGAAATAAACAAAAATGGCTTATTAGCTTATAATATTTAATATATAATAATTATTAGTATGAACTATAATAATTACGTTTAATTCTGTTGTAAGTAAATCTAATATGGTAAAAATATTTTCAGAAAACATCACATTTTTAGAATTTGCTTCATTACGATTGCACACTTTTAAAAATAATTTATTCACCTTCATTACATATCTGTAAACAGAGATTAATATGTAACAAATATATGACTTATAAATTTACTATACAAATTAATCCTTATTATAAATAACTACATTAATATTCCTCAATTTAACAAAAATTAAAAATATAAATAAATATTTATTTTAAGGCCAATTAAATTTTAAACATACTTGGTAAGAAACTCTGAAGTATTCACACCTTTATCTTCATTTAAGCCAATCATTAGTATTTTATTTAAAATTGTTAATCCATTGCTTCGATATATTAATGATTGGAAATCTTTGGCCTGGAATAAGAAAAAAAAAACAATTAGGGACCAGTATTATTTTTTTATTTAAATTTGTATTAATTAACTAATAATTTAATAGAACTGACTGTAAAAATTAGATTTAAATTAATCTAGTACAATAATAGAAAGTATTTAACAAAGTTTAAACAAATATTAAAAACACTGTATGTAATCATAGTGATTATACATACTGGAATTTCATTTGATCGCTTTTCCAAGAATAACAACTTTGTTTCCAGATTTTTTAGAGCATTTTTTGACCATTGTTCATTTTGCAATTCATTCACATGTTTATTAATAGCATTAACACAGTTCTCTATAGTTGTTTTGTCTGCTGGTGTATCTAATTTTAACAAATTATCTTCAAATTTTTTACTCCTATAAAATTAGAAACAATATTATATGTTATATTATTAAAAAAATATAATTATTATAATATTACCTAGTCAACATTTTATGCCGTAACTTCATGCAACGTTTACGGTTGTTCTTTATTTTTAATTTACTATCAATTTTTTCATCAGTAACATTGGTATCTAATGAAAGAGTATCAAAAGACCTCACTCTTTTCAATTTCTTTTTTTTTACTTCTTGCTTAAACTTATTGACTATAGAGTGTTCCACTTTAGTTTGTTTTTTAATCTTTTTTATACGTTCCTTATGAGTTTTTGTCCGCAGATGATGATGCAATATAATTACTGATTCAAACTAAAAATTTAACATGTAAAACCTAATTATAAATTCTGAGTAAAACACGGAAGCCTATTAACTTAAATTTTTTTTCTTGGGAAATATATTATGCCGTAATTTTTCCCAGTAATTTAAATTTAACATATGATTTGTCAATGAATTTGAGCTTATGTCCATTAATAAATAAATAAAAAATAAAGTATGGAATTAACATAGATTATATATAAATATTGTATCACCTTGATGTAAAAAATTACTTTATTTTGTCTTATACAAATATAAATTAATTGTATAAAATATTTAAATTATAATAATATTTAGTAATTAATGCAATGGTTTGGACACCAATTTTTTTTTTTTTTTATATACATAAAATCCCTGATTTTTTATTTGTTTACAAAATTATAATGATTTAGTTCAAGTATACAATTTAATTATAATATAATTGTTCAAAACACATACCAATATTTCACAAGAAGGGCAATATTTGTCCATATCAATATCATTTTTCTGGACACCTAACTCAAGAGCTCGTTGCCTAATATGTTCAATGTTTTGTTCATGCCGCTTGGTTGATTCCTTTTGTTTTTGTTGAATTTTCTTCTGTAGTTCTTCAGTACTAGCCAATTGGGCTGCATATAGTGCTGTTAATTTATTTTCTCTTTCTTTAGCTTTTTCTCTAGCTTGTTCAAGCCTTTCTTTTTCTTTTTCTTGTTGTTCTCGACCAATCCGCTCTTCTTTTATTCGCCTTCGCTCCAGTATCTGTTCAATACGTTCCTGTCGTTCAACTTCTAATGCTTTTAAACGTTCTTCAACAGCTGCTTCTTTAGCTGCTTTTCGCTCTTGATTACGTTTACGTTCTTCTAACAATGTTTGTAATCTATCTTCTTGTTCTTGCCATAGAGTAAGAATGTCATGTCTTCGATTTTGTGCCTCCAGTTCGTTAATGAAAGCTATTTCACGGAGTTTTTCTTCTTCGTCATGTGCTTTTCTTTGGATTTGTTGTAAGTGTAACTTACGGTTTTCAGCAGCCCGTTTAAGTTTTTTATCTATATTTATACGCTTTTCATCAATTAATTGACTCTGTAATGTTTTTCTCTCACCAACCTAAAATCAGAATAAAATTAATTTTCATAATAATAAAATTAATAATTTTAAAATGAAAAAAATATTACCTTTTTAAGAAGTTCACGCACTTTAGTTGATTTGTCTTGTAGCAACTGTTGACGTTTTTGATGTGCTTTAGCTTGTCTTGCACTATAAGTTTGTTTCATTGATTCAGTAGACCTGCTTATATCCCATGAAGGCATTGCAATGGAATCAATAGCACTTTCATTCCCATATTGTATCAATGCTTTAATCTCATTTATTGTGTACATTCGTTCTGTTAATATCATATTATCTAAAAGATCTGAATAACGATCTGATTGTGTCATATCATCACTGCAACTACTTTCAGCATTTTCTAATTCTCGTATTTCTCTAGCCAACATCATCTCTTCATCAAAAAATTGTCTATTGCGCATCAACTCTTCATCACACATTCGACGTTCTTCAATTTCATCTTTTAACATTTCTTTCCTCATCTGATCAATTATTTTATTTTTTGGAACAGGTGGCTTATCAGGTTTACGTTTTTTTTTGGGGAACACCACAGCATTAGAAATGATAGGCCGATCATTTTTATCAGGCAAAATATTTATAATGTTTGGTTCTTCTGGACTGGATTCTATATCTAAAGCTAAAATGGGCATGGAACTAGCAGAAGATGGTACTTGAAAACGTTTCTTTATATCAAATGGTGATTTGAGTTTAATACTACTTGAACTTTGTGTTAATGGGTTACTACGGCGAGACCGAATAACAGTATCCCATCCATCATTTCCTTTTATGATACCACGCTTCGATGCTTTTGGGACTTTCATATCAATAGATGTTTTTGAACGGATTAATTTATCAGATTTTTCAGTTACTTTATTGACTACATTTATAGATTCAGTTGATTTTCTTTTAGACTTAACTAAATTTGATTTTGAATTGACTTTATTGTCACTGTTACTTAAGTGATCAACAAAATTATTTGTTGTACTATTTAAGGATTTTAGGTTTTTAGAATCTTCTTTTACATTCAAAACGTTTTTAATTTCCTCTAACTTTTGATTAACATGTCCTTTAACAATTACAGTCGGAGAATTATTTTTCAAATTTTCAATAGTTTTTCTATTTGAGGTTGTAGTTATTTTTGTTAAGCGAGTTGTTGGTGTAGATGGTTTTTTAACCAGATCAGTTTTTGCTTTTTCTTTTACATCTACTTTCACGGGTTTAGGAACAAGAACCGGGATTTTTTTCCTTTGGTTGCAATCTGGAACTAAAGACTTGGTAACTGGTTTTGTTATAGGTTTAAACACTTTTTTTGAAGTATCTAAACCTATATCTTTCACAGAGGAATCAAAGTCAGTTTGACAACATTGATTAGTATAAAACTTTTCAATTAAAATATTTTCTTTAACATTTTCATCATTTTCTAATTGAGTAGAATTTAATGTACTTATATCACTAGTTATTGATTCAGAGAGAAGTTCCAATTTTCTTTTGGTTAACCCAGGTGAAATACTTGGCGGCTTTTGGAGCATCTAAATAATTTGTCAAAAATCAATAATAAAATGTAAACAAAAATAACATGAAAACTAACCTTCCTTGGAGAAGCACCTCGGATCTCCCAAGCAAGGAAATTTGGCCTTTGTGGTGGATCAGTATGTTCATATTCCCACTTGAGTCTGAACCATTCAACCAGACTATGAAAATCGTGTATATAATTCTGTAAAACCATTATTGCTTCCTAAAAAATGAATATTTTCATAAGAACATACTATAATGGTTGTATGAATTAAATCAATATGAAATAATAACAATATTAGTAGATAACTACTGACTTTGCATTCATAAACATTTTCATCAGTCTCACATATCTGATATATTTCATCAATGTTGCGTCGTAAATTGTCAAACAAAAACGCCCATGACCGATTTCGTAGTTCTACAAATTATAAAAATAATTTTAATGGAAATATAATCTTTGTAATAAATAAAATGTATAATAAAAAAATAGAATATAGAATTAAACTCACCAGATCGTTTGTCTCGACCAGCCGAAGCTGATCGTGTGCGCAAACCTATTCTCTGACGATTCGGCCACATCCTCATTCTATTTCCAATAGTAGTGTGCATTCCAACGTCCATTGTAAATTGATTACTGTTCAAAATCTAATTCAATTATATGGAACGAGAAAGAAAATGGTCATTTTTAGTCTCAGGTTGGCGCAAAATCAGTCTAAAATGGGAAAGCGATAGAGTAAAAAATTGTAGACAATTTAAAAAAAAAATATAATTCACAAGTAGATATAAGGACACTGGAGACAATTTAAGAAAAACGATTAACGAAAATAAATTGTAGTCATACCGTTAACGAAAACAAAACAAAAAGCTGGTTTCACAGAAGCAGCAGCAGCGTAACATTTTCGGTTGAGTGTTGTATAACAATGATTTTATTTTCTGTTATCACGTATTAACGGTGCGCTTTGATAAAGAATGACAATCGAGCGCGGACAAAGTGGTTTACCACTGTATTCCGTGATAATATTATCGTTTTGTTATTGAAAAATTATATGAAATAATATTACGGATCTAGATTCTGGGATCATCTATAACTTAACCGACCAGCTACGAATTCGCAAAACGTAATGTAAACTACAAACGAATAAACAATAAACCTCGACACAATTTCCGGCAGTGGCGTAGCAAATCGACTGTGAACAGTATAAATCGGATGAACCTAGAGAGACGTTTACGTTTGTCCACAGCCGACACATGCGCGTACAATAAAACGCTATTCTTTCGGGTTTTGCGTGGGCAATATTTCAAGGACGCTAGGTGCAGCTGTCCTAATATAATGCTATATTATAAATACACGAAAATATTTTACGCATTTTTCGGTTAAATTAGTAGGCCGCGTACACGTATCGGAACGTTAGGGAAATAGGGAAAACAATCCCCGGATCAAAAAACATACTAGGAAAAAAATGCAGCGTTGAAATTAATAAATATTAAATACATTTTAATAACAGTAATAGATAACGCAAAAAGGTTTAAATAAAACAAATACCTATAAATATTATTTTAAGTTAAAAAAAAAAATAAACACAGGTAATTAGGTATAGATTATTGTTACAATTATTCAACATTATTTGTTTGGTTGTTTTTTATTTTATAACCAAAACAAAACAGTTAATAATAGTATAGAATAATATAGTGTAAGGATAATTTTATTGAGAATCTATACATTATTGATGTATATAAACTATTGGATATACTTGGATTTCTAATTTAATTATGTACGAGTATAACATGATACATTAAAAAAACATCATATAATAATAATATCTACAAACACCCGCATGGGGTGAGGTATAGCGATATTAGAAAACTTAAAAAAAATAAAGGTAGGATACTGACGGGAATTTAGTGTATATCTATAAGCAACAATAAACCATTGGTAACGAAAAACGATTCTGAGCGGAGTTCAGTTGATAGTGATGCTTTGTCAACAATATATGTCATATTATGGTAAAATGATTATAACAATGGGCGTTTCCACAACAAAAATGATTTTTTAAAACAAATTAAAAAAATAAAAATTCAATAATAGAGCGTTTAATTTAAATATGTATTAATAATTACTATATTAACATTAAACAATTAAATAAGCTGTCCTAGGATAATGGGAATAGGTTTAGCCACTGTTGTAGGTGGAAAGTTGAGAAGGTAGGATACAGAAGAAAATATAATTTATATAATTACTGAGTTCAATTAATAGTGATATTTTTTCAACAATATATATGCAATAGTATAGTAAAATAATTAAATAGGCTCTATATATTTTCTTTAATAATATTTTTTTAATATTGTACCGATTTCCCATGTTTTTTCCCAGTTTTTCAAATTTGCTGAAAAAACTCCGAAGAAAATCGAAAAATGGCCTGTTTAAGGTACCTCTCCATACCGATTTTCTTTCAGAAAAGTTGCTACACGTAAAAATTGGAGCAAGTCTTCTGGTAGAAAAATTGTCCAAAGAAAAAAACAAAAAAAAAAAACATCATAGTAAAACCATAAATTCTTCGCTTCACTCAAAATCTAAAAATAATAGTTTTATATGTTTACATACTTATTACAATACTAAAAAATAACTTTATATGATAAGATACAATTAAGTAAATACAAGTCATTTTAATTTAGAAGCAGAATCAAAATTTAAGTCAAAATTAACGAGTTCATTACATGTCTTAGGCAAATGGTAATACGGTATAACGGACTGTTTATAACGTAATTTCGATTACTGGGGGAACATAAAAACATAATATATTTCTAGACTTAAAAGCAGAGACTTTTAGACCAATTTTAAATAAGAACTCCGGACAATCAATTATACCATTTATTAACTTGTACACAAACACTGTCATAAGACTTTTGACGAATAGCTAATGGTACGAGACCAATACGGTTAACAATATCTGTAGAAGACATATTTAAAAATTCCATTTTATAACTAAACATATGTATAAAAGGTCTTTGGAGTTTATTAAGTTTTTTAATTTGATCGGACTGAGTGTATAAATTATTTGGGACAACTGTAAATCGGCATATAAAAGTATGTTATTGAATAAATTAAAACATTATGAGGCAAGCGAGATAATTCTGATTTCACCAATATGCTGAGCTTAAGAATACTAACATTAACAAAGCAAATGTCCAAACATTTAAATGTTTGGTTTTTTTAAACTTAAAAACATGATTTTTGTAAAACGAACATTTTAAAGTTTTTTAACCATAACTTCCAGTTAATTGATTTTTTTGAAAGTATCATCAAATTAAGAACACAAAAATACATATTTTCAAATTCCGAAAAATCATTTGGGAGCTAAACTACATTTATACCAAAATGAAAATAGATCTATTACCTACAACTCTAAGTAACTTTCTAATTTTTTACACATTGCTAACACATATAATATATCTACGACTGTATGCTGTCATCATGTTATGGATCGTATTTAATATGAAGTATTTGATATTATAATAACATGCATTGAAAATGTATACCTACGCCCGAACATTTAATTGACACCGTGGGAGTAAAAAAAAATATTTAAATTTGAAAACTATAAATTATTATTGAAGAATATTTATGTTTTGTAATTACTTTCACAAAACATTTTAAGAAAGTAATTTAGAGTTGTAGGTAAGTTTGAATATCTAAATTTGTATTGCTTTAATATTATGAACTGTAATAATATGGTTTAAATTGCAACTAACATTTTTAACATTGAAAAACCGATCAATATAAGGTTCTTAAAATAATTATAATTTAATTTGTATGACTATAATCAATTACTATAAATATATTTGCAATAATATTTAATCAATGTCTATTTTTTATATTTTTATAGGTATAGGGTAAGTAGGCTTGAGTAAAATATTATTTGATTATGATTCTTGAGTTTTGTAAAACTAACGAATTTCAGATAGATGCAATTAAAAAAAAGGAAGTAAGTAGGTACGTATATTAATTTCATAAAATTGACGGTTTTTTTATTTTCAGGAAACAATTTTTGGCCTATTCAGAAGGTATGTCTATCTATTTATTATGTTAATAATTCCATGTATTAATTTTATAGGTAGGTGATGTAAACATTAACGATCAATATTAATTATCACAAGTGGTATCAACTTTTAACTTTTAAATTCCTAAATTGAATTTATTTTTCAATAGATACTTATTATCTACATTAAACTTAAGAAAATACAAATAAATCCAAAGAGTAAAATAAAGTGGAAATATTCTAAATATGGTTTTAAAAAAAAGTCCTAAGATAATGCAGACGTGTGACTGTAAGCAACGATAAACCATTGCTAATGAAAAAACGATTCTGACCGTTTTTCTGACTATTCTGACTTTACCATCCTTCCACATAATTTTTTACTTAAACTTAATGGTTTATAATAGGTTATAAAAGGTTAATAGATTTATTAAATCACTTGCAACAAATGTATGCACTATAGATTATTTGTTGTTTTCAATAAAAACTAAATAACTGATTGGGTTTTTTTTTTAATGTATATTAGTGACGAAGTAGAACTCATGAAGTAATCATTTAAATTTAATATTAAATAATTGTTTAATTTATTGTACATATATTCACTTTAGTTAATATTAACATATTCACAAGATGTTTTTAAAAATGATAAATGCAAATTATAATGGATTACATGTGGAAATGAAAAATTCTTAAAAAACCAATTCACTTGGAATTCGTCAAACTTAAGTATTATACTAAATGACTGAAGAATTTTTTGTGTTGGTTACTTCTCAGTGGAAAGAGGAATGTATTGTTTTTACAATGATTGTTAATTTGTTTTTTTTCGCAGCAACTTTTCTACCAGCAATTTTGCTCTGATTTACAATGATAGCACTTTTTCTGAAAGGAAATTTGACTGGGTTAGTACTTTAGGAAGGTCCTTTTTTGATTTTCCCAGAATTTTTCCAAATAAAACCGGAAAAAGAACATAGAAAAACTGGGAAAATAGGTACATTAAAAAAATATTATTAAAGAAAATGTTTAATGCATATTTTATTATTTATCATAATATTACAAAGCAACACTATCAACCAAAATCTGCTCTGATTCTTTTTTCTGTATTTTCGAATGGTTAATCATTGCATACAGATATATATTAAATTACCATCTATATCCTATCTTCCCAACTTTCCATCTAAAATAGTAGCTGCACTCATTCGGCCGTCCCCATTATCCTAATACAGCTCTTTATTTTTTTGTCTATAATAGTTTTCGAAATCATTTTTAATATTATAAAAATTACTTTAGGTTACCAAGTATTTTTGATGGAAATATAAATCAATAGTACAGGTGATTTTAAATTGAATGAACATACTAAAAATCCTTGTTGAATCTAGTAGAACTGAATAACTGTATTTATATTGCGAGTAACCTAAAATTTAATTTTTAGAATTTAAAATTAGTGAAATTTGAGTTAAATTTATTGTAATATATTAATTTACTTTATATCAGTCTTATAAAGTAAAATACTTTTGACAAAATCATAATTTTTTTCTAATCAAATTTGAATAATTCAATTTACTTAGATGAACTAAGATAGAGTATAAAAATTGTGACTTATAAAATAAAAATATTTACTAATTTTTATTTAATTAGTTGTCAAAAATGGGTTATTTTGGATCTTAAAATCTTAAAAAAAAAAGAATGTCTTGATCTTAAGGAAAATGATAGAAACAATTATGTACGAACTGGGTTGACTGTTGAGAAAGGATTTATTTATTATGTGAGGTAAACAAATTTTTTAATAATATATTATTTATTACACTTGTGTACATTCATAAATCTATGAAATTATATTGTCTCATTATTCACTTCTATAGGACTTCATCCTCTAAACAGTCTAGTCTAACCACCAAATTAAGCGATTTACTTTATTTTAAATATTCCAAATTATTTGTGTACAGTAACCATGTAAACAGAGAAAAATAAAACTTCCTATACACTCTTTATTTAACTCATTTGAAGTCTTAAATTTTGTATAGCAATTAACATTTCAGTACTTAACTTAATTTAAATTATTATATTTAAATATCTTAAAGTATACACCTATATTATATGTATGAAATTAAAAAATAATAGTATCTGTAAACTAAATTTAATACTATATAAACATGTTATTATTAAAAAAACAAAAGGACATACTTCACACCATGGGTGGCCACTGTTGTAGGTTATTATTGTTAGTTTATCAGTCGTAGCGATTTTAGTAGCACCGACTAAACTCTAAATGATACTATTAAAATACACACGTGCAGTTGCCCAGTCTCCTGGTATCCAGGCGATTACAGATTCTTTTAAGTATGCCCGTGTGAAGAGGGCCTAAAAGTAATCATAAATTTATTTTGTAGGTGCTATTGTAGTAAATGGATTAATTTATGTAATCGATGGTGAAGACAGTGATTCATCTGCAATTTATAATCCACAATCTGACAAATGGACTTTGTCAAAATATAGATTGGAATCAAAGAAACATACTCTAACACGTGCATTTGTTCTAAATTAATATTCAAATATAAACCTAGAAAATATTTCAAATTATTATTCAATGTAAATAAGAAAATATGTTGTAATATTATTATTCGTTTTAATTGTTATTTATTTTAAAGTAAGTAAACACTTATTTGTTTTTTATTGTTTCATATTTACTTTTTAATAAAAAATATACCCGGACTAAAATCCAATTTTTTTAATATTACCTTTTAACTGTTTACTATGGCTAGTTTCTTTCATTTGTTGATTGAGATTAATTCAATTAGATAATTTAAACAAATAAATACAGTTCGGTGTTTACAAATTATTCTGTTTAACCACGGTCATAAAGATAAGTCTGGCAAGTGGCAACTGTACTATAAAAATAGTATAATATAATCGCCAAATGTGTCGTTATATAATGTAAACAATCCGGGGAGGATAGTTATGTGGCGCTATCTATCTTTACACCTAAAAATATGCTTTACTCATATTTAATTGAACAGACTGCGCGTTTTATTAGTACTTCATTACTCTCCCCCTGCCTATACTTGAAAGTTGATGGAAATTTACCATTTTAACACCAAAATTTATTTAAACTACGAATAAGGATATTATATATAGGATATATTATACAGGATACCAAACGGAAATATCTTATCAATGTTTTTCTGAGTCCGCCCGGTTCTCACTGTTTGGCTAGACAGCTAGCACTCTAAGACAAAATCGGTGTAAAAACGAACTAAAATCAGTTTAAAGTTTAGACTGGAGGAGTAGGATGTGTAATAAATTGCATAGCTATCCTATCCATCGACATATTACTAATTAATAACTAATCTGTCAATGGCGGTAGCTAAAGTTCCATGGTTTTAGTACTTCACTGTTTGGTATGAACCACATACTGTCGGGTAACTAGTTGATGACTAGGTCACTAAAGGTATATTAAAATGAACGTCCATAGAAATCATAAATGGTGAGCGCCAGACTGTGCCAAAATTCCAAATCTTCTCTGGCAGTCGGGTGTATTCACTGAAAGTCTTCGATTACTTTCTGATCTCTTGACTTATGACCGCCAATTTAATATTCTACTGTTGGTGGTTGGATACATTAGACATTGCAAGACGCAATAGGTATTGCATTGCGCTCAAACTGCAGCTAATGGCTAAATAATTTCTTTAGCCATGCTGCAACTGTTCGTCTTTCTTATTATGTATTTTATTTTCAATTATTGTAGGTACCTATTATCGTTTCATACGGTACTTTGTCGTCACAAAATGAATGAAAACGAAGCGGAAAATGAGATAATGCAAGATGCTGGTGGCGTATCTAATGATATTTCCCCGTTAGCCAACACTTCTGATCCTAATTTTAATGTAAGTCAATTTTTTTTTAGAATACTTACCTGAAATTTATGATTTAATTATTCAAAAAAATGTCGCCATGAAATTATTCAACATAGTACCTTTTAAGTTTTAAGTATTTTGTCAAGCATCTCTACTTTTTATTGACGTATCGTGCCATTGTTTTCATTTATTACAAAATTCCGCCCTCCAGTCTTATCGGAGGACTGAGGTATTAATATAAAATTTCTTTGATATACAAGTAAATTTTTGGACAACTGATTGGTGATACTAATAGTTCAATTTGCATTTATTATGTTTGGTGTTAAATGTTGTAGTACTCAAACAAGATTAATTTCTAATTCCGCTATGGTTTCATTTAAAATTGGTACATTCCATTTCGTTGTGCATCCACACTTTATTTTTCAATGTAATAAATTTATTTTTTTTTTTAAACGATATACCTATCTAATTGTTTATAATTATTATTTTGAGTAAAATAAGTAAATGTACGTAAAATAACATGTATATATATACATAATATAACCCTTATCCAGTTTACAAGAGTACGGGTCGTATCGGTCCCTATGCTTGGCGGCTTTGCTCAGTATCACGGGTATTGCTATAAGGTACTTTTTGCAGAAGGGGTAAAACTAAAATAATAATTTCCATAAAGTATAGTTTATATATCATTGTTTATCACGAAAATGTGTATGGGATTCTAAAGAAAATGAAAAATCGGGTGGTTGTTAAACAAGATTTATACCCTAAGGTTTATGTAAAAATTGGATTATATATTGGTACTAAAATAAATGATTTTATTTTTTTAGAATATTAATTCAAATATTTTGGAAAATATTGACTTGAACCAAAGTTTTAAGGATTCTACAAGATATTTAGATCAGAGTCATTTGTATACTGAACGAGACAATGTTATTATGGCCTTAAAAGTGCCAGAATATAAAAAAACATTAACCGAAAAGGATTTTACTATCGAATCTTTACAAACAGATATAAGAAATTATCAACAAAATTTCTACAATCTTAATAAAAGGTATCAGAGTTTAATGGAATGTTAATTTATAAAGGTTAATTATCTCCAGAAACATGTTGTGTTGTATGTGATCTACTAGTTTTGTCTTCCTCTAATGATGCACTTTAAACGATTTTGATTTTGTTTAATTATTGTAAAACTGTTTCATTACATCTTTTATCTACCTAACCTTCTCCACATCCATATTTCCATGACTTCCAGTTTATTGTTTTATATTTGTTCATAGTCCATGTGGAGTCACTGTTCTCTATTCTGTTGATTATGAATGCCAAAACTGTAGAAAAAAAAATGTTCATGTTTTCTGGCACCAGTGAGCACTAGTGTTAACAAACACAGCACCACAACATTACAAATGTTTTTACTCAAATGGGTTTTTTTTTCAATTTGGACATTCTTAAGTGGAGTAAAGTATAGAGAGAATAAAAAAAAAAAATGCATTAATAAGGGATAGCATAATCATTTTTTTAATAGTTGATAAAATGGAAGAAAATGGACAAGATTAGTATATTTAAATAAATGTTTATTGAAGGGGAAGAAATACTGAAAAGGAGATAGTGAGACATAGTTTAGAGTTTTAAAATGATATGGAGTACCCCTATATAGTTGATGTAGGAAACTACATTAAGTGAAGATTTAAACTTAGGTTAAATTAGGTAAAAAGAGGTCTGGAAAAAAAGAATCAGTATAAAGAACTCTGGATTATAATTTATAAGTTAAAATATTATTTATTCACACTTTTATGATAAAATAAGAAAAAATATTAAATGGCTTAGTAGCAAAATTATAATTATTTATATTTATTTATTATAATTATAATTATTACATTGCTTTAAGCTTAAAACTTTTTATAATTACCTATTGTAAACTATTGTTTTTCTTTATGCATGAATTTCACTATATTCCATGTTATCGTGGATTTTTGTTACTCAATTTTGTCAATAACTCAATATTTAATTTGATTAAAGTAAGACTAGTATGCTTTTCAATACAAATTTGCAAGATATGTCTGAACGAATAAATGGCCTTGGAAATGCTGTAGATTTTTTAAGAATAAGGCAAAATGATGTAGTGGCAACTACAAATACATTTCAAGAAAAAATAATACATATGTCATGTATTATTGACAATACTTTAAAACAAGGTCAGGAATGTATTATGTAGAATTTTATTAATTTTTATTATTATATGCAATTGAATTAAATAAACATTTAATACCTAATTATAAATAACATATGCATATGAAAAGTATGTGTTTGTATAATATTTTTGTATATTTATAGTGAAAATAGAAAAAGAAAGATTAAAACAAGACTTGGAAAATGTGCTATGTTCCAATGAACTAGAATACTTAAAATCTGAGGTATACTTATCATACTATTACAATTAATATTCAAAAATATGTATATTTTATAGGTAATAAACTGAGTCTATGAGTTAAATGCACTAAAAATCAACAAAAAACCAAAAAATGGTGGGGGTCTAAAAGATTCCATCAGCTTTAATTTTTAAACATTTTCTAACACTACAAAAATTATAAACAACATTTTTATTTTTATATAATACATACAAATTTAAAAGTTAGAGCTGTTAGAAGGAGGAATTTTAAAACCCATTTTTAATTTTTGAAAGTTTTAAAGCCATTTTTGGTGGATTTTAAGTGCTTAAAGTACTGAACCCTGCTAATGAAATATATTTATTTTTTTAAACTGAATTAAGTATTACAACCTATGAAATAGGTATATTAAGTATTAATTATAACTAATTAAGGATGGAAAGGCACTCAGTATATGAACAACTAAAATTAAAAATCATTTGCAACGTTAAAAGAGTTTCAATTATTACTTAATCCCCGTTAGTCATATTAGTGTTTATTATGCATTATAATTTTCAAGTAAAACCATGTTCTTAAGGTATTTTTTTTTAATATTATTAAAACAAATCAATTCTTACAACTTAGATATATATATTTTTCTATGTCAAATGAATAATATTAAATAAAATAATAGGAATTTATGAATTTTTTTTTCAAATTTATATAAACTTATATCAAATATTAAATAGAAAAAATTAAAAAAACATAAAAGTATCCATAAAGTAGATAGCAAAATTGGCATAATATTTGAAAGTACATTATCTGTTTATCAAATATATTCAAAAATGTTTAGTTAAATTATAGAGTGGTCTATATGACCGCGATTTAATGAACATTATGATTTAATTAAATTTTTTGCCTAAATAATTTTTCCTGATAAATGTATTTCATATATAGAATTTTAATAATCTTCATATTGAGTATGAACAATATAAATAAGGAAAAAATTATTTGAGAAAAAAAAATGTGAGGTTGTTTCCACCCTAGCGTGAATAATGATGGGTTAACAGTTAAATATTATAAATTAACAAGTAAATAAATATAATGAATTATAATTTTTTCAGAATGAAATATTGAACGCAAAACTGAATGTGGCAAACATTAAATTAAATGAAGAAAAAGAATCTGTATTCAAAAATAAGTAAACTTAAATTGTATTGAAGACTAAATATAATAATAGATCAAAAAACAAATTTTATTTTAATTTCAGCCAATATTTTGAAAAAGTGATAAAATATAAAGCAGATAAGTATGATGAAATTCTAGCTGAAAATCAATCTTTGAAAGATGAGCTTGCCAAGATAAAAATGTCTCTGTAATTATTAAATTATCTACTATATTATTATATTCTCAAGAAATAGTTTATTATATTAAATTTATGTTTATTAGAAATGAAAACAAAAATCAACTCGATTTAAAGTTAAAAACAATTGAGGACCAAACAGAAGTAATAATTGATAATTTAAAACAATCTGATATATTAAAAAAAGATAATTGTACTTTAAAAGAACGTATTCAACATCTTGAAAAAACCAATGATGGTTTAATGGATGATATTAGTCAGAATGTAGTGTATCAAAAAACCATTCAAGAAGAGAAGGAGAACAACTATAAAAATTATGATCATGTTAGTATTTTGTATGCAATATTTAATGGTATACAAATATTTTTATTTTTATTGACATATTAGAATTTTATAAAATATTCTAATTATTATGTTTATCATAACACAAAGAGACTTTATATTAATTTGATATATTGAAATATTAGTTTTTTCAGACATTATAAAATCATGCCATGATCTTATCCAAAATAAAATTTATTTATTCAAAATTTCCTTACTTAATCGAAAAAAAAAATCATTGGGTATTACCAAATTTGTGTAGTTTAGTATTATTGATATGTGATTATAACTTTTTGAAAGTAATAATCACTTATTTTTAAATTATTTTTATTCAAACTAATAGTACTTTTTAAATGTCGATACATTAATTAGGTACATAAACCTACAATTATCTACAATATTATAATAATATATTTTTATTATATTTTACTAAATATTTGTTTTGTTTATTTACTTTTAAGACGTTAAAAAATTACGAAGAAAACATTTTACAATTAAATAAAGAATTAAAATTACAAAAAGAAAATGAATATACAATTCAAAATGAAGTTATTAATTTAAAACAAGAAGTTCAAAGCTCTAATAATAAAATAACTAATTTACAAGAGGAATTAAAAGTCAATTTAACTTTAATACCCGAATTACAAAACAAAATTTATGCAAGTATAAAAGTGATTTTAGTTTAATTTTAACTTAGTTAATAATTTCTTTAAACTTTAAAGTTATATTGTATTCCATATGAATTAAAATTGTATGATTTTAGAACTTAAATAATGATTTAACTCTTAGTTATAAAAAATTGCAAGATTGTATTACAGAATTTGCAATAGAGAAATCTAAATTGGAAAAAGATAAAAATGAACTGGAAAATCAATTTAAAGAACAACTTTTAAAACTCAATGAAACAACTTCTAATTATGTAATTATTAAATATTCAATTATTTACTGATTAATATATAATACATATTTATAAGATAATGTTTTAATTTTTAATTTATTTTACATTTTTCAACAAGTTTAATAATAAGCCTTAAAATATTTAAAATATATTGTATTCTGGTGTTAAAAAAAAGAAATTTGAAACTATTCGTTTGATAGATATGCATAATGATTCAAATATGAGTATCAAAAGATTTTGGGGTTAGCGTAGGTAGATTCATGATCATTATACCTTTCAAATTATCTATCAGAGAATTTTGAAAATGTTCCCTCTGAGTACCCTTTATTTTTAATTAAAATTTTCTATTTATTTTTTTTTAGATGGAGTATAAATCAAAGGCCAAGTTATTGTATTCAGAAATAACAAAAATTCAACAGCATTATTATCAATTAGAACAGAAAATATCTCCTGAATGCAAAATAATAGAAACCATCGAGGTATGTTAAAAGAGATTTTAGCTTGTTAAATATTGCTGTTTATTACTTTATTATATTTAGATAAGTGACGGAGAAGAAAATGTAAGTTAATTTTTAAATTATTTGTTCAAAAATAATTTAATTTTGAATGAATTGTTTGAAAATAAAATTAGATTGATGTAAGTATTGAAGAATTTGTTGATGAAGATGTATCAAACAAAAAATATTCAAAAGTTTCCTATAAAACGAATCAAAGGTTTTCAAATTATTTGAGCAAAAGAAATTTATTTTCTATGTCTGTTGGTAATAATACTTTGAAAAGACAGAAAACAATTAATAACACGGATGTTCCTCAAGTGAGTTACATCAAACCATTTTAGATTTTCTATACAAGAAAAAAAAAATTAACAAATTGCATTATTTATTAAAAGAAATATAGTAATTTACTGTAAGAATTAGGATTTATGTAATATTTTCAAGCAGTCAAATGGTGAAACAAATTAAGAGTGTTAAAATATCTTTCTGTAATGTCGAAAATTGTATGTATCTACTTATACTGGGATTAGCAATGATAGAAAACTTTCAAATTTTTGTTTCCGTTTTCCCAGAACATTTTGTTTTTATATAAAATATGGTTATTATTATTAAACATTTTTTCTTAAAATAGAGATCAAACATTTCCAAAAAAAATAAAATATATCTGTTTTAAATAATAATATAATACATATTTACTATTTACCAAATAATATGAATAAAAAACAAAATTAAAATTGTAAAAACAATCATTTTTCTATTATAATTTATAATTAATAATTTTGATTTTGCTTTTATCTTTTATTTTTATTTAGTATTAATTTTTTTTTTTTTAATCATTCAATAATTATTCAAAACATTTTCCTTCCTTTCTTGGAGATTAGACTTAAAACATAAATCTGATATGCTCTTATTTAATTTTTAGTTAGAGATAAAATGTTTTAAAGCCTAATAGACTAGAAAAACGTACAGATCTAATAATATTATCATGATAAAATAAATTTATTTTATCATGATTATTATAGTATACCAATAGATAAAACGTCATAACATCTACGTGAGATGTTTATGATCGGTGGTGTGGTCAATCAGTGGGATCCTACTAGTTCTACTAGTGATTATATGTGTGATAACATAAACAAAACAAAAATTGAAAAATGACTAACTTCTATTTGTATTGTGTTCATATATTTACCACTCTGTAAGGCTGTACCAAATAAATAATTGGCGTTATTGGCATCGCACATTAGATATTAATATAATATTATTTACGCATTTTAAATACCATTATTTTAATACAATATTAATTGTTTGCATTGTTTTTCATAATAAAGTCTAACCGAGTTTGGAGTTGGTCTTTTGTACAAATTGTATATAGTTTTTTTATTGTTAACTATTTTTACTTCTCAAAAGATAAATAGTATTAACTGTTTATCTCACAATGATTAATATTGTTTTGCATGTTTGTGGTGTAATTTTTTTGACATCATTAGTGGGATATTTACTTTAAGAAGATGACAATTATGAACTTGAAAATCTTATCACGTTAAGAGAACTGAAATATCCAATCTAACCTAACCTAATAAAGAATGGGTAGGCGTTAGGCCATCCCCACAATGCAGAGGTGTTCTTTACATCTTCTCTAGACTTATAAATGGGTACCTACTTGTAAAAATGTGGAACTTATAAATCTTGAAACCAGGATTTTATAGATAATATATTATCTATTATTATTTATTATTATAATAAATATATTGTCCATTGTCTAAAGTAGTGAGTAATTTGTATACTATTAATATTTAAAAAATAATGTTTCATTTGTCAATAGAGCACTGATTGTAGTAATAAGTTGAAACAAAATTGTACACAGATTATTAATAATAGTATTTTGAATCTTCAAAATTATAAGGAAACTGACAATAAATACCAAGTTAATTCTTTTTCAAATATTAGATTAAATGTTCTTAAAAAGTCATTAAAGGAATCTGGATTAAAAGATCTTATGCCACCTCCGGTAAACTTATAGTTTTGAAATTGATGACTAGATACTTTATTTAATGCTTTACATTTTCAGAAAAAATTGATGACTAAAAGTAATATGCAAAACATGACTGTTCTTAACCAAGCTGAGATCATCCATTTAGAAGAACTTTCAACTAAACAGACAAAACCTAAAAAATAAACTTGGATGGAAAAAAATAATATTTTAACATACTGCATATTTTGAATTAGTGTTAATATATTTAATTTGTTTTATAATGTTTAGTATTTATAAATAAATTGATTAATGTTACTAATTAGTACATAAAATGAATACATATAATATTTTTCTTTACCAATTTGGATTTTTTATTTTTTTGTCAGAACCAATTGTAATAAAACATTTAAAATACTCATGAGGATTTATTTTTCTTTAAACAACTTATTTTTCTATATACATATAACATTTTTAAAGAATTGTCTCATGTAGTAATTGTTTGTATGGTTATTTAATAATCACAAATTTGTGTACAATTGTGATCTCATAATTATTATTATTATAATATGCATCCTCTTAATTAAATCAATATTTATATAAACTAGATATGCAGATTATGAATTGTATTGAATATACATAGATATATATAGTTAATAAAATTAACATCTGTGCAGGTAATGTACTTGTGAATATTCAGGGACAGATTTGCTTGTTTTGTATCACTTTCTCTATAATACATAAAATTATTATGTTCTTGTATTTATTTTATTTTATTATAACACCAGTCAAGGTTCAAAGCCAAGTAAAAATAAACATTTGATATCTTGGCATAAATAATAATGGTACCAAAGAACTAGTTGATTAATGGTTTAAAGATAACTGAAAGTAAGGCCTTTAACTTTAAAATTAATTTGTTGAATGAAGGGTAGGATAGTATGAAGTTGCATAAAAGCTTAGTTAAAAATCAAATGTTTGCAATATATCTGTGAACAAGGCTGGATAAATCAAATATTTTACATATACGTTCATAGTCATGTGGAATCAATATTAATTCCACAAAATTCCATAAATTGTTAGATGGAGTATTTTTGTGTTAAAATGTTTGATTTCCGTCAACCTTTTGACAAGATATTTTACTTTTTTACTTTTAAGCAGGAGGAAAGTCGTAGAGTATCATTTGTGTGACAACATGACACGATTTATTAGTGTTCCACTACTTAATTAATAATTTTAACACCAAAATGTATTTAAAGTAATACACCATTTATTTATGGAATTTTAAATACAGGTTCTTATTTGAAAAACCAAAGTTGATATATCGACACAGGATAGGTACTCCTTAAATGTTGTGAAAAATCTATGTATTTGAAAATGTCAACTTTATCTACACTTAAAATTTCCGAAAATCAGAATTTAAATAGATGCAAAATTTGACCAAAACATTAGATGAGCACGCTTAGTGAATCACTCTGTATATATTGACATTTGAAATGTTGGACGAACAAACTGAATTCAAACAATTTCAAAGGCGGATTTTCATATACTTAAACTTTCTTCTCTTTTTTTACGCCCTTAAGGATGAATTTTTCAAAAATTCTTTCTGAGTGGATACCTATAGTTTAAAAAGTACATATTATCAAAGTTTTAAGTTTCTTACCCCCGCGATTATTAGCTGTTAGACTTTCATTGATAAAATACGTTATTAATCTATTATGGAACAAAATTTGGATACAAAACTAACTTTGCGATAACGATTCGACAATGCGGTAAGGCAGTATAAATTGCTTAAATTTTGCCCCTTTTTAAATACCACAAGCAGGCTATTAAATTAAAAATTTCAATACCAAAATTGATTTAAATTAATACTCCACCATTGACAGCATTTTTAACATGGGCTACAACTGAAAGTCAACATTTAGCAGTCGTTTATTACCAAAAATAATGAAAAGCTACTAAAATTGAATTACCAAAAAAAAATTAAAAAAGTTAATGAGATAATGAGTACTAAAATAGATCATCCGCGGTATATTCTTATCTATGTCAATATACTGTCAATATAGCATAGGGTAGTATTAGCAACAGAGCGAACTCATCGGTCATCAGGTATTCAGGCATTTATGCAGTGTTTCTTTTTTCAGTGATTGCTTGGTGACTTAGGTTGTTAAATGCTAATGTATTGTATGAATGGCCATACATTTTTTGTAGATACTTAAATCCGAATATTAAACATTAGAGACTACCATCTATCAAGACTACTAGTCTCAACTAAACATTAGGTCGTTTGACACGATACACGAATTTTGTGACTTTTGTGTTCCATCTGTTCAATCGCCTTCAAATGAACGAACAAGCACATCATGGTATATTGCAGGAGGTTGGTGGTGAATCTGAAGAAACTAATAATTCTCCTACAAACACAACTGACCACGGTATTAATGTAAGTTAATTTTTGTTTTGAATAGGTAATTTCATGAAATTATATAGGTAGGTATTTTAAATAATATTATGTAGGTAGTAAATAGTTATATTTAGTTTATTTTAGACTTTCATTCCTAGGGGGTATCATAAATTTCCTAGGGGTACGCTAAAGCAGGCAGAGCTGGATCTAGGAATTTTTAAACTTTGGGAAAACAATTAAAAAAATATGTTCAATATTGACTTTTTTTTGTAGCTCATCGAAATTATTTTTAAATTATTATTATTAAAGTTATTTATATAACGTCTTTTTAACAGCTTAGCGGGCCATGTAGACCCATTCTGCCACCACTATATCATTCCATCAGTCCCTATCATTCGTATTCTCTAATTGCATATTTTCATGGATCATTACTAGATGTTTCTCTACTACATCTTTCTACCTTGTTCGAGGCCTTCCAATAGGTCTTTTCTCCACAATTCTACCTTCTATGACTCGTTTCATAGTTTTCCCATCTGCCCTCCAAACGTGTTCATCCCATTCTATCCTCTTACTTCTACTGTACGATAATATATTTGGTCTTCCATACATATTTAGCTAGTCATTATTATTTTATAAAAGACATTCTCTTCTCTAAAGTCTTCTATGTTTTATTTCGTACTTTCTCGTTTCCATATTATACACAGAGCCAAATATTTTATTTTTTTTATATTATCAACAAAATAACTCATAATTGGTCCATAACTCATTTTATACAATATGTAAGTAGTTACGTAGTAATGTCATAGTGTTATACATTTTCAGGGGATGGTATACATTTTTTTGCGAGGAGGTTATAGTTAGGTCTCATTGAAATAAACACTGGTTCTATACTTCTATCTTCTTTGTACCTGTGCTTATATGGCTGTAGTGCTGCATACTTAGTTTACCTGTATCAAATTTTTTTTGTTACCTATGCCATTATTGGTAATTTTTGATTCTGAGTGGAGCAAGGAATGTAACTATTGATTTTATAATGATATTTAATTTATTTTTCTGTGAGAAACTTTTCTATCAGAAATTGTGATTTCAAGTATAGTTGCTTTTATATGATTGGAAATTTGTCATTTTTTGATTTTCCCAGGATTTTATCACATTTTATAACATATTCAAATAGAATCATTTTAAATATTTGGAGAATGTCAGCATTAATATATGTACCCATGCAAAATTTTCTACTACACTGAAAATAGCTGATGAGGGGGTGAATTGATAAATTGTCCTACATTCATTTAAATTCACATATAGCATGTAGTATTGTCGGCTACCTAACACTCAACAAAATTCTGGTAAGTGAATTTAACCAATTTTACAAAATTTGACAGCTAAACTAAAAAAATAAAAAAATAACTTCCCCTATGCATTATGTCAAAAATGCTACAAATCCTAAAACGTTTTTAATTGGTGCAATAGTTTTTGTAGACAAGTTGTGTACACATTTACAAAAAAAAAAAAAAAAACATTGATGTAATTATTATAATTATTTTTGTAATTTGTATTCAGCAATATCTAGTCGATTATTAATTTTTATATTTATTATAATAATACTCCATTGGTCACAATTTATCCCTTTAATCAAAGTTTTATTAGTTTCTATTTTGTAGTGATTTTTAATTTAGGTTTTTGGGTAGAGGCTAGGCATTATTGCCTACATTAAAATGTACTCAATACCAAATTTAGTATTATTCTATAGTTCAGTGCCTATTAATATTTTAATATATTAAGCTGGGAGAGGTTTATTACCTCATTACCCCATTCCCTTAAATCCTCTGTTTTTGAGTACTTCAGCCAATTGGTTATACTTTGTTGAGTTGTTATCATTTTCAAATAAGTCTTGCAATTCATCTAATGACCTTTGATCTCTAAGTAGAATTAATAAACAATAAATTATAATGTGTAGGTAAACTCATATTTAATAATAATGTTCACATAATATTATTAACATTAATAATTAACATAATATTGTTAAAATTCAATTTTAAAGTATATATTCAATGTATCAGGAGACTTTCTTCATTATTAAAGTTTCTGAATCATTGTTATTATGATTTAAGTAATGATTAGCTTGGAATTTGAATGATGAAGAATTAATTTAAATATTTTTAATATCACTTTTTTAATTAGTTACAATAAAATAAGAATTTCAGGTGTGTCCTGGATGTATGGTCGTGTGTATTGTTGTAAATTTTTCTATTAACATAGTAATTCTTTTTAGTATAATTCACCATCTATTATGTATAGTTACTTATTGTAACTTTTAAAAGATATAATTTTATTAAGATACATAGGCCATTAAATAGTTAAGCTATTCTACATCCCTGGCACTAACTATTGTTATGGTACAAAGTGCAATCTTCATATATACTGCCCAGGTATCAAAAAAATGTGCCACCTGCAATCACTGTGTAGTTAATCTATGTATCTTTTAGATCACATTTGAATTGAGCACATAAAACCTTCTCCTCTCACCATTGCGGTTTTTTTCATGAAATTATAATTTTTTTATCTACTGTAATGTTAATAGTGTATCTAATAGATATCTTGTTTACCATTTGAATCATTAGATAATCAATAAAATTTAATGATTTGTAAGCTACAATTTTGACTTAAGAATATTGTCACATAGTAAGATGAGTATGTATTGTGTATTATTAACACAATATTTGTAAATGCATGTAGCAAAAAAAAAAATTGACTTAATTAAAGGACAAATACAACATCATTCTCAACTCATTTAAATACTTATTTTTATAAAAAAAAATCAAAATTAGTAATTTGTGTTTGGTAAAATTTATTTCTAATTTAACTGTAATGTACCTAACTTATAAAATAATTTTTTTTTTTTTATAGAATATTTTGGAAAATGGTGGCTTGGATCGAAGTTTGAGTGATCCTGTGAGATATTTAGATCAGCATCGTATGCTTATGGAACAAGAAAATGCTATGATGGCTTTAAAAGTGTCAGAATACGAAAATGCATTAGCTGAGAAAGACTTGTCTATTGAATCCTTACATACAGATATGATCAATTATCAAAATAACAACTACATTCTTACAAATCAGTATAAAAGTTTAATGGAAAGGTAATATATATTCTTGTATATATTCTTGGCAATCAGTTTAACATCTCATAATTCAACAATAAAAGTATATTGACCCATTATTGGGACCCTTTATCCTTGTCAAAATGTAATAATTTTAGTATTTTTAAAAAGTTAATAATATATTATGTAGGTATTAATAGAAGTTTTTAAGAACATACTTTTTTATTTCATCCTTAAGACATATCCTTTTTTCCTAATTACCATAACTCAATTTTAGTAGTTTATTACAAAAATTATATTATTATTGAAAGCTTAATAAGCTTAAACATTTTGCATATTAAAAAGCAACGTGGCTACTAAGTAGTATATTTAAATGTACCTTAAAATATCATTCTTGTATAGCATTTTGTTTACATTTTTATTTTCTTTAATAAGTACATTTTGATTATATGACTAAAAAGTAAATTTTAAAAAGGTCTTTTAAAATTGTTTTTTATTATCATAAGTTCAATGAAAACTGAATATTGATATGATACATTTTTGTTTAAGTAGTAAAAAAACTATGTTTTCTTTCATGTATAAATAGTTGCGCCAAACTTATCTATTAGGGTGGCGGGGCCACCTTTGTTTTTTTAAATAATGGGTCTTGTAAAGGTATAGGAGTTTTAATTTTTGGTTTGGATAGATGAAACTAGGTAGTTAGTAATCAATTATTGTATTGATTTGAATAAGTCTGACTTATTAGTTATTAGTATATATATTGTTTTTAAGTATCATAAATCATATTCGTGGTAGGTTTTTTGAAATTTGAATATTTGAATTTTCCCCTTTTATGCTTAGGTACTGTGGTTTATGGTGATCATATTGTACTGACGTTTTAATGGGTCAAACATTATTTTTAAAATAGACATTAAAACTACTCTGAGAAATTTGTCTTTAAAAACCAAATTATTAATGTATTTTTTTTTTTCAGTACAAAATCTTTAAATGCTACTGGAATGGGACTAAATACATGTTTCAAAAATATTTCTGAACGTTTAAATAGACTTGAAGATACATTAGATAATGTGACAAAAAGACAAAAAGAAGTATTAATAACTAATAATACATTTCAAGATAAAGTTATACGGGTGTCATCAAATATTGATAGTTTATTTAATCAAGGTCAGTACAGTATTATTAATATACTAATTACTTGATATTCCACAGAAATCTGAATAATGTAATAACTTGTTCTTTTCAAAATTTTAATTTATTTTTATGTTTTGTGGTGAGGTAAGGTGGGGTTAGTGTGCGACTTTTTTTTTAATATAATGACAGTTAAATTAACTGTATTATTTATCAGGTTCTATGTAAACATTTTCATAGAACCCATATGTATATTTAAAGGGTCCAATAGATTAATATTTAATTGATTAGAAAAATTAAAACAAAAAATCTTAAGAGGTTACATTTTCCCCATTAGGGTAAAAATGAATCTTCATATAAAAGTATGTTATTACATATATTGAAACATTTTGAGTTAAGTTATATAATTTAAATCTTATAATAATTTATTTCATATGAAAATGAAAATTGAACCATTATTAGTTTAAGTATTAATAACCTATGAACTTTTCAAAAATATAAATTTAAGTAAGTATTTCAGATTTCATATTTTACATTGATTAGATTATCTGATGACTGCTTTCTTTTGATTTTCATATGGCAACCTATATCAAAAATGTCAACACCAAAATTTATTTTAAATAATACTACATCTATTCAAGGCATTTTCAATATAGGTTGCCAAATCAAAAATAGGCAGTCATTACACACCCAAAAATAAGGTGTACAAAAAAATAATGATAACATAACATTTTAAAACTATTTATTTTTTAATTTTTAAAAAAAAAATTAAAAAAAGTCAATACTTTTTGAAATAATGAATGTTTAATAAAAAAATCACCTCACTTTATAGTGAGGAATTTAGAACCTAACCGCGAATACTTCTAGGACTCTATCTCACTCTTAGGCCAGACTTCTTACAGTAATCCTTTTTTGTGATTTATGTAATTTATTATCTACAGAAACTTCTGGTGATAATAGGATCTATGCTATTCTTGTATTTTTTTTTTTTTTAGTGAACATAGATAAAATAAAAGCTAAAGAAGAACTTGATGATTTACTAAATAAGCATTCTCTTGAGTGTATTACTTATAAAACCAACTTAGAAGAATGTGTGAATAAAATAGAAAACATGAAATCTGAGGTAATTTTAGTACTATAATATATTACTGATAAATTAATAAATAAAACAAATTATATCTAGTAGGTAATGAACAACTAAAATTAAAAATTATAATTTATAAGGTTGAAATATTTCTTATTGTCAGTTAAAAGTTGAATGTTATAGCATAAAATTTTTTTTATAAATTTACAAAATTATAATTTTTTCAGAATGATACACTAAATAGAAAATTGAATGCAACAAACATTGAATTAAATGAAGAAAAAGAATCTGTATTAAAAAAAATGTAAACTAAAATAATGTTAATTACTAAATACGATAATAGAAATTATTTTTATTTCCATTTTAGTCAATATTTTGAAAAAAAAATTAAAGATACAACAGATCAGAATGTATTACTTATAAATGATATTAAAGTTATTACTGATAATTATGATGTAATTTTAACTGAAAATCAGTATCTGAAAGATGAGATTACCAAAATGAAGATGTCTCTGTAATTATTAAATTATTTACTCCTTAGACATAATCTATTATATTAAATTTGAATGTTTTAGAAATGAAAATGAAAAGCAACTTGATTTAAAACTTAAAACAATTGAAGATCAATCAAAATTATTTGATAATCTAAAACAATCTGAAGAACTTAATGATATGTTAAAAAAAAATAATTTTACTTTAAAAGAACGCATTGAATATCTTGAAAAAATTAATAATGAATTAATGGATGATATTAGTAATAATATAGTGTATCAAAATACCATTCAAGAAGAAAATGAGAACAAATATAAACATGTATGTACAAATTATGATAATGTTAGTCTTTTGTATACATTATTTAATGGAAAATAAATATTTTTATTTATATTTTCAATATTCTAAATATGTTAATAAATATTCTGGGTTATCCTATTTAGGACATACTTTTAGTATTTTTAATACAGCACTTCATTTTGAATGCTAAAAATAAAATATTTATGTTTTGTATACTCACTGTAATATTATCTGCATAGTATGTTATTATGGTATTTCTGATGACATTGATGCGCATATCTTAAACTTCTAGTTGAAAATGTTTTCATAACTAAAAAATATAAAATAAATTTGATTTTGATTTTTTCAGGCATGTTGAATTATCCTTAGGTCATGATATTTCAACATCAAATTTACTCAAAATCTGAGATAAACTTTTTCATTATAAAAAAAAATCACTATTAATTATAATCATTTTATAATAAAAACTTACTATAAAATATTTTTTTTCAAATTAGTAGTACTTTTTAAATTTTTAAAAAATGATTAGATACATACATCACTAAAAATTGTATGCAATATCATATTTCACTAAATATTTGTTTTATTTATTTACTTTTAAGACATTAAAAGATTACGAAGAAAAAATTTTACAATTAAATAAAGAATTAAAATTACAAAAGGAAAATGAATTTACAGTTAAAAATGAAGTTATTGATTTGAAACAGGAAGTTCAAAATTCTAATAATACAATAACTAATTTACAAGACGAGTTAAAACTCAATTTAACTTTAATACCTCAATTGCAAAACAAAATTGATGTAAGTATTTGATTTTGATTTAATTAAATAAAGTTGGTTTATAATTACTTTAAAGTTGTATTATACTTCATAGTTATTATTTAATTATTAATTTATGATTTTAGAACTTAAATAATGATTTAACTCTTAGTTATAAAAAATTGCAAGATTGTAGTACAGAACTTGAAACAGAAAAAAATAAATTAGAAAAAGAAAAAAATGAACTGGAAAATCAATTCAAAGAACAAAATTTAAAACTCACTGAAACAACTGCTAATTATGTAATTATTAAATATTGAATCTTGTACTAATTAAAATAATATTTATAGGATTTCTCTCATTATCTTAGTTTTTATTGTTAAATGTTGTAATTTTTAATATTTTTCAAAAATCTTAAATTATTCAAAATTTAATAATAATTCTGTAAAATAGTGATAACTTTTTTTTCATATTATACAAATGAAGGTGACAATAAATGTATAAATTGGTTAAGTGAATTCTATAATGTATGATGTAGGTATAAATAGTAATGATAAAAGCGTAATAACGAATGTTGAGGATATAAAAGAGATGGAAAAGTATTTTGAGAAATTACTGAATAAACAATATGCAAGAGAGAGGGTAGAAGTGTTTTAGTATTTCGAAAGTGTGGTGGGCTGTGAGGGGAATGAAAAATACAAATTGGTAGGTCTAGATAGTGTATTAATGGAAGTGTGGAAAATATCAGGGAAGCTAGGCATAGGCTTATTTAAAAGAAATTTTCAATAAGTTGTTACTAAAAGGGAAAATGCCAAACGAGTGATAGAAGAATTTTCTAATACCTATCTTTAAAGTGAAGGGAGATGTACAAATGTGATTGTGGACATTATAAAGGAATACAATTGATGAGTCATAGTATAGTATGAAGATGTAGAAAAAAATCACAGAAAAGAAAATTAGAAGTGAGAAATAAATATTTAAGAACCAGTTTGGTTTTATGCCAGGAAAATTGATGATTGAGCTGGTGTTTGTGTAAAACTGATAGTAGAAAAATACAGAGAGAACTAGACAAATTAATGTATAGCCTTATAGATGTAGACTTAGGACAGAATGTGAATAGAGGTTCTGATGTGGATGTTAATAAGAAAAGGAGTTCTATGATTGTATATTAGTTTGATAGAGGAAATATATGAAGTTTGAAATACAAAATGTAAAAAATGTGTGAAGGAGAAGAAGTAAAATTTTTATGGTGTTATTTCTTGGTGTTCATAAAAAAAAAAAAAAAACATTACACTCAACTTTTTTTCACTGACAAATGTTTAAACATTTAAAAAAAATTAAGAAGTCTAAAATTGTAGGTAGGTGTGTTTAAGACTAAATAAACAGTTAATTCAAAAACGGCCAATATATTTTGAAAATTTCAATCCTACAACTATTTTACATTGAATTAAAATTATAAAATCAGTGACCTCTCTAATCTACAACTAAATCAAATTTGCTATGAGAAACCACCCCAGATGTTGAAGTAAGATTTCTGATCACATGGTTATTCATGGAAAAGCACACCTTAATTAAAATGAATACTATTCTTCAGTTTGCTCAGAATTTGAAATATACAGATAATTTACAGATAATTTTTGTACAATATAATAATTATTTTATTTTAGATTAAATATAAATCAAAGGTCATGCCATTGTACTCAGAAGTCTTGAGACTACGTCAGAAATGTTTATTATTTGAGCAAAAAAAATCCTCTGAACACCATTTAACAGAAACCATTGAGGAGGTATGTTATTCTGTGTTATTACAAAAATTAAAATTAATTTGATTATTAATGAATTATTTGAAAATTAAGGATGATGTAAGTAATACCGAATTTGTTGGTGAAGATATATCAAATAAGCATGTATTGTCTGTTTCCTACAATACAAATCAAAGTTCTTTAAATTGTTCGAGTAAAAGAAATTCTCTTTATATTGATAATACTAGTTTGAAAAAACATAAAACATCTAATGACATGGGTTTCTGTCAAGTAAGTTATATCGAAACATACATTATATCAAGTAATTTCTTATATTAACTACATTATTTAATAAAAACAAAAAAATCGAATATAAGTATTAAAAAAGTTGTGTGTAAATTTAATTACAACTGGGAGGTGTAAAAAAATTAATAATTTTTTCTATATATTTTTATTTTTGTATTATTTTTTGTCTTTGCTGTTTTATTACCTGATGATTGTTTAAATTGTAACACACAAGCATAATAATACTCAAGACTGTTTTGTTCTTTTTCTATATGTATATATTTTTCTAAATATATATATATATTTATTTGTTTTAGATTTATTTAAAACAACTTGTTTTTTTTTAATGGAATGTATTAATTTAATTTAATGTTAGAAATTGTCGTTGACATAAATAGTATTTGGGATTTAAAGGAACCAAAAACCTGACTTCAACTGAGAAAAAAGAAAGAACTGAGATGTTTACAAAATTATACACTTTCAAATAATTTTTACCCCCACACTCATTTCAAATATTACACTTTTGCCTATTTACAATACAATAAAACTTACTAAAAATATTTACAAATATACTTTTTTCATCTAGTCTATAATGGTTAGGTACAATCTAACTATTTATTATAAATTCAAAATACATTATGCATATTTCACACATTTAAACACCTCAGTATTATTATTTATTAATTTATAATATGTTTTTAGAAATATTCAATTCAATTAATGAAAAAAAAAACAGAACAAGTTTGGGGAGACTATTGACTTTTTTACACTTATGGAAATTATTGTATGTTGTAATTTAGTTTTTATTTCATGATATTAGTTAAGTTATAATTTGAAATAAATTTAATATTATGTAATGAAATATATTTTTATTTAGGTACATATTTTAATTGATACAATTTAAATGAAATAGATGTATAACATTAAAATAGTATTTCTCAATAAAGTTAAAGATTTAAATAGAATATTATTTTATATAAATATACGTTAAAATATGTTGTTTAATTGAACAAGGCAACAATTATTTACTATTGTTTAAAAAAATTATGTTTTATTTATCAATAGGAAAATATTGAGTGCAGCAATAATTTAAAACATAATTTATACAAAGCAAATATAATTTGTTTAGGTTTTGAGTCCTGAAAAAGAAAGTTATATGGAAAATGAAAGTAAAAAAAATCAAGTTACTACAAATACTAGTTCAAATGTTTCTGTTAAAAAATTATTTAAAATACCTGTTGAACTTAGGCCAGCTCAGGTAAACTTGTAGTTTAAAGACGAATACTTAAATTTATTGAATATTATATGTTTCCAGGACAAAATGAAGTCTACATTAATGCGAAAAAATGATATGCCTAAGCCAAACTCTCCTGTTCCAATCACCACACCTACAAATGAAACTTACGGAAATTGAAAAATAGTTAAAAATTAAGTCATATAAAAAGATTATTATTTATTTTCATATTGAAGAATTTGTTATGTTATTTTATTTTATTTAATGGTTTTTTCTTTGTAAATTTAAAATTGTATTATACTGCTTGATAATATTACAAGTAAAAACATAAAAAATTTATCTTTTCAAGTATATGAATATTTTATCATTCTTTTGAATTTAACATGCATCTACTTTATACTTTTTAATTTTTTTCCAAAGGAGTTTTTTCTCTTTTAAAAAAGAGAACATTAAAAACAAAGTAATACTAACTTAGCAAGTCATAGGAGGAAAATATTTTGAGAATATTTCAAAATACAAAATGTGTTTGAAAAAAAAAACAAACAAACGTACTTCGCACAATATATGGGCCATTATTGTAGGTGTGGATTTAGGAAAGTAGAGTGGAAATTGCATGTATATTTGTATGCAACAATGTCATTCCTAACAAAAAACGATTCTGAGTGTAATCTGATTACATATTTGAAGTCGTAATATTTATGATTTGAGTATAATAAATTTTAATTTTACCGTTTTTTTCCTCAGTTTTTCATATTTAATATGAAAACCCCTGAAAAATTTAAAAAATTACTACTTTACAATAATTTTCTTCCAGAAAGGGCGCTACACTTGAAAATTAGATCAAAATTTCGGGTAGAAAATATAATATTGTGTTGGATTAAACTGTCTGTTTGGCTGGCAATGACTTTAAAAATAACTAATTATAAACTGTAAAAAGGTATATTAGTATCAATAATGTTGATTTCCCTTTAATGTTCTTTGCTTTAAAATAATTAATATATTTTTTTCCCTTTTTAGTTTTAAGTTTGTACAATATGTAGGTATACTCTTGAAGTTGATTTTTGTTTTTTTTTTTTAAACAAGTAATATTAACTTTATCAAGCATATATTTTGCGGCCAATTCGACTCATAAAACCTGCTCTCTACAACTGGCACCACTACAAAATGCATATTATTATCACAGTATTTTAATCATGATAACATACACAATCATTCTAGCCGGTATTTTTTTATTCCCGGGTATTTACTAATATTTTCGTTGTAAATCTTGATTTTAGTAAAGTATTATTATTTTAACCTGCATTCTGTGTTATAGTTACTAGTGTGGTACTGCGTCCAAATTTCTCGACCATGATAACACCACCATTGTTATGTTGCAGTAACCAGTATGACTGTTGATTAAGATTATTTGGATATTTTTTGGTAAATTAAAAATTTTATTTGTAAGGTGTAACAGGGATACAGGGTACAAACGAGTCATAAGTTAGTAATATTCAACTGAAATTAGTCAATCATTCTTTAATAAAACTATACGTAAGTCTAAATATTATGTATTATTTATCTCATAATTTTTAAAACTTGTTCTTGGTAGGTAGTTAAATCATGACACATTTGTATTGTGGAACCTTGATAACTCGAATGAATTCCTTATTCCTTGCATCTTAATATAGATCTTGTATCCCACATTTTCTTGATAATTCAAATTTCTCAATAAGTCAAATTTATTTGAGTTGACTTTTGGCTTATAACTTGAATTATTCTTTATATATTAGTATATTACTGAAAATTACTGAAATACATTTAATGGTTATTTATAACAATCTGTATGTATATAAATATAACAATTTTAATTAACTTATTACCAATCTAGTCTTAATTTAATGCTTTAAAGGCACATTATATGAATTAAATAGTTTGACCGATATTTAATTAATGTTTGTTTACTTGTACACTATTAGTAAATTTTTATTTTGGTCGAATTATAATTAATATTTAATAACAATATTGTTGAAACAGTCATTATTCAGTTTACCTTGTAGTTTTGTGATATCAAAATGGAAAAACACTTAAAAATTTCAATGCGTATATGTAATGTGTATACATATTTATGATAGTGTAAGTAAATAAAACAAAACCAAAAGTAAAAGTCAAAGTCTGTGTATTATCTAATAAAATATTAACTAATATTAAAATTTTTGATAAACTCAAATTTTTTTTTATACTTAACCAATTTGAGTTATCTACATTTCATTGTATAATGTTAATTAATGATTGCAATTCTGTTCATATATGTTTGTTTAAAAAAAACATCTTACTACTAAATAGGAACTATTCTTATTCTTGTGGTCTTGAGGCCTTATATATTTATTAACCAACATCAGTTCAATTTACATCGAAACATATAATTATATAATAGTGTAGATTATAAATACAATATATAATTACATATCATAGATGCTAAAATATGTTACAATAATAAAAAATGAAAGGTAAAATACAAATAAGTATATAATAATAAGTGCTATTAAGTTTGATTAATAGAGTAAAAGAAATCTAAATGATTTACAGAATTCCCTGTAGGTAACACAATATTTACAGGTGTACACGACATATAGTTCTGAAAACAATGTTTTATATAAAATAATTCTCTATTACAAATGTTATGTTTATTTACTTTTAGAGTAATATAGTTTATAAGAAACTTTTTGCCTATTTTATTATTAAGTAGTTTGAATAAGAAAGTATATAAAGTTTAGTTTTTCGATCTTTTAATGGTATTAAATTTAAAAAATTAAGAATGGCATCATATCCAAAGTAAAGAGATCTATATAAATTGCTTTTAAAACAGATAAAACGAAGCATATTATTTTGAATTTTCTCTATTTCTTCACTATAGCTGATGTTATATGATTCCCATATGATTGGAGCATATTTCAATATAGGGTGAATGATTGAAGTGTAAAGACATTTTAATGTAAATGGATCGTTAAAGTTGGAGCAATTTCATTTAACCATGCCAATTAATGAAAGCTTTTTTTTTATTGCTAATATCTGGAGATTAAATTAATGTTTTTAGTCAGAGATTACTCCAAAATCATTAACTTTGATAGAACAAAATACATTTTGGTTAAAGAACTTATAGTCATTGGAAATAAAATTATTTTTTTTTTAGAAAAAGTAATGTATTGACATTTATTAATATTAAGGGACATATGATTTCAGATGCACCAATTTTGAAAGCTAGTTAAATCATGTTGAAGTAGTTATATTCGAGCGAATAGAAGAATATTATAATGTTTAATTGAAAAAATAATATCATTAATGAATAAATTGAATAATTACAGGGTGAGGTGGTCTCCTTGTGGGACACCGAATATAACTGAATATATTATATATATTATAGGTTGTTTACTTTGTTTGTAAAATGTACACACCTTAGGGACAATACCCCATATCATCTTTAAAGTTCTATAACCATGTTTTAAATGCTTTATTTAATTTATACTTTATATAAGTGCAAATAATGTACTTACTTTAAACTTAATTCTCGGTTAAATCAATTCAGGTAAAAATAAAATTTAAGTTTTAATCATTTGGTAATTTTTGGCCTTATGGTAATAGTATACACATTTTTAATATTTTGAACTGGAGAAAAAATTGATTTCATATCATTGATTATTTTGAAAATGTTAAATTTCGTCTTATCTGTTTCCTACTGAAACATGCTAATAATCTTGTACCTAATCTTAAATAATTAATAATTAAAGTAAGGCTTACAAATATTGTTATTAATAATAAATATAAATGTAATAATTAATAATAATAACATTAAATTTTATGTTTAATTTTATATTATTATAAAATTTATTAATCTCTATTAATGTTTAGAACATGTCCACATTGGAAGAAATATCAATTCAAGGTATTAGGAGTTATCATCCACAAGAAAAACAGATAGTAAAATTTAAAAAACCACTTACATTAATCTTGGGTCAAAATGGTTGTGGAAAAACAACAATAATCGAGTGTCTTAAATATATCACATGTTCAGATCAACCAAAGAATACAAAAAATGGAGGTTTTGTTTGGGATCCTAAACTATCAGATCATTCAACTGTAATACCTAGGTGTATTCATAGTTATTCTAGTAACTTAAATTTATTTAATATCTTAGGTGAAAGGCAACGTGAAACTAACATTTCGTGATACTCGTGATATTCATGTGGTGGTTTCAAAGACTTTAGAATCTACTCAGAAATTAAAAACAGTTACTACCAAGTCAATCGATCAAACAGTTTCTAGAAAAGTTAGTTTATCCAAGATTAAATAATTAATTTCATTATTAATTATCCATTTTAATATATAAATCTAATATAGGGTGAAAGTGCTTCACACAAATGTGCTGATGTTGATGATGTCATGAGTACTTATTTAGGAGTTTCAAAAGCAATTTTGAAAGATGTGGTTTTTTGTCACCAAGAAGATTCTGGCTGGTTATATTTAAAAGTATAATTAAGTAAAACAGAATTTAATTTTTAATCGTTTTTTACAGGCCTTTAGATGAAGATAAAAAAGTAAAAGAAAAATTTGATTCTATTTTTGATGTTGGAAAATATGACAAATGTATTGATCAAATACGTAAAGAGATAAAAAGGATTCGTGATGGTAAGAAATACCAATAGATTAGTCTTCTTTTGTCCAAGTTCAACTAACAAGCAATATGCTAAAATTACATTAAGCATTTGAATTGAAAAAGAAAATATTTTTTTTAATATTTTTAAATTAAAATTTCAACACCTTAATTTAAATTCTAAGTAAAATAATTATACTATGTTTTTATCTACTGAAACATTAAATACAGGTGTGGTATATATCATTTTTAAACTGAAAAATAAATTAAAACCTCTCTAAAATGTATTTTATTACTTAAATATTTGATAATAATATATTATATATTACTATTTAATTTATAAACAATTTCCAGGCAAATTTAAATATTTTGAATCAATATAAGTATTATTATTTTCATCGGTGGCATTTATTAAGTATATTTTATGGTTTCTTTTCTTTAAAATCTTTTCAATTTAACATAAAAAAAAAGACCATTTAAAATTTAAAATTGTATGTAAACTATAAAGCACTAATATTTTACATAATTTATAATAAAGAGTAACAGAATAACCTAAACAATTATATTAGTTTTGACAAAAATAATAATTTGTTTTTAATATAAACTTTATTAGTTCTAAAATAATTTTAAAATGTATTAATTTTTATTAATTGAACAATGTTTATTTAAAATAAATATTTAATATATATATTTTTAGACAAAAAGATGGCAAACAATAATTTAACTTATTGTAAAACTTATCGTGAAGAAGCACGCACCAAAAGAGCTACATTAGATGATAGAATCTTTAAATTGGATGAACTAAAAGAAAAAATGAATGAAGTTGAAAATAAATTGAAGCCATTAGAAGAGCGTTACAATGCAATACTGTTTATTGAAGAAAATTTGTCTTCTTTAAGAGACAAACTATTAACTTCAGAAGGAAATCTAAAATCTATTAGATTAGCTCAAAAAGAATTGAAATCAGTAATTAAACTAGAGTTTATTGGAAATGACTCAGAACTTGAAGAAGCACTAAAGAATTTTAATAATAATTTATTGTAAGTTTCTTGTAAATCTGTTCTTTCTTGTTACCTTTCCTCTCTACTATTAGTGTTCAGTCACTTTTGTCCGCAACCATCACTACAATAATCTGTTTCATACACTAACTATTTTTGTATTAAATTACCCTTAATTACGTCTCTTTTGTGACCATTCTTTACCCCATATTTATTGTACATCTATATCACATAGATACTTTTTTGTTTTTTCTTATAACATATCAAATTTATTAACTTCCATATAATATTTGATTAGCACTACAGCTTTCTTGTATAGCGCTAAATATTTAAATTGATATTAATTATTATTGACCAATTTATAATATTAATAATATTGAAAAAGAATATTTTCTTGTTAGTTATTTTTGTTTTTGGTACATATAATATTAGAATTCCAAAACAAACCACAGACTATTTATAGGTTTCAACTGATATTTCAAGTTTTAAACTGGCTATTTAAAATATTTATGAATAATTGTAAATTTTTAAAAACATAATCAAATAATTTAGAAATTAATTATTAATATTATAAATGAAAACTAAAAAATAATCCATTTAATTGAACAAAATATTTACTTTATAACTGTATTGGCTGACTTAAATAAATCTATATTATCTAATATTATTAATCTGAAATTAATTATTTTTACATTGATTTACTGTGTTGCATATGAAAATCAAAACATGTTCATATAAAGCAATTATTTTCTATTAATTTATTTAAATTGTAATATAATTATTGTTTAAAGACAAAAAGAACAAGAAAAAAACCGATTAAGTCAAGAGAAAAGCATTGAAGTTAGTAAAGAAATGGAAATTCAGGAAAATATTAGCAAAGAACAAGTAAATTTAGGCCGGTATCAAAATGAGGAAAAACAAAATCAAAATAATATACAAAAACAAAATTCAAGAATAACGGAATTGTCACGTCTTATGGATATTAATTGTGAGTATTTAATAATATAATATTAATTTAAAATGGTTTATTTATATTAATGTTTGTTTCTTCAGTGCCAGATTTATTTGAACACAATCGTAGAGAGGTAATAACTGATTTATCAAATGAAATAAATTCTAAGAATAATAAATTAGAATCTACAAAAAAAGAACATAAACAAATTGAGGATCAAATGCAAATCCATATTGATACAACAAGAGTAGAAAAAGCCAAGTTGGATCAAGATATTAAAATCAAAGAAAAACAAATTGTAGATAATACTTTTGAAATTAAAAAACTGAAAGAAGTAGTTGAACAAGTAATTCAAATCATTTTATAAGTTTTGAATACTATGTTCTTAATAAATTATGTATTATTTTAAGATAAAACAATCAGCACAAAGGTTGGAAATTCTAAAAAAACTTAAAGATGATAATAACACTAAATCAAAAACATTGAATGAATCAATTAATTTTGATGAAATTAAAACTGAAATAAATAAAAAAAAACAAGAAAAAATTGAGTAAATATAGTAGTTTTTTTAAAATGTTGACAGTTATTCAAGTGGAATTATCTATAAAGTTTATTTATCACTCTTACCTGTTTATAGTATAAACCTTAAATTGGAAGTTGTAGAAAAAGAAGTACAAAAACTACAATTGTTAAGTGTTGAACAAGCAGAACTTGATACTATCAAAACAAATAAATCTGGAGTTGAAAATAAACTTAAAATACTGTAAGAATAATAGTATTTATTTACTCAAATTTAAATATTAATTTGAATAATTTTATTTTTTTTTTGTTTTAAGTAAAAACAAAGTGAATAATGTATTAAATGATTTACTTGGATTTATACCACAAGAAAAACTAAAATATGAGTTTACAACTTTTTTGGATAAATTGGTGTGTATTTTTAAATATAATATTATTTATACTTTTATAAATCAAAAAATAAAATTTATATTTTAGTCTAATGAAATCAGGACTAATCGAAATAGTATTGAGGATAAGCAAAAACAATATACTATACTAGAAGCAAATTTTAATCACACCAAAGAAAAATTACGTGTAAAACAAAAAGATTTATCTGATGATGAAAATGCCCTGAGTGATATGTGCCAAGGTCAAGAGTATGAAACATTACTAAAAGAAGTCAACGAAAAAGTAGAAGAATTACAAGTAAGTAGTTCAATAAAATGTCAAAGGCTGTTGTAAAACATATATAATTGAATTTTTTAACTTTTTTTGAGAAATCTAAATAAATTTGAAAATTACCAAGTAATAGCAACAATATCATAAATTACTTTGACAAATAATAAATAGTCAAAATTGTTATTATGCGGCCTATTTTTAACCCAGAAGAAACTAATATCATAATGAAAAAACAAATCATTGAGGTTAAAATGTATACAGGTGCTATTTATAAAAAGTTGTAATCTTAAATGTAATTAATATAAAACTATAAGTATACAAATAAGTTTCATTAAAAGGAATTCAAATTTAATTGTGTAATTGCTTAAAAAATTAAAGTCTTTCAAATTATTGTGCACGTATTCTACTAGTAAATTATAATAACAACTTTTATAAAAATCAAACTTAATTATATTTAGGTGCTAAACTTTATATTTGAATCTATAAATTAAAAATAAAACTAAAATTTTTCTATAGTTTGTACTATTATAAGAATTAATTAAGTAGAAACCATTAGTATGATATTTCAAGTTTTACTAATATTTGTCAATTTTATGTTATAATTAATATTTACTGCAATTAATATATATATATATATATATATAACAATTATTTTGTATAGGATCAAAAAGGTTCCGTGTCAACTTCTGGTCATCTTTTTAAGCGATACATAAAAAATCTAGAAGCTCAAGATCCTAGTTGTCCATTATGTCATAGAGGGTTTACTTCAATTGATGAAGTGACAGAACTTATTAATGACGTAAGATTAATTTATATAGTCCAAATGAAACCTCTGTTGTTTTTATTTATTAATAGTATTATTATAATAATATTATTATTTATTATAGTTGAATATAAGAGTACAAAAAATTCCAATTGAATTGGACACCACAATAACTCAATTAGAAATATATTTAGAAAAACAATCAAAACTTCACCAATTAAAACATACTTACACTAGAATATCAATTTTGAATAATTCAGAAATACCTAAACTCAAGTAAAAATAGTGTAATTTTTCTAATTCTTTTATTTTAAATGACATTTTTTTATTTTTTTTTAAGAGCTGAATTAGAGACTATTGGTAATAACTTAAAAAAGTGTCGTGATGAACTTACAAAATTATTAGATAGTAATGGAAAGTTAGAAACTAATGAAACAAATGCCAAGAATATCCAATCTGATGTAATAATGATTGATAGTTATTATAATGATATTAGCCGATACACAAAAGATGAACAGCGTTTAATAAAAACAATTGTTGAATCTGGTTCTACTAGAAATCTTCAAGAAGCAATCAATGAACAAAATTCATTAAGAAGTATTTTAAATGATATCTGTAATGTATTGGAAAAAAAACAGCATGAGATAACTGAATACAATGAAACATCATTTAAATTACAAGTAAAAAGAAATAAAATCATAAATGAGGAATTAACTATAAAGTGTAAAATCCAAGATGAAAAAAGTGCACTTGACAAGTTGAATGAACTAAATATTATTGAAACAGTGTTGCGCGTAGAATTAGATGAAGCTAAAAATACAGTAGAACCAATCCAAAAAAAATTGGAAGAACATATTAAAAAATTGGAGGAAACCAAAAAATTTCAAAATGAAAAAATCACAAATAATTTAAAAGAAGTACCATCTTAATTCTTGTTCTTGTCATAAATTTATCAATATTTAATTGTAATAATTTGCAAATTAATTTCAGATTATGTTACTAGAAAAAAAATTTTTAGAAATAAATAACTTGCAGACTTCTATTGATGATTATAAAAAAAAAGGATGGTCATTACGTATCAATGAAATAAATAATTCATTGGAAGATTTAAAAAAGCAAAAAATTAAAATTGCCGAAACTCAGATTAACATTCAAAGAGAAATTGATTCTATAAATGAATATAATGCCAATCAAGAGGTAAGTTAGAATGTGTAGAATTTACTTCTTTATTTTTCAGATTTAACCTTAGAAAGTTTTTATGTTTACTTTACCTAATGTGTGGACTATAGTTACTGATATAAATGCATAATTTTTATAGTATTAAACAATATATATATTTTTTTTTACAATTAATCTAATAAATAGATTAATTGAACTTTAATTTAGATTTGGAATGTAAGGAGGAATCTATTAGTGTATTTATGATGTATGTTTATTGATGTATTTTTTTTGTGTTGGTGAAAAACTTTTCTATTAGAAAACTTGTTCTAAAGTATAGACTTAAGCACCTTTTCCTAAAGTTAATTTTCTCTAGCTGGTGTATTGGGTCATTGTCAAGTCATTTTTTGATTTTTCAAAGGGTTATTGAAGCATTTAAAAAAAAACCTGAAAGAAAATTATTGGTAAAATGGCAAATATTTACGGCGCGCCGTGGCGTTACTGTTTTCATTACTTTTATTATGTTTATATAAGGTTTTTTATCAAAAATGTTGTTAAAATCCAAAAATGACAAGAGATTCATTTTGTTCTGTTTTATCACATAGCCACTAACAGAGAAAGTGTTTTTTTTATATCTAAAGTATTTTTCATAATAATTGGGAAAAATCAATAAAGTTAAAATATATGATTTTTTCCAAATTATGGCACAACGATTTCATTATTTAAATTTGTACGACTTATGTTTTCTACCAAAAATATTACTCCAATAGATAAATTACAAGAGCCCTTTTTTGTTGCATTTTTAATCAAATTTTCAAGTTTAAATTTTCTTTGTAGTTTTTTTTAATAATTGAGTAAAACTGAAAAATATGCAGAAAGAAAACTGGAACATTTATACAAAAATAATTCTTTAATTATTTTAACTTTTTAATGTAATTCAGTTTAAAATATTTGTAGACTTAAAATTTCAACAAAAAACTTTTAGTTACTTTTCCTAGATGTAGTATAACTTTTAATTTTGCAAGATTTTACACAATCTTTATTTGGTAGGCACCTCTGTAGATAAATGTTTAGACTTAACACACATTTTTAAAAATTAAATAGGAATTCATTATTAGCCGTAATTAGTAGTTAAAAAAAAAGTATTGGCTCTTTTTAATTATACATCTTTGTAATATATATATATTTTTACAAATACAAAAATAGATACAAAAAATAGACTTGGAAAATAACAAAAAGCTAAGACAGAAATCAACAGCTGAAATTGAATGTTTGTCTGAAATTCATGAACTTAAAGATAAAGTTGGAAATCTGGATGTAAACAGTTTGATTCGCGAAAAAAAAGATAATAGAGAAAAATCGGAGCATTTAGTTCAAGAAGTAATTTTTTTATTTTTATTCTTTGTTCTAATGACTTTAAAAATTAAAGTTTTTTCTTTTTTTAAGAAAAATAAAGCTTTAGGTAGAAAACTAGAATTGGAAAATGTGATAGAGATTACAAAAAAAGAACTTGCAGTTAGTCATTATAGAAATGCTGAAAAAAATTACTTGGATCAAAAAGTACAGTTAGAGGTTTTACATTGTGTCGATAATGATTTAAATAAGTATATTAAAGCTCTTGAATGGGCATTGAATCGATTTCATTCAGATCACATGCAAAGTATAAATACTATTATAAAAAATTTATGGAGAGACATTTATACTGGCAATGACATTGATTATATTCAAATAAAAACATCAGATGATAATAAACCCATTTCAACAGATTCAAGTAATTAAACATTTTGAATAATACACAAACTAATAGATTAACTAGTGTTTTAAAAATGTATTATTATTGTCACTGACTAGGCAAAAGAAGAGTATTCAACTACAGAATCGTACAAATTAAAAATGATGTTGAATTAGACATGAGAGGTAGATGCAGTGCAGGGCAAAAGGTAATAGTAAATAACTAATAAATAATATTATAATTTTTAAATATTGTTTTATCTAAATAAGTTTTGAACATTTTAAGGTATTGGCATGTTTAATTGTAAGAATGGCGTTAGCAGAAACATTCAGTAAAAATTGTGGTATACTTGCATTAGATGAACCTACAACAAATTTAGATGAAGCTAATATACAAAGTTTAGCTGAATCTTTATCTGAGTATGTTAGATATATATATTCAGGTATTAATTTGTATATTTATGTTATTTGTATTTTTTTTTTTAAGAATTATAACACGGCGGAGTTCTCAAAAATCTTTCCAGTTAATCATCATTACTCATGATCCTAGTTTCTTAAGTAAATTGTCTGCTAGAGACATGGTTGATACATATTATGAAGTTCAAAGAAACAACAAGTAAGTAGATTATTTATATAAATTTTAAATATTTATAAATTTAAGATACAATTATTTATCTACATGTAATTTTTTTTTAGTGGCGTTTCAGTTGTGTATGAAAAAGATATGAAATTATTACACTAAAAATATTAACATAAATATTTAGTTTAAAAAAGTATGTATAATAACAATAGATATTATACTTTTGTAATATGATAAGTTTTTTTTTAAAAATATTTTGTATAATGTAATTTAAAGTAATTTGGATGTTTAAATATTATTACTTAAACTTCTAAACATTTTTTATATGGGTTTAAAATAAAATCCTTTAATCTAAATGGTATTTGTGTTTTTTATTGGTATACACGACTCCTGTAAAACTTAGAAGGGTTTAGGGCCAAGAAGATCAGAAGAATATCTGATGTCCTTATCCTGAAATTTAATAATTTGTTAAATATTATATGAGTCCCATAAAAAAATGTAAAGGTTCTCAAAAGTGACTCAAAAACTTTTCTTTATTTAATTTATTTTATCCTACACTCCAAAAGGATTATTTTCTTTTAGTTTGATTTACAATAAAACTAAATTATTTTTTTCTTTTTTTAGTATAAATTATATTATATTTATAAATTCTTTTTTGCTGCATTTTAAGTCAGTTATTACTTTATATGTACCTATATATGTGTGTTTATACTTTAAATTAGTCAGTATTTATTTTCATTGGGTATATTTTTTTTTTAATATACTTTTAGTTGCACACATTTTTGAAAACTGATTTTTAAAGAGCGTTAAAATAGTATCATAACTAGGGTTCGGATGGTTAGGAAATTTATCCAATTCAATACCTGGATAATCTGAATACAAATTTAATTCATGTTCTACTGAATCAATAATACTATTTTTATTTTGCATATTTTATGGTTTTATATTTTAATTCATATTTCGAAATTTTAATAATATAAATGCATATTTAAATACAATTTCAAATTTTTTTAAAAATAATTTCAATTAATAGAGAAATATAAAGCATACAATTTGAACAAACTAAAAACACTATTGTATCACACTCTAATGCTTTTATTATAAATGATTATGTAATATTAAAAAATTAATAAATAAAAATAACCACTAAAAAGTTACTAATAAAAATTAAATATTTAAGGTAAAATAAATTTTTTACATATTTTGGTGTTTTTATTAATCAAAAATTTATATTTTATATTTTTTAGTGAATGTTTTGATTGCATATTTGGCAATTTTTTTGCACATACATGTTACAATTATTTTAAGTGCATAAACATCCGAACCTTAATCATAACAATTAAGTACCAATCAGGCAGTTATTGCAAGTTAGTGATTTATTTACAATATTCTATGAGCGAGAATCATAAATGTTAATAATACTGTATTTTTTTATTATTGATTTCTGTGAATAAAAATACAAAACAGAATAAGTTAGTTAGAACTTATTAGTTAGAATAATGTATGCAGCTGACAAATTCTTATTTCAAAACATTAAAATATCTAAATTAATTCCTACTTACACTGAGTTCAATTCATTACACAACATAAGTAAGTTAACACAAGTTTAGTTAATTAATATAATATAATAAGTCCAATTTTGTTTTTATTAATATTTATAATAATTTTATTACATTTATCAAATTATAATAACTTCCTGCGGAAAATAAAAACCACTATATTATATAATATTTGAATAAGGTATACATAAAATGTATAAATTGAAACATATTAATAGTATTTATACTAATAGGTATATAATTTAAAAAAAAAAAAACCATTCAATTAATGAAAACTTTAGGCAATATTTGTTTCCATCAACTGGATTTATATTATTTCTACATAATTTTAATAATTAACAATATTATGTAAACTACAAATATAACACATAGTTCAGGAAAACAGTAGTATACTATTTAAACTATATACGAATATAAATTATGAAGTCATACAGACCATCTTATTAATATAACAAAAAGAAAAAAAGGAAGACATTTACATTATTGTATGACAGAAATCATCTACTGATCTATAGCAATACAATATTATAATTTAGGTAGGTAATTGTAAAATTAAAATATTTTTTTATATCCTTGAAAATGCGCATTTTTTTTTTGGACATAGCCGATAAAAGTTGTTTAGAAGTTTTTAAACTTTGAACTACAGACAAAAAAATATTTTAACACATGCATATTGTTTTTATTTAACATACAATATTATTGACTAATAATATTATTTTCTTATATTTAGCAGCGATCAATATAATATAATATTATTTTTATTACAATAGGTATAGATAAAATTACATCAATATAAGTGTAATAATTAAAATATGAATTAGGTAAATAGGTATATTATAGGCAGTTAATAAAAAAGAAAAAATTGTTTTTACACAAATAATAGAAATTCGAAAAAGAAAGAAAAAAATTTGATTATTCAATAGTAGGGTATAATTGTAATATTATGACAATCTATAATATTGGTAATGTGCTATCGCCTACTATATAGGTACATGTAGTTTTATATTTCAACTATAGGTATACCTACGAATGATGAGACAATAAATAAAATCTAATAAAATTTTGTTAATAATTATTATCGTGAATGTTTGTTGTACTTATTTAAGTATTGTTTCAAATAAGCGGTGGAGCTTTTGGAGGTTAAGCTCTCAAAATTTAGCTAAACCCTCCCCCAAATTAAATTCTCGTCAAGTAAATATTAAGTATAGGTATATTCAATGTTATGGGTATCACCCTTTATAGCCATGTCTATTACCTAAAATAGGTAACTACGTCATGGCCAAATTAACCGTGGTCTGTATTTAACATCATTTAACAGTTGTAGGCAGGTACATCTTAATATTGTTATTCTTAATGTTTTTTATGCAGTATAATATAGGTACCTAGGTACTCATTTCGTTACAATGTTATGCGCCGACAAATAAAAACTTGTTTTATACAAATCAGAAAACATTTTTATACATAGTTATAATTTACCCATTATATTAGCTAGGTAATAAAATATTTTAATATCTAGGTATTTAGTTCCTTGGCCTTTTTTATTTCGTTCAAATTTTTTTTTTTATATGAATATTTTACTACAGATAGAGTAAAGCTGGGCTAAGTTTACACTTAGGATACATATGCTACAAAAATTACTTACTTTATTACTTTGAAGTCAATTTTTTTTAATGAACACTAAAAGTAACTAATAGTAGGTATAGCAAGCAACTTGGTAAGTAGGTACTAATTTATTTTATAAGTTAGGTTTATGAGATACCTAGTTCATTAGGTAGTTTTTTCCATTAATAACTTAACTCAAGTTATAGGTAGGTATTTTATTGAAAATAATATTAAGTGTTAATATAAATATACCCATATATTAGACACAGTTAGGTACCAACTAAAATGTATTAATTTGCCCAGCTTCGGGTATTTTTCGATGGACACCTACATATCTTGCGATGTTAGTTTACAAAGAGCAAAATCGAATAGTCTATATACCCGTTAGTTATTATATTATTATTGATTTTAAATATCTATTTTAACTGTAAATGCCGAAAGGAGTTTTTCGACAACAGGACGAATTAAATACGGTACCTATTCAGGAATCAATAAGGGAATTCGTGCATTATACTTGCGTCTTGCATAATGACATAATTATAAACCCTCCCACACTCCAGCATCCTAAACAATTTCTAGGTTTAGGTGGACTAGTAGTAAATTCCTAATACCTATAGGTAGGTTAGGTTAGGTTAGGTAAATAGTATTTACTATTGTACAGTTTTTGTTCAAATTGTTCGTGCAGTGTCTTCTGCGTTCTTGGATCTCCTACCCACCTACCTATACCTCCATTCTACGTGCGTATTGATAAATACCTATCTAGTATTAATAATATTACGGGTTTGTGCGATTTTTATACTCCTGATGGTCAACTGGGTATGTTACTTAACAATATCAATAATAATATTGCGCTATTTTAGTGTGCCCCTGTGTACGCGATTAACAAAAAGCAATAGCTAATCATAATAACGCAGGCGATCCTTGTCTTACGATCAGAAAACTATCGTTGATGTGTGTGTGTGTGTGTGTGTGTAAGTGTGGTTTGGGTTGGTTTATATTGGGAGCGTTTGGCGGTAACGTATATGAGATTGTTCATTGGTACGTATATGATGGAATTTCAAATGCGTATGAACCATGGATATTATATATTATCTATGGTTTGAACCCATTTCTTAATTTGTTTATCCGACGGCTCGGGATCTGCGGCAAGGAAGTTTAAATCCTTCGATCCCTTCCTCCGGTAAATACGCCACTGCAGATGATAAAGTGTGTGTGTGTGCGTGTGCGTGCGCGTGTTGGTGTCCATATTGGAGTGGGACGGTAAACGAGATACATACCACAGTCCCCGCCAACTTCCGTATACTTACTTTTAAAAATATACACTATAGGCACATATAATAATTATGCATAGGTAACGGATAATTGTCTAGCCTCTGGATTTTCTCCGACACGGGCGCCCTTGTGATGAGTGTGGTTTGTGTGTGTGTGTGCATGTGTGTGTGCGTGCGTATTTATATGCGAAGAATCAAAAATTTGTCTAATCCTTTTTTTTGTTTGTATCGATATCTTTGCGTATGGTGTTAACGTGACGGGTGTACACGCGTGTTCGTATACCGGTCGCGTCTAGAAAGTCCGAACACTTTTTAAACATTCAAAAGTATAAAAAGTTTTCAAACTGTACATTTCTAGATACGCTGTATACACCGTGTACAACGGAATACGGGGGCTTAGAGTTGGTCGCAGTCGGTTTGACCGACCGCTGTCGACGACGATTGGGATGTCGGTGTCGTTTTGTCGTCTTCGTTATCGTCGGCGGCGGATGTGACGGCGGCTGCGGCGGCGGCGGCGGCGATCGGTTGTACGGCGGGCAACAGCAAACACGATTGTTTGCATCCCAATATGCGCAGCTTATTGTCCCGGCTGAGGCGGGGACTCTGCGCGTGGACAGCGGTCGTGGCCACCGCGGCGGCGGCGGCTGCTGCGGCGACGGCGGCACACTGTCCGTTGCGCGACGAGTGTTGGTGATGATGATGGCGATGATGATGATGATGATGATGACCTCCCCCGTCGCCTAAAATATCCGTGAAGGTGTTGTTGTTCATGATTGCCGCTGCCGTGGTTGGTTGCGGCGCCGCTGTCCGCAACAGCGTCGGCGTGCGTATCCTGTCTAAGCTGTCGTCGGGCACGAAGTTGGCGTCGTCTAACCACGAACCGGACAGCTGCTGCTGTTGGCTCTGTTCGAACTCGCCCGAGTAGATGACGTTCACCGACGAACCGCAGCCGCCAATCTCTTCGGCCAGCGACAGTGATGCCCCGCAGTCGCCGCGGCTGTCACCACAGTCGCCGCTACATTCGTCCGTCATCCGGTGGTGACGTTGGTCGACGCGGCCGCCCGGCCAAAAGGACGGCTGCCTGAACTTGCGCTTCCACGGCCACTGGACCGAGTGCTTGCGCACGTACTTGTACAACGTCCGCAACAGAAATCCAAGTACGACGATAAAGCACAGCGGGCCCACCGTAGCGTATATGAAAAAGTCGATGTCCGCGTGACGGTTGCTCACCACGGCCGCCGCTTCTTCCATCGTTTGCGGTTTTTGCGACTTCAACGACATAAACCGTTCCACCTGGTGTGGTGTACCGCGAGCGTACCGAAAACAAACGGATTATTATTAGTCATGTAAATATATTTAATGCAATACAATATTTCGGTAATAATAATAATATGACATATGGGTATTTATATTTATAGCTCGGAAGGTGGGTGCGCAGCGGCGACTCGAAAAACAAAATTTCCGAAAAGCACAATTCAAAACGTGGCAATATTTAAACGGTTTTCTTTAACTTGCTCCTCCCCCCCCCCCCCGAGTCGTTCCACGGAATCTTGCAATTCATTTTCGATCCACTTTTCGTGGTCCAATCAATTTGCAATTTCGCATGCACATTGCCACACATATTTACGATGACAATATGATAATCAGCAATCAGATTTTCCGTTTTCAGAGTTGATAAGGCCATAGGGGGTTTCAGCACGTTATTAGGTATATTTTTCATGCATTACCTATTGGACTGACAGCGACGCTAAGAATAATGCGAATAATCAGAGGGCTGGCAAAGATAACGAATGTTATGAGATAAGAAATATTTCGTGACAACTTGTTTAGATTACGATTGAAAAGTTAAAAATAAATTTAAGCACGCATTTTTTTTTTTTTTTTTTTTTAAAACACGCTTTTCTTAAAAAATAATAGTACTAAAAAGTGAAAAATAATCTTTCGAAAATAAAAATGTTGACAATTTATTATGGACACTAAAAGAAAAGCATGGCACGTGAACTCGTATAAAACAAACTTCGTAACTCCGTCAATTTCGGCATAACATTTCCGGAAAAAACGACCAAACGTATGTGCGTGATAATTCGTGTACGAATTAAGAGGCCGGTTTATCCGCATCTACTGTCTCAGTCCATCTACCGGGTGACACGCAAAAACAATGCTTACGCAGAATAAGTAAAACCAGCTTAATTCCGATTTTAAAGTAATAATACACATTACGGACTTTATAGAGAACGATATTTGGTGGGAATGTCATAGGGTTTTTGTATTATTCAAAGTATATAGCTCGATACTTATGCATGTATATTATTGCATGTTACCCGGTAGTTGGACTGAGACAGTGGATTGAAGTAGAACTGATCGCGATTAGATTTACCACTATGGTTTGGAACATTCACTATTCAATTTATTAATACTTTCAATTAGCTTAAGATAACTGAAGTAGTATCTACGTAGTAATTTCAGAATTATTGTTCAAGGGCCTCCTGAGCTCTGGATTGTTTATGTCAAACATTGTAGTTTACATGTCTAGATGTCATGTGTTTTTAATGTAAATTTATTTAAAAGCGCACATGCTAGGTATGCTTTGCTTTTTGTCCATCTTATATTGTCAATATTTTTATTTTCGAAAAATTGACTTTTACTTTTTAGTAAGATATATTTTTTTTTTTTAAGAAAAGCATGTTTTAATTATTTAGAATATTAATTTGTTCATCTACCTGTCGGGTTTTTAAAACTGAAAAACATTTCTCATTTATGCCGGATTCGAAGCTTCTATCGGTTTCTTTAGTTAATTTCACGTCACTATCATAAACAGAACATACTTATTCAAATATTTCGTCCTTTTACGAAAACCGGTAATTTTTTAATTTTCCTTGTAGTTTTCTCTGTATAATTTTGGTTGATTTCGGAGTAGCAAGGGAAATTTCTATGTAAGACTAAAAATATTCTCTTCAGAATCTTTTTTCGTCAGCAATGATTTATCGTTGACTACGGGTGTAAATTAAATTACCTGTCCCCCGTCCCAACTTCCCTCTTTAAACTGTGGTACACTCCCATCGGCAATATCAGCCTTTTTTTTTTCAATCGTGTTGAATGTAAAACACAATAATATAGTGTTTATGTAAATCGACGAGTTTCCAATGGATAGGTACTTACATTGTGGATAAAAATATACCTAGTATATTGTCTTGTATAGGTACGTGCGTTTTAATATCCGGTGTCGTACTCGCATTTTTTTCCCAAAAAAACAATAATGATTAAGACCGTAACAATTTTTACGGTATGCTGCACAGTTCAAACGATATTATTTTCTATGCGGATGACGACGACGCAATAATATTTCACGAACAAAATTCACAATATTTATTTACGGGGAATGCGCTACGCGCGTTTTTACAACTACAAAAAAGGCACCTACAATGTTTTTCACACGGAGAGGCAATGTTGAATATTAAAATATTAGCCCCGGATCTTTGAAAGTTATACTCATGTATACGATACACAAGTACCACATATACCTTATGTTCGTGTAAACGTATTTTATCGGAATATCGGAAAACTCTGTAAATTACGCTCCATTTTATTTTATTTTTTTTTCTTATTACACATTACTTTAATTTTGTAGTTTGAATGATTTTATGTGCACGCGTACCTGTATTATTTTTTTTTATTTTATGTATTATCCTGATATACGCGCCCCCACATTATGATCAAATAAATTTCTCGTCGAAGACGCGGTCCAAACACCCAACACGCAGGCAATCTAATATCAACCGACGACGACAACTTAGCGACATTATCGTTTTTAGAAATATTATTATTATTTTTAATCAAATGAAATCGACTGAAATCCGATAATCGTGTGTATGTTTATTATTAGGTTTATGGCACGAAAAATAATAACAACAGTAACGTGACAACGTACGCATCGTTTGAAACCGAAGACGTAAACGGGATTGGGTTTCTATGATGATGTTTTTACTGCGATTCGTTTATTATTATGGATTTATTGTTTAAGCTTTCTTTCACATTATTTTCAAATATTTGCTCCTAATCTTCATATCGTGTACACTTAGAGCAAATAAACCTAATATCTACTTTTAAATGAATAGAATACGCCGGCTACTCAATAGGTAGTTAGATATGTAGATAATAGTTATCCGAGTGTTAACTGTTGTGTCAGTTATTAATTATTATAATTTTCAGTTTAATGTTGTTGTAATTTGTGTACTTGAGTAAAAACTTTAGCTTAAATGTGAATTGTGTGTACGATTTCTGCTTAAAATGGCCGAACAATTGGGAGCTTCTAATTGATCGAAAGAAAAAAAAACATTAAACGAAATTCATAAACATCTGTTATAATCTGTATTAATAATGTTTATTATCTATAATTTTATGTTAAAACTAAATAATTTTTAAGCAGATACTACATTAGTACATTTTTGTTTTTTAAATAGGTAATCAATATTACCAGGTGATCCATTTAAGTGGGTACACTCATTATTTCGGAAAATATTAACATTTTCCGGAATTTGTTTTTTAGAACATTTAGGAAACAAGCTGCTCTACAATTTTATGTTTATGTTACTTTTTTCGCCCTTATTTTTGGAGGTATAACCACTACCTACTTTTGATTTTCAATAGCGACCTATATTAAAAATTCCACAAATAGATGGAGTTTTGGTTAAAATACATTTTAGTGGTGACATTTTTGATTCTCGTCAATCCGTTGACGAGATATTCCACTTTTAAATTTGGGTTGGAAGAGAGCAGTGGTGCATCATAACACGCCGCTCAAATAAAAACACGCCGTACCGCCACATAAATAAGGGCGACAAAAGCAACATAAACATAAAATTGTAGAGCAGCTTGTTTCCTAAATGTTCTAGAAAACAAATTCCGGAAAAAGTTAATATTTGCCGAAATAATGAGTATACCCACTTAAATGGATCACCTGGTATACATTATTTATATCGTTAATTTTTCTATTTTAAATTCGTTCTATAGAAACCTAAACTATTAACAAGCAAGACGCAAGTTATTACTTTCTTTATTTAAAACATAACAATCATTTATTATTTTGTCACGGAACTTAATTTTTATATTTGAAAGTATTATTATTTTCTTAAACTGTACGATTTATGCTATCCAAATCATACATTTATATACAATGGGTATTAGTGTTCTTAAAATCAGTGATAAATCATTAACTATATTTGTTGCATCCATATTATTTATTTAATATTTTGAAAGTATTTATCAATTCATTGGCTGTTATAGTGTTTTGTTTGAAGTTGTTTTTTTTTTTTTTTTTTAATATGAATTATTTTTCGAAAAAAGATAATTTGTTAACTAACTTTTCGTACAGGTAGCTTTTGATTGTGTATCGTTTGACTGCAAAACTAAACGATGCGTTTTAGGGGTTCAACTCCCTCCTCCTCTCTCCCCCCGAAAATTTGTCCCGGACAGTGCTGTGCGCGTAGTTAGAACGGGGCAGTAGATTCGGGCGTGGCGTCCCCGATTTCAATATTGCGTAACGATCGAATCGATCGAAACAAAAATAAAAAAAAAAAAAAAAAAAACGGAATTTACTTGAAATTCTCCGAGAAAACGGCCGGTCCGTATGATGAACGGAAATCACCCTGTATCATACACGCAACAATGTTACACGAAAGACCACTACCTCCGAAAACAGAAAAGAAGACGAAAAAAAGAAAGTATTTTATTATTCCGTCATCGCGGTGTTTTTGTCGCGGCGTTATTCCCGCCGCCCTGCGCGCTTGATATTTGATTTCAGACGCGTAAAGACGCATTAGCATTAGCAGCAGCAGCAGCGCACTCGGGTCTTCTACTCTTCTATCAATTTGCTTTCTTGTTTTTGTCAGCGACATCGCGTGTGTCGGCGTATTTATATATATATATATATATATGTATGTATATATAAATGTATGTACGTACGTATGTATGTATGTATGATAGTATAATGCCGGTGACGTGAAGTATGATCCCGGGCAAAAGCTGCGGAAGTGACACGGCGAAATAATGCGTTTCCGCATTAAGGGGAGAAATAGACCGTTTTGTAAAGTAGGTCGGCGTCGGTTGATTTCTGCAGGCTCTGGCGCGAAAGCATTAATAAATTCGTCGTCGTTCGGGGGGTGGGGTGGGGGGGAGGGGTGCGCCGCGGGGCGGGCGAACAGCGCTTGACAAATTCTAGTCTCTTTAAATCGTCGTCGTGTACGCACGGTTATTATATTAATGTACCGGGCGGTATATATATTTCGTATATATACAATATACATACATACATATATTGTTATGTTTTATTATGTATACGAATTACGCATGGTGTGCGCGCCATAATATCGTATACACGAAACGAATTATATTATGCGAACGCCGTGCATTATTCAAAGGCCTTTGATTTCCGTTTAAATTGATAATAACCCCGGAGACAAATTATGCATATTTTACAAAGGATATCGCGGCGGGAGAATAATATATGGAGTGCCGGGAGCGCAGGCCGATAATTTCGAACGATATTATAATACATAGGTAATAACGCTGAGGATGGTCAAACGGAGGGAGAACATCATATTCCCCGGGATATGTTTCCCTTCAATATCCATAGTGATTTATATTACTGCATATTAAAACAAACAAAAATAGACGGACACTGTTGTAGGCGGCGAGAGATTAGGAAGGTATGGGACATGGATGGGAATTTAACGTACGTCTGTACGCAACGATTAATCATTGCCAGCGGAAAACGATTCTGAACGGAGTTCGGTTATACACGTTTTGATATACTTACGATTTTCGTCGAAATATGATATTAAAATTCTTATTAAAAAAAGAAATTCTACATACCGCTCAGTTTCTTTTTCGACTACAAAGTACGACTTACAATGAACCTCCTGTTAATCTTTTAGGCATTTCTGTTTTGTCTAACAATTATATCCACATTGCAGTACCTACCGAATACAAATTACGTACAAAAGTCACAGAATTAAAATGTCCATAAATAGCTCAACTTTGAAACAAATGTTTTTACCACTTTTAGAAAGGGCAAATATATGTTTCATGTCCAAATGTGTATTCAATTTGCGTGTCAAAATATTCGCAAATAATTGAACCACAACAAAAAACAAAATTGGAAATTTTCCCGTTTTTCTACGTATTTTCCCGGGTTTTCCCAATTATTATGGAAACCGCTTCGAAAATCATAAAACGACCTGCTTAAAGTATCACCTAGATAAAATTTCCTTTCAGAAAAAACAGGTACTACACCTCAAAATTGGAGCAAGATTTCTGTAGAAAAGTGATTTACAGATAAGGTTAAGCCACTGTTGCAGGTGCTAAGGTAGGATATTCTTTAAGTGTAATTTAGTTTGTATATCAACAGTATAATATGCTATGATAAATTGATAAACCATTGAAAATAAAAAACGATTCTGATCGAAATGTTATCGGTTCTGTTTTTTCCCTTGTAGCCAAGGTAAACCAGAAATAAAAATAAAAAGAGATTTATTGCTGAATATTTCAGTGAACGTTAATCAAATTCAAAGCAAGTACAACTGACAAAAATCTTTTAAGATACTATAGTGCTTCTACGTATAGACTAAAAAGAGATTGTTTGGTAACAGGGATGAATGTAAAAGTATGGGTAAAAGCTATAACACAAACCTTATAGAATTGATAACCGAGAAAAAAAAAAAGAAAAAGAAGAGATCAATAAGAAAAAAACTGTATTGTGTATGTATACGCAAAATATTTTCATTCCTTCATTCTCGGGGCTTATCAAGAACCATCTCTGTGAAGTTTTTTACCCGTAAACCACCATCATTATATTATTATCTGGGAACATATTAACTTTTTTTTGAAGTTTTCTTTGTGATATTATTCATTAGTACGCAAATCTAGTAACATATAGTACCATTTCACCAGCTAAAAAACCTATACACATTTATTAAGAATCTATTTAAAATTCATATTGCACCGTGGTCTCGTCTGTGCCATAATTTTGAGGATTGATTTCCAAATGTTGTAAAACTTAATTTTTTAGCTATCGGTAAAAAACTATTGATAAAATGTTGAAAATTTACAACATTTTAAAATTAGTCCGCAAAATTGTGGTACTGGCGAAACCGATGAACATTTAATTTTCAACATAGGACCTTTTTTTAGCGATAACTGAAAAACTATTCATTTGATGTCTAAAAATCTGGAAATCAGTTGGTAAAACTATCACTATTATGTTAAATATGTAATTTTTTGTCACAAATATCGTATAAATTGTGCAATTTTCATAATTTTCGTTTTTTCAAGTTGTAGATAGTGGTAAAAAAAACTTCTACATAACACTCAATTTGTTTTTTTTTTTTAAATTATTTTAAAATCAAATTTTGATGGAAGTCTTAAATATTAAATTCTCTAAGACCTTTCAAATCATGGCGTATACTCGTTTTTCGTTAACAATGGTTTATCGCTAGATTATATGGTTATGCTTACAGATATCAATTGAATTACTTTATGTATCTTACTTTCCCCAACTTCCCACTTACAACAATGGCACATTAATCAGTGGTATCAGTTTTATTTTTAAAATTTAAGCTCAAGAATAGGTTCATAGATACAGGATATAAGAATTTAATGTGTGATTTTAATTATATTGGGTTTCGGTAAATATAAAAATATATCGGCTCGGCTGAAATCGTCGAAATGTGGCGGCGGAAGAGAATATCATTTTCGTTGGATTTTAATTATTTTTGATTGTCGCGTGCGATTCTCGAACCACGACTATGTCGTGAGGGAGGGGGAGGGAAGCGCGCTTAAACGAGAAGTATTGATCAGATTCGCTGTACCACGGATCGGTTATCGACTGCCCCCATATTATACGTTACCTACTGGTGTAAATATTACTATACTTTTCGAGCCGGATATGGATAATGAGATACTGATACTTCGGTCAGGCACGTATACAGGGAGTGGGAGAAGGTTGGGGTCCACCCACCCCCCGAAAATTAATAGTTGTGTAATTTATTGATATCAATTTAATATTTTTTTTTATAAATATCGATTATAGTACATTTTTATGATACCTCCCTGAATTTTTTTTATGCACATGCCTGACTGGTTATTAGTAAAAAAAAAAAACTAAACGGGAAAATTTTTTTCCGGTATTTTACGCAGAAATAGTCCGGTTGTTTTATATTATATTATTATTATTACGATTCTGTTATCGAAATTTTTCGTGCGCGTAAAACTGTTTGAAAGTATTCAAGTATAGGTGAACGGAATCCGCGGTAAAAAGTACAGGTAATAAATTCACGTTTAAAATTGTGATTAAAAATAACACAATTTTTTTTTTTTTGCGAATTCAGTTAGGTTCGATTGTAAATTTAACTGTTGTCTGGACCGCGCTGAGCAGGGGGCCGGTTTCGACTGTCCAAAGTGTGCGCGAGCGTACAGAACAATATTATTATAATTTACTGACCCGATATTCTTCTCCCGACAGTTCCATAAGCGTTGCGTTCGTCTCGACCAAATTGTGTAGAGGGTCGTCGTCCTCGATCACCCGGTCGGAAATACTCGGGTCGGCAGCCGACGACAACGATGACGGCCAGGACGATGACGAAGAGGACGCGGCGGCGGCGGCGGCGGCGGCGGTGGCGGCTGCTGCTACTGCGGCCGCGGCCGTCGAAGCCCGTTCGGATACGGGTACCACGCTGACGTTGACCATGAGACGGGGTGGGACGACCAGCACGCGGTTGATTTTCACTTCGTCGTACTCCAACGACAGCCTGGCGGCAAGGTTCAGCTTTAGGTACTTGGCGAAGTCGGTGCGCCGCATCTGCGCCACGGTCGAGTTGCCGGACAACAGCAACACGAACCATCGACTGGGCGTATTCTGGTCGGCGGCCAACACGGACGACGATGACGAAGATGATGGCGACGACGAAGAATCGCCCCCGCCTTCGTAAAAGGGTCGTTCGGACCGCATGGCGTCTTCCAGCACTCGTTCCTGCTCCTCGCTCGCCTCGTCCCACCGCTCAAACAGGCTCTTGTTGCTGCTGACGGCCGCGGCCGTCACGATTTTAGACGACGAAGACACTGTATTCGAAGGCTGGCTACCTCGTCCTCTGACCAGGACTACGTTGTTTTCATGAAATTTGGTCGCTTGTTTATAATCCGAATCGTCTTTTTGGTTGAACCAACTCTTTAACATGTTGGCCATAAGATTTTTGTTGTTGAGGACCGCCGATGCACCGTAATCACCGCCACTGACCATATCCTTCGTGGTCGGATCGACCGTGGACTGCGTCGGCGGTGGCGACGACTGAAGTTGTTGTGTGCTCGTGTGGATGACGTTTTCCCACGACTCCAATGGCCTGTCTGTTGTGGACGGGCCCACGGGCCCGGTGGCGGTCGCTGTCGATTCGTTGCGACTGTCGACCGGTAGCGTGGCGGCAGCGGCAGTCCGGACGTTCCAAACTGTCTCGGCGGCCGCGGCCGCAGCGGTCGTAGACGTGACCGGGGACGCCTCGCCATGCCGCCGCGGTGCGTCGGCCGGTGGCGTGCTGATGCTACCGTTGTTGGAGTCCGTCAGGTTATTGCTCAAAAACGCTCCCTGCAATGTGGCCGGGGTCGGTTCCTTTAACGGATTAGTTGCTTCGTTTCTCGACGGCAGCGTCACTTTGTCCTCGACGGCAACTCCGGCGACTGCTATGTTTGCTTTAAAAAAAAAAAATCAATATTAACGAATTTTATGTTTCGTGTCAGACGTTTCAGGGGTAAATCAACGGATAAAAGCATCCTTTGTGTTTTTTTTTTTTTTCAATTTCGTCCATTATAACATCAGATAAGATTTCACTCAACGATGGGTCAAGTTAAATAGAAGAAGAATATAAAATTATATTTGGCGTTATAGCTATGTAAAAACAAACGGATATTCTTCGACATACAACTACAAAATAAAAAAAAAATAAAAAATAAACACGATCGGTCTATTCAGAACATAAAATTTAGATAGATTTCTTTAACGTTAATCGGGTAAATACATTTTATCAAATATTACTTTGCTATCGTTACAAATTAATCATGACGTTTTGATAGAATTTTATAAATAATAATTTAAACAGAAATTATATGATATTTTAGATTCTGAGCGTAGCAAGGAATGCATTTACGGCGTTTCAACGATTTCATTATTATGAATGTTTCGATTTTTTTAGATTCTAAGCGAAGTGAGGTGTTTTTGCTTGGTTTCCTCATTTTGATTTTATATTCTGTCATGTCTTATTTTTTCATCTTCTTCTATTAACTGATGATTTTTTTAAGTCGAAACCGGTCATATTTACACACAACCTTTGTAATACTCCACGCTTTGTTTCTGTATATATTTATTTATTTGTTTTACCCATTATACAAACCTGTACATTATATATAGGCAATATAATTACTTATTGTAATTAGTTAGTAATTTTTGATGTTTTAACTCTACCTCTATGTCTTTTGGGCCTATATTATTGTTAAAAATAAAATAATATGTATATTTATCCATTTTTTTAGATTCTGAGCGGAACGAGGGATGTATTGGTTTTACAATGATGTTTATTATTATTATTTTTTTTTTATATGAACATTTTTTTTACCAGAAAACTTATTCCGATTATCAAGTATTGCACCTGTTCTGAATGGAAACGTTCTCTGGGTGGCACTTTAGAACGGTAATTTTTTGAAATTCTCATTAATATTCAAGATAACGAGGAAAACCTAATTCTTTAGGTTAAAAAAGATTTAAATATTAAAAATAAGATTGTGATAGGCAACCGTTTTTATTTATTTTTTGTTATTATTAAGTTTTTATTATTTTATATACATCTTTTTTAGACAATCATTGTTGTCATGGAAACGCATATTGATATAATCATTTTACCATAATATGGCATATATATTGTTGTCAAAGCAACACTATCAACTGTACTCCGCTCAGAATCGTTTTTCTTTAGCAATGGTTTATCGTTACTTTTAGATATACATTAAATTCCCGTTTGTATTAATCTAAATTAACTTTTATTTTAATTTTATTTTACAACTGTTAATTTATAACTATACTGAATATAAATGTATGTACATTGTAAAATAGCTCAATGTACTAGCAATTATTTAATATTCGTAGTTTTTAAAATGCATTCTCCGTTGACTCATTGTTACAATTGAGGAATTTATACTATTATCTCCGGTAAAAAACATTAATTTTTGTTTAATTCAATTTGTCCACACGAATCCAGGTCGAGTTCTGAAATTTGCCCTGTTATTCTCGTTTTATCGGCCAATTGGACTATTTAAAACGATAATTTTATTTACATTGGCCAAAATGTCCGAACATTTTATAACAATAATGTCCGAATATCCTAGTTTTCTTATTATCATATATTATTATATAATACTATTGAATTATAAACTTTTTTGAAAGGTTTTTGTACTAGCGTCTACATTAGTATCTATATATGTATAAATTAGCTTGCACTAGTGGATTTTCATCATTTTTTTGAGAGTGGGGGGCTGAAAAATCATATGTATTTCAGTGTTAGATGCATTTTTAGTCGAAATTGGTATTTGGAATGAGGTTCAGAACCACTAACTCTCTCCCCCTCCCCCTCAGTAAATCTACTGGTGTTGGTCATCTGACGGTGGTAGTGTAAGTATTGTAACGATATTTCGTATATATTGTGTTTTTATTACAGTATAACCATTTAAGCGTAACTGTATAGTTCGGTATGCTAAAAAAACGCCATTAAGATAAACACTTTAACGGAAACACATTCTTAGGGAACAATTTTTTTTTGGTTCGTTTTGTCGAACGGATATTATATTATTTTTCTTATTTTGTCGGATCTTAAATTTAAATCGAAATATTTTATTTATATTCGCGTGAACGAGTTTCATATTATTATTGTTGTTGACAATTGCAATATAGTCTACGCGACGTCGCACGTTGTTATAAACGTTTAAATTCGATTTTTGCTCCTTTGTATAGCTTTCTTCTATACTATTTATGAGATACTATCGTTTAGGGGAATATCTTTATCGTCCCGACATAATAGTTTGGAATTATTTTAATTCTTAATTCCACCTCTAGTATATATTGTATATACGCAAATAATGTAGAAGTATACCTATAAGTAAGTATACGTTGGGTATTTTTGAAAATTAAGTGCCGTTTATATTTCTTTTTGCAGTTTTCCGGGCACTTTAAATAACCGAACTTTTATAGAACTTCTGTTCATTTTCAGAATATTAACGACACTTTTTAAAGCATTAGTGAATATTAAAGAAAAAAAAAAAGGGAAAAAAAAGGATTTTCTTTAAAAGACGTGTTCTCGAAAGTTTCGCTCGTACTACTTTTACAAAAGTTTATACAAAGACTCTTAATACTATGTGACGCGGTATTCATTCAGAAAACAAAAAGTTGTTTCAATTATATCAAAGAGGTCCGCCCTTCTATATTATATAATATCTGCAGCGAGTGTATAAATATTGTATGCGCTTTAAAAAAAACATTTTATTTTATTTTACTGACGAAACGTCCATTTTTTACTAATGTTATTATTTAAATAATTGCGTGTCTATAGAGAATTTGCCAAGTTATTACTGTATTTCATTAGTATATTTTAAAGCTCGGATGTTGTTGGGTACAGTAAAAAAAAACTAGTAAAATCGATCGTATTGCGCTAAACAAATACCAAAAATTGCACTTAGAAAATTAAAACTAAAAATAACTTCTGTTTTATTATTAGGGCTGTGCATTTGTGTAGCAAATTATATTATAGTTTTATACTTATATTATATATTATATACTACTGTTATATTTACTATATGATGTGATGTGTTCTTTTAAACATTTTGTTATTTTTATTAATTATTGGTAAACACCGCATAACGGTATCTATTATTTTCTATTTTAGATTCTGAGCAGAGTGACAAATTTATTGGTTTTACAATGATGTTTATTGTTTTTTATTTTTTTATATACCGTATAAACAAATTAAACCTGAAATCATTCTTCAAAGTATCAAGTATAGTACTTTTCGAAAAAAGAAATTTTCCTGGGGTGGTAGTTTATGGAGGTCATTTTTGATTTTCTTAGAAGCAATAGGGAAAATTGAAAAAATAAGGATAACAGGAAAAAAACGTAGGAAAAACGGGAAAATGTACCAAATGTATTATTTTAAAATCGTGAATATTACGGCCTTTTAAAACATGTATAGTCAAACTCCACTCAGAATTGCTTTTTTGGTAGCAAAGATTATTCGTTGAGCACAAATATACCTACATTAAATTCTCCTCTATATCTTAACTTTCAACTTCTCACCTACAACAGTGGCCCGCGCATTGTGCGAAATATGTCCGTATTTGTTTTTTTGTTGTAATTCACTTAAAAATAATCATATAGAAACCTAACATTTTTAAAAAAAAAATTAAATATTTATTTTAGTTTTTTGATATTGTAAAATTTTAGCCGTTTTTGAGATAATATTTATATATTTATTCAAAATGTTGAGTTCTTTAGTTTTTATTTCAATAAAATTATGTTTCTCCTGCAAAAATATTCGAAAATCGAACACAAAATGCATTATTCGTTATACTTGAAGGTCGAAATAAAAAAGTATCTATGTAGTCATATTTTTATAGACGTTTTAAGTTCAAATTTTAATGAAAATTGTAAAAGTCACGGCATGGTTAGTCGAAGTTTGCTTAGAATCGGTTTTCGTTGGCAAAGATTTATTGTTGTGTAAAGATAAAAATTAAATTAATTATATTCAATAATATGTCCAACGTAACCAAGTTTTTTTTTATTTTCTTATTTTACATTTTTAATATGGGTGGAGGGTGTTAGGTCTAAAAAATTTAACCTCCCCTATAATTGTGTATTTTATTTCCCCTTTTAATTATTTATTTTTTTATTTATATAGGAAAACAATGTAGCGTTAAGACGTATTAATACTGTTGGAAACACGAACCTGCTGAAGCAAAGTTGACGGATATCCACTGCAGTATACAGATGAAATGTATTGCGATGCCAACGTGGAACTGCAACGATCGCCGACGACGCAAACGGGTTTGGAAACGTTTGATTACCGTCATTTTGAATTATTTTTTGGTGAGTTTTTTTTTTTTTTTTTAAATTGTTCTGTTTTCACTCACGTTACATCTGAAACGTCAAAAAATAAATAACACTGATTTTGCAATCACATTACATCATATCTTATCGTATCGATCCGGTAACCCATAATTATTATAATAATATATGTTACACCCGGTGTAACTCGGTGAAATTGCCCAATTTGTGATGTTCTTTATATTTTTCGTTCATTTTGTGCTGTTAGTTTTAACATTATAGGGTAAATTTGCCTATTATCAAACCAAATGATAAGAACATTATTCTGCCTATATTTGTGTGCTGGTTTTTTCGATGTTTTAATTTTTAAGCTTTAATTTTCTATTTTTAATTAGCTCGCTTAAAAATAAAAATATAAAAAAAAAAATTAAATTAAATTCAAATGTACAAACACAGACAATGTTTTTACTTTTAGGTTCGATAATAGGCGAATACACCCTAATGTCAAAACTAACAGCATAAAATGAACGAGAAGTACAAATATAACGTAATTTCATGAATTGTGCAATTTCACTGCAGATGGGGCGTAACATTTATATGCGGAGAAACAATATTAGGTAGGTATACAGTCTCGCTATGCATGGCAAATATATGCCGATCAATATTGTGATATTATTCGCACTGGTGGAATAAATATTATGCGTTATTTTATTGGGTTCCTATGTACGATAATATTATATAGTTAACATTAGAAATTTAGAGTCTATTAAAATATGCGCTCTGATGCGTAAGTGTTTTTTTTTTTTTTTAACAATATAGCAATAAAAAAAAAAAAGTAAACAAATAAATTCGGGAATATTAAGTGAAGTGTATAATCCATTTTAAATATTTATTTTAAACCAGAAATTTAATAATATGCAGTTTTTAAATCAAATGAATATGTTTTGTAATATAATCACGTAGTATCATCTGTTCGACATACATACCTATACCAATATATACTATCAAGTTATAATATTATAATATGTGATCACTGCTGCGGCAGATTTTAATAAAACCCACTGCAGTTTATTGGGTTACGTTTAGCAAAATCCTATACAAAAAAAATTATATTAAATTGAATGCCATTTTATTATATTGTATCTATTTTATTAAACATTCAAAATATAATAACCAATTCGTGTTAAATTATCGTATTGCAACTACAGTTTAAAAAAAAAAACAGTATAGGTATACGTTAATAGAATCAAATAGAGACGTATACACGGGGGATTGTGGGGGTCAAAATCCCTACATTGTCTTTTATGTATACATATATTTATATATATATCACGGAAAAGACGAATAGACATTGTTAACGGTACACGGAATACAGTGTCCCAAGAACTTAGGATAGATTGTCAAACAGCATATGATAAAGTGAAATTGGAGGAGATATTTTTGGTGATAAAGAACCTCAATAGTTCGTAAAGCCGTAAATAAAAAAAAAATACAAATATATTCGTACTAATATTATAAATGTGCAAGTAAGTTTGTCTGTTACGTTTTCACGTCTAAACCGCTGAACTAATTTCGATGAATTTTGGTATAAAGATAGATGGGACTTCGGAAAAAAAACATAAACTACTTTTTGTAGCGAAAACAAAACTAGTAGGGAATGGGAGGTTTTAGGTATTTTTCGGTAGGAAAATTAAATTGTTTTTGTTGAATTATGGCCCAATTTTGGATGAAATGAAGAAAAATTGAAAAATAAAAATAATAAATAATAAAAACAAATAAAAATGCCATAGCAACTATAAAAATTTAAAATAAAGAGTCTGTTGTTGCCGGTCTGTTATTGGCTTGAAATAGGATGGGCTACCATGGTAACACCGATAGAAAAAAACAAACATAAAACTATGCGCTGTACTGGATGGTTAAGTGAAAAGTGAAAACACGTAAAACGTCGTCTTTGAATCTTTGTATTTTTTTGTACAGTAACAACACTACAGTACTATTATATTATGTCTTCATTTCAATTTTAGCGTTATTATAGTGAATAATATATAGCTTGATCCTTGTGTTGTGGATATCTATGGTAACATGGAAGTAAAAATGGTACGACACACTAGAATAATTTTAGTGCGCCGTTGGACTACTCACTTTTCACCAATTTTTTTCCGCTCGATATACTGATACGGACAAAGCAAAACGGGAATAAAGGTAATAAGAATAGAAAATTGCCACGAGCAACGCTAGGCACGGGACAACTAGTATAAATAATGTAAACAATTTTATGTAGATTCAAGAAAAAATTCCTCGCAGAAATATTTTTTGCCGCAGTCCCCCCCCTCCTTTCTTTCCCCACACAAAAGTTATGCCCCAATTGAATCAAAACGACCTGCACCATTATTATATTATATTCTGATGTGATCACATTAATAATAACTGAATTCACTGTACAACGTGGTTCAATTGTATAATAATATAATCTACGGTCAACACAATAATTTACTGTTTAATATTATAATATACGGTTCTCTAAATTATTATTATTATACTCTCATTTGCATTATCAATTAATTTCTATATAAGGACCACACGCACGCATACACGGTCTAAAACGCTCTATTAAATTATTATATGGCTGCACCAGCAATGGCATTTTCCCGTCAAATATAAATTGTATTACATTATAGTTTAAGTTCCCAGTCGACTTTATAATTTGACGGTTTCTCAATGTTATATATCCAACAGTTATTAATGATTTTGTTTTTTTTTAAACGTCCCCTAACCACATGCAATATATCGTTTTTCTACATCGGGCCATCCCTCTTCGGGTCGAGAGAGAAGTATTTTTACTGATAGCGGCTATAGTTCATATATAACGATGACCTAAATAAAAACAAGTCAATAATTTACGGTTTAACTTTCTCGATTTCGGATTGAGTATTTTCTTTCTATAAGTTACGGATGACGATATGGATGTAATAAAAGTGGCTGGCTAATATATTTTTAAAACGGCATTATTTTTGACGTAAAGTGATCGTCAAATAAATGGTTATGTTTGACGTTATTAGTATCCTTGTCGGTATACAAGTTTGTGAGTTTTGGCTACCCCTTGCGTGTTTTAGAAGATACGGTGGGGGTGTACGTATATGTGTATGTGTTCAATACTCAATAATATTATTTCTTGTGAATATACCAGCTCGAAATAATAAATCACTATTTCATTTTTATAGCCATACATACAAACGCAAACACTCGGATATAGGGTTTCCATTTGTATTATATACGAGTATAATATGACGGAGCCGAACCTTTTGTTATTTTTCCTATATGGACTTACACATTACGTATTACATATACGCCTGCGAAAAAAATACAAAAATAGTCGTCTCTTTTATTTCTAGCCTGCGAATAACGCGTATCTTGATATATTGTTATCATTATCATCACATAAAAAATTGTTATATACTTTGGATCTAGGTATAGGTATGGATAATCATATAATGTAAAGAAATATAATTAATTTTCGGTACTTACGGCAAAAAAAAAAATGAGAGGTGTATTATATAATGTGTACCTACAGTTAACCTAGTAGGTTTTATAGTTAAGAATAACATTCTGCCGACTACTATGAGATTTGAACCGATAAATGATATATGTTATACAGAGTTGAAAGGTACTGGACTACCAGTAAGAAAATCTAAAGTCGTTATTGGTGATTTCAATACAAAAATAAGAAAGGGAGATTCAATAATAGGGAAGGATAGCTTACACAACGATATAATTAATAACAATAGGAATAAACTGATTGGATTTGCAAAGGTTAAAAATATTTTAATAAGTAACATAATAACCTCACATAAAATATTCTAAAACAGATTTAGGCGTTAAAAAGTGGAAAGTGAGGAAACGAAATTCAACCGAATAGACCATGTAATAATGGACTATCAAGTAAGATCAGCCGTAAAGTATGTAAGAAGCATAAGAGGGAACAGTGCACTCTCAGAACACTTCCTGATGAAAGCCAAGGTCAAATTTAGAATATCGGTAGAAAGATAAAAATAATGAAATGTTATACTATTATAATTAGCAATTAACTATTGAAAGGAAACCTAGCTGAAAAGTACGAAGGAAAAATGAATGAGTATTTTACCATACCATTGCTATTGGTATTTCTACTAAAGGTTAGGTTAATTAAAATCTGTCTGAATTTTTTTTAAATTATTATTTAGTTTGTCTTTTTGTTCCAATTAAAACATAAATAACATTAAACACTTTAACAGTTAATTGATTTACCATTAGGCAAATTGATTTTTGAAATATTTTAATGTATTACACAACTCAATTGACTCAATTATTAAATGAAAGACACTATTTTTTATAACTTATTATATGAATAGATATAAGTGGTTTTTTTATTATTTAGTTGGTTTTGGGAGCTGGTATTTTAAATTTTTACAGAATCAACCGATTCTGACCAAGAAAATGTCATTATAGCATAATTCATGACGTTCGAACTTGTGAGTTTTTGCTAAATATACAAGTTTCATGCACAGAATATTTGTACCACTATAGGGTGAAATTGTTCAAAACTATTTAAATGACATGATGGAAAATTTGTACTATGATGCTAAGTAATCTGAAAGAGTACCTACTGGTATGAATGCGGGAAGCAAAATTGACACCAATAACTGCTAAGTGTTCGTCTGGGAGGCGGAAAAATCGATCCAAGAATTGGGTAGATTGAGTAAATAGTGATTGTGCAGGCTACAACAGATTCCAACAGATTTCTATTAAGTAAGAAAGTTGCTTATAGTATTATTTTAGTCATTAAGAAAAACCAAATATTTTTAAATATATCAGTTTTAGTTAACTGAAAGTCATTTAAAGTGTAATGGTTAATGTTTGTAGTTACGAAACTGAATTTAACACTGTGTTACATACTATATTTAATGTGGTAAGTCTCGTAAGTTAAGTGATTTAAAGAAACAAAATCATCGTATATGTACTATGTATAGTTTATAATTTAAAAGAAAATTAGTTTTAATAATTCAATTATTATTTTATTTAGTGGTATTTTTAAAATTATATTATTTCGACACCCAGCATTATTTTGAAACCGTATAAAAGCGAATTACTTTTTACACGAATAGTATTCTTAACAAATGAACTCTTGTTCGTTTAAAAGCGAGCATTTAAAAATTTTAAAAAAAAATTTCAAAGAATATATATTATATACAATATAACATGTGTATAAATTCTAATAAAACGTTGTGAGCTATTGTTCTCGATAAATCCAGCAATTGACGTTCTTTCTTGTACAGCTGTACGTGTTGTAATCCAAAGTTATTGCTTTTGTTCGGCTTTGGAAACCTACCAATTTTTTTTTCCGTACAGTCTTTATTATATATTACCAAGATGAAGTTCAGCAAAGGCAATCTCTGTAGTATTAGCAATTTGATATCTTGTTTTTCTTACGGTCCGGGTTTGGATTTCTCAAACTTCAATAAATACACCTCTCTCGTAAATATTTCCAATAATATTAAATTTTTTTTTTACATTCACAATATAAATGGTTTTTTGTTTAGTGATCATTTCTATTTTCTTGATAATAATTTCACAGCCTATATAGACGAGATTAATATTGTTTTGTCAAATGATTAAATAACTGTTATGTATAGTTGAACCGATGAAAGTACCTTAGCAGCTTTGACTGATGCTTTTATAATAAGTAACTTATTTATTACTCGTTACGCCCTTTACCTATAATGTATCCAGGGATAATAATTAATAATACGTAACACAAACTAAGCACGTTTTTGCATATTATATTGTTTCTCTTCCGGCGGTATATACCCGCGTAATTATTAATAATTATATAATATTACGCAATAAATTTTACGCTAAATTAATGTTATTATTTTATATAATGACTGCAGCACACACACACACGCGTCATAACGACGATGATAGTTCTATATAAACACGTAATTTGCATATATACCTATACCTATAGTTATTATACTGTTTTCCGTCGTGGTGCGGTAATACGGATACGTCCCACAGTGGCGTATTTATGATTTTTCTAAGAAAGAAAATACTGAATTTGGAAATTGTGCCATATTGCATAATGTGTCTTCCTTGGCCTAACTGAAAAAAACATAAATTATTGATTTATGTATTTTTATAAGTAATTTATAACTCAATCTGCCCTAAAATGATAACTGGAATAAAATAACTAGGTATATAACCTATAAGTAACTTTTTTTAATTGGATTACTATTTATTATTACTACGATACTAATTTAACTTCCTTCATATTTTAGTAGTTTAAATATAGGATTCGTTTTAAATAAACAAATTGTTTATGTTCAAATTGTTTGAATACTTACCAAACTGCCAACGCACTAAATTGTTGATGGAAATTTAAATTTAAAAAGAGATTATCATATAAATAATAAATACTAAATAAAGGGCAAAGGAGGACACAACATATTTTCGCAATTTCTTTCCGTAAATACGCCACTGATAATATGTTGATTTGTTTATTTTTGGAAAAGAAAGTTTAATGTGTACGTTATAGGTACAGTATTATCATGGTTGTGAGCAATATTTGCGCTGCAATAATGTCTCGTGTGTAACATATTTACGTATATTAATCATCATTACTATATAATATAATATATATATACAAGATATTTGAAGTATGTCGTTTTCGCATTTTATAATATTATTATATCGCATGTATTCTATCTATTTTAACGAAGTTTTTGTTATTTTTTAAAAATTAAAAACATCCTTTATTTTTTTTACCTATATATGTCGTTATTATTCCCATGAAACACGTGTAGACATAACAATAATATTATACCTACGTAAAGACCTATTATATTTTTATTAATGTTATAATTATTGCGTTGTTTAAAATAATACTCGCACATAACAACTACACGTGAACAGCATCACGTAAAGTATTTTTTAAAAACCTACCAACGCGTTTGGGTAATTATAAAAAAAATACAGTGTTTCAAAAGCAGAGGTATTTGTATAGAGTAGTAGCGGTAATGCCGTTAAAATAGTACCTGTCTCTAATCTTTAGGAGGTTTCTGCATTATGAAATTAAAAAAAACAACGGTCGAACTGTATACGCGTGAGACAAAAAAACGTGTTAAACCCTGTGTTTTTTTTGTTCTATCTCCGCGTGATGTATAATATATTTTTTTCCTAATTTTCTCTCTTCAAATACCTACCTAGCGAATAATTTAGCCGACTTTATTATTATTTTAATCTCCACTAGTCCCGGAAAAATCTTTTGTACGGCTGATGAATCGCGAATGCCTGATGGATGCGTTGTACAATTATATAGGTATAACTACTTATACTACTAAGCTACTGTTAATAATCGTTGTCTGACTAACATATTAATCATAATTATTAATTTTTAGTGTATTTTACAGCTGAAAAATCAGGTCTGTGTCCCACGTCTAAATTTATATTTTCTTATATTTATCAACATTATATTAACAATAAAATAACCGAAATATAGCCGAACGATTCATTATCTACCAGAATTTGGAAGGAACGTGTTTCTTTCATAGAAACGAGCTTAAAACACATTTCTTTTCAAGTATAGGAACGAGGAACGGGAAAAGTTCCTATTAATGAGGAAAGATAATGTAAATGTTCTCCTATTACCTATAAAAAAGAAAAAAAAAATGAAACGCACGTTATTTTAATGATATAAAGTCTAGAAATTATGTGTTGGTATCATTTCTTCAGTTACTAATAAATTACCATAATATATTATTATAATATTGCAATTCCAACTTTTCAATTTTTATTAACATACACAATATAAATATAAATATAAATCACGGTTGTATATTTGTATAATCATGATATTATAATAATGGTGTCTCGATAATATTGATTTAAAATTTTAACCAACAACAGTGCTGTAATTACACTGATTTGGGCCCGTGTGTAAATAAAATAAATGCCCCTCTCCCTCTTAAAAATAGAAAAATATTAATATTGTTCAAATTGTGTTTACTTAATATCACTAAAGTTTTTGTATTTAATGAATTGTTAAAAATGCTAAAAATGTTTAAAATAATACTAAAAATAAATTCATTTTTTTTTAAGAATTTTTAAAACATACTTTGAATTTAAAATTTTTACTCACACAGAATAAGGTTAACTTAATTCGGGCAAGACCCGAATCCCGCCCCTCCCATAAATATGGCACTAGGTTAATAAAATGTTATTGAGGTAATTGAAGCGCTCTGTTTCTATTAATGAGCTTACACTTTAATATAATGCCTGTAGCTGTGTTTGAAATTAATATAATACATGGGCAGTGGTTTTGTAGCAGAAGTGGTGAGTGAAAACATTAAGGTAGTCAACATTTTGGATGCGCACTTAGACTTCTTATTGACGGTACTCTCGGTTGCTGCTACCGCCGGTCGTGTACGGTCACTACTCCAAAACGATGACATTGTCGACTTAAATTTAAAAGTAGACGCGGTTGAAGTCATTTTTGTACCGGTATAGTAGTCATGCTTGTAGGTTGGCGTATATGGTGTCCGAGAAGTCTCCACACGAGCAGTTGTTCTCTCCGTACATTTCATTGTGCATGGCGAACCAGAAGTCTCTATACAGCGTGTTGTGTAGAGCGGTCGAGAAGTTTTCGTATATTTTTTCGTGCATGGCGGCCGAGAAGTTTCCGTACATTTTGTCGTGCACGGGAGCCGAGAAGCTTCTATACGGTGAGTAGTACAGAGTGGTCGAAAAGTCTCTAAGCAGCGTGTAGTGTGAAACGGTCGAGAAGTTTCCGTACATTTTTTCGTGCACGGTGACCGAGGAGACCACGTCCGTTTTGTGCAGTATATGCGAATCAGTATGTCGAAGCTTGTACCGGTGAGCGCAGCACATGGCACTCGATGTGTAGCTGGTGAACCTTGGAAATTTGCCAAATCCTTGTGGTAGAGCGTCTTTACGGTCGACGAACCATCCCACTGTGTTAACCGCGGAGTCAAGTAAGTCACGATACTTGCGGTGATCACGGTCATCTGAGCGCTGAATAACAGCAATATAACTATTTTCGCAGACATCGATAACAGCAATCAGATATTGATGCGAGTGGAAGAAAATATTATGAATACTAGAATTATTTATATTTTATATACACGTAAATATATTTGTATAGAAATAAATACAAATTGTTATATAAATTATTACCATACCAACTCAGACTTTTTATTACAAATTTAAATATGCGTGACTCTATATTATAATAATAATTTCAAATCTCTACGAATATTTTTTGGTTGTTTACAAGCAGAAAAAAAAATTTAAAAAAAAAGTTGATACTGAGGACGGGTGCGGCCACTGTTATTGGTGGGTAGTGGGGAAGGTAGGATACATAAAGTTATTTAATTTATACCTGTAATCAACGATAAAAAATTGTTAACGAAAAACGATTCGGAGCGAAATTCGATCATACATGTTTTGAAAGGCCATAATATTTAAGATTTTTGTCAGAATTGGATTTTGAAACTCTTATGTAAAAAAAATCATTGCCATTACACTCAATTTTATTTCTTGAAACAAAATGATTGCAGAATTCGTGTGTGAATTAGCGACCCATGATCCCTAGAATGACATCGGGTACACCATCACTAATAATGAATTTTTAAACATTTCTGTTTAATTTGACAATTTATCTACAGAGTATCTACCAAATAAAAATTACATTAATAATAATAATAACAAACTAAATTAAAATGTCTATAAATAAATCAAAAATGGTTTAAATATTTTGAAAATTTTACCACGTCTAAAAAACTCAAATATAAGTTTTTGTCAAAATTACAACAAAAAGTAAAATTTAAAATAATAAAAGTATTATTTTACACGTTTTTTTTTCAGTTGTCCTCAATTATTTAAATAACTACAGGATATATATAAAAAACTTTTTTATTCACAAATAAGATTAAAAATTCAACAAAAAAGGTCTCTTGTCGTTTATCTATTGGAACAATATTTTGGTAGAAAACATAGTTTGCAAAAATTAAAACAATGAAATCGGTAAAGCCATGTTGCACGGAAAAAAAAATACTTAATAAAACGAGTTCCTTTTTAAGGAACGAAGAACGAGGACAAGTTCGTTTTTTAAAAAAACAACGAGGAACGGAAATGGTTTTTTTTACTACAGTAAGAATATGAAACGGGAACGAATTTCTTTTTAAAACAAACGTTCCTAACCCAGACACTGTAATCTACATTTTATACATACAGTGATGTATAGTGTTAAATAAATTATTGAGTACACAAGGGTCTAAAATATACAAACATTTATGTAGCTTAGTAATTTGTTTCAATTTAGTTGAATAATACTACACACATTTGTCTTTAGAGGATTAGAAGTAGTGGTAGCGTTAATCATTCTGGATTTTTTTCTGATTGGCAGTTCTATGATTCACTATACATCTCTTTACATTTTATTTACATTACAGGATTTCATTCACTTTAGGAAAAATTGTATTTTCCATTTTTAAACTCATTTATTGAATAAACACAGAATGTCAAATAAATTATGATTGTTTTTATTTTATAAATATTTTTTTCTATTTTAAACTAGATACACGAATGTATACGTCGAACTACCGAGTATTCGTAAAAAAAACAAATTATCATGTTTGTAGCCATGGGCTACATTTCTTTTTAATGGGTATACACATAAAAAGTGGGTACACTGCATATACCTTCCATTATACCGCTGTTGCACGTTTCATTTTATTTTAGTTATAACGATAACGCGTTTTAATTATGTATATTTTTATATTTGCGAATTCGGTAGTAACTTATCGAAACTAAAAGAACGTACAAAATTTTTAATTTACCATCGCACTTACTCCTGCCTAAATGCATACTTGTATGGGTATAATATAATTTTTGTAAATAAATTACTGATCGTACCAAAAAATATAGTGCCTACTGACTATATAAATATATGTTTTATCATAAAAAGCTAATATAAGATAATTAATTTAAAAAAATCTAACTGCGGCTTTTATAAGAATATTATAAATATTAACTACTTTCTTATTTTTGTTAAACGATTTCTAACTGTATACTGTGTATACCTATATATATATATATATATAGGTATATTTTATTATGAAATATGCTTATCAATTTATTTTTTAATCAATCGGATTTTTATTCGTGTATACATAAATATTTATAATAAATGCACAAGGGGGATGTAATAATTTCGTTAACAGGCGGAAAGAAAATTGATTTAAAAATAAATCTTTACGGCGATAATAAAGTTCGCTCGGGGTAATAAAATTGCGGTGGCGCTACGAGTTTAACGGCGACCGACAGTTATACGAGTAAACGGCCCAGAAAATTAAATTCGCCGATTAACTATGTATATATACATATATGTAACATATATAACATATATTGTTTGTCCGGTCATCGTATACCACAAGTGAAGGCGGAAACGCAGCCTATCGCGGTCGTCATACGATGTATACCTAATTGTCTACACATTTTTTACTTAAAAAGTTGAAACGCGTACAAAGAATATTTGTCTCAGACGACGGTGGTATGCAAAAAGCCGAAGAATTCCCTCTGGAGGGTGAACGGAGGCACGTATTTGGGGATAATGATGAGGAATTCACGGCTCCCAAAAGCCCGTATCATAGCGGTTCTTCTAATTATCGTTGCAAACAAAAAACGATTCTGACCGGAGTTCGGCGGAAGTCTATAGCAATTAAGGGGTAGTGTAAATTACGACGGCGCTCAATCTTTTTTTATAATTAGATACAACTTATGATAAAACATGTATCAAATTGTTAAATATTTTTATAGATCTGAAAATTGTTACTTACATAAAACAAGAAGATACTAAAATACTTGAAAATGTCTAAAAGCTACAAATAACTAATATATGGCACGGCCCCGAGTAAAAAGAAAAGAGCATAAGTTTTAGAACCGTAAAAATAGCAATAATATAATTCACAATAAAATTAAATTTTAGCTCGACGACGACACACCAACTAAACTAGATCCTCTACATGCATTGGAGGAGGGGAGTTTGAGGGTTATATCTCTCACTGAAATTTGAAATTTGTTTATAATTTAATATGTAATACGTAGAAGTCACATAGTTTGAATTATAATTTCAGGCATTTTCTTGTAACTTTTAATACGCGTACTAATAGGTTAAATGTACTGAGTATCGCTGAGAATCTATACAATTCATTTAGCTTTGAGGTCATGCCGCGGACTTCGATTTTCGGTACGCATATGTTCAAAATTCTCTACTATCCATTAGATTTGCAGATTTTTGCCTTGCGCACACAAACACTTCCTTTTATTATAGAACATTACAGGATTATATCATATTATAATATTATTATGCACGTATTCCTCTATCCGGTGGCGTGCCATAAATATTACGAGCACTCACCCGTATATTGCATTGTCGTGATACTACCATCTGCTGCCACAATATTGCTCGTTGATTTGTCGTGCATAATATCGTGCGTATAATAATTATTATATTATAATAATGCGAATTTCAATTTTCAACGTCGGTGGCAAAATGGACATGTGCGTCGTGTGTGTATGTGTAACGATCGTATTGTATTATGCCTCGAGTGCGAGCATTTGTATAAATGTGAGTAACGAATCGTATTGTAAAGTGTAATGGCATGTGTGTGTGTGTGTGTGTGTGTGAGTGTGTGTTGCCATCATCACAATATATTGTAATAAATTTGTGATTAGTGATGTTACGAACTCTGATTGTTATAATGTCGAACCGATAAAACCCGAACAGACCTTGGAAAAAAAAATATCAAAACCTGCAAAAGGTTTAAAATATACCCGAAATGATTTGGTGGAAAAATTAAATACTTGCTGTATAATATGTATACGTCGTTGCACGTTCTAAAAACAAATATCGTCGGAATTTTGTATCATACATATTATACATAATCAGTGGCGCCGAACTTAAATTAATTTGTGGGGGGGAAATTATATGTCAACTCACCACCCACGAAAGATCCAAGGGGAGAGGGTAAATGCCCCACAGTTCTTCAAAAACGTTTAAAATTCGTGACTTTTGTTTTAAACGACATTACTAATTGCAATATAAAAAATACTATGAATCACTATAAATTAATACATGTATTATGTATGTAAACAATAAATACTTATTTTAAAAATGACTATATCACAGTACCTAAATGTATTTAATTGTGTGTATATCAATCATCAAGGTTAAAATTAAATTTTTATCATAAAGGTATACTCTGTGAATTTGAATAGTCACCCTTTCTTTATGGACAACTGACCACCACCCACCGAAAAAAAGGAGAGCGACTGCCCCTCTTAGGCTGTAGGTTCGGAGCCACTATACATAATATATTATAACTATAGTTCTTCGGCATTTGCGATTTTTTATTTCTCTGATTTGGTTCGAGTACCGAATTATGGAGTACCAATTATTCTGTTCCATTATATATTTGCAATTTTCCGCACACCACGGATTTGGTTTGAAAATCGAGGGATTCGCATAATGATCGTATATATTATAATGACGGTGGCTTGTAAAGTTGCTGCGCACACAGGTACCTATTCACAGTATACAGGTCGATTAAAAACCGTACGGTCGGTCGGACTCGAGTGTCGAAAGAACGACGTGTAATATATAATACCGAAATAATAATACAGTACCCATGCATAATGTATATAACATACCTCTCGGCCTTTTGGCCAGGAGCTCCAGATAATAATCCCGGTGAAAATGCGAATTGCTTCGTTACCTCGGGAACCGCGTCAAAATTGATATAGAAATGTTTTACGGGGCATTTGTACCATCATTATTAACTCATTATCAATATTGTTAAATAGGAATAAGAAATTCACATTGCTGAGATTCACTAATGATAATGTGTTTACACCATTCGAGTTTACAGTCCCGCGAATAACAAGAATCTAGCAGAAAAAAAAAAAAGTGTCGCAAAAACAATACTTTTGTCTTAATTATAGTAACTGTTCAATTTATAAACTCAAGTGTTGACTAAGTACATTAGTACTTATCCTGTAGGTATTAAGATTTATTGACACAGCAGTGAATTATTATACCTATACATATAGATATACCTAATAAATAAATTAAACAAAAACCGGTACCATTCTTATTAGTTATTTTAAATAATACGTTTGAGTTAATTTCTACTTGTATGCAAATCGTATATTATAACTTATGAGTTTAGGAGCTTCTTGTTTTTTTGAAATCAGAAAACTATTCTGGGCGCAATTTATATGAATTTCTACATATGATGCTGTATTTTATATAATCGTGGGATTCGGTTTAAAACTGCTCTAAATGGAGAAATGCATGTATGTATATGATAATTATATGCGAGTAAAATATATGTATGTAATATTTCTGTACTTTATACCCACCGGGCGTTTATAAATAAACAGTATAATAATATAGAAGACCGTCGTTCCCGTCGACGTCTGTCACGGTATATTGACGGAGGGTGATTTTTAGTTTTTAATAGAAGAGAAAAAGAAAAAGTAGAAACTTTTTTTTGAAAATCGGTATTCGTCTGGTGTGACACTACAGACGTGCTTAAAAACATTATATTATACGTGCGCCGTATACAGTCGACGGTTGAATAACAATCGAGTTTGGGTAAAACTTCGTGACATTCACGAAGTACAGTACGACAGAAACATAAGGCATATTACGTCACACAAGTCCTTTTTGTTTGAAAGAGCATTAGAGACAATTAGCCTCTTCACCTGAGATCTTCTTCTTACAAAGATAAAATAATAATAAAAAGCAAATAGGTAAATAAAAACAAAATTATCAATAATTTAATTTTTAACAACTTTTCAGTCAGAAATCTTACTCCAATCATCAAAACTAAGGATGTTAGGTAGTTAATTTTGTCAAGTTGATATATAAGACTAGTCTTTTTAGATTATGTTCTTTTGTGTGTGTGTGTGCCTGTTAACAACTTTTTTTCAGACATTTTGTTCTAGAGAATCAAATGCAGCATCTTTTCTGAAAGCTCACTTTCTCTAGTTGGTGCATTGGGGAGATAATTTTTTGATTTTAGAAGGAGTTGTAAAATAATTTAGAAATAACGGAAAGAAAATTATAGGAAAATGGCAAATATTTACGGCACGCTACGGTGTTATCGATTTCATTGTTATTCATTTTTGCAACTTATATTTTCTAACAGAAATATAACTTCAGTCGAAAAATGACTTAAGGTCGATTTCATTCCTTTTAACATATTGCCACTGATAGAAAAATTCATTTTTTTGATACCTTGAAGTAGCTTTCATAATAATTGGGAAAATCTCAAAAAGACGAGACGAAAATACGATTTTTCAAATTACAAAACAATAATTTCATTATTTACAATTTTTCAGATGATATTTTTCTATCCTAAATCTGTGTCCAAATTTCTAAAATAAAAATATTTTCTGAAAGTTTGTCAGTAAGAAAGTCGTTCTTTGAATTTCTGTATAGTTTTCCCAATGATTACGAAAAACTGAAAAAAAGCGTAGGAAATACGGAAAAGTGTACAGCACTTGGGTTTTCTGTTGTTATTCGGTTAAAAATTATAGTGAAAACCTATATTTTTTACAAAATACCTATATTGGCCTTTTGTAGACGTGTTAAAAAAATGTTTAAGCTATTTAATAAGTATTTGATATTTTCGTATTTTTATTTGGTAGGTATTTGTTATTAAAATCATATGACCTAAGAGGGATACTTAAAAATTCAACACAAAGTACATTATAAGTTGTATTTAGTGACGTAAAAAATAAATTTAAGTTTAATGCATTAGTTTTTTTTTTCATACGCGTTTTAAGAAAAATTTTTGAAGAAAATCGTAATTATTACGAACTAACTGAATATCGCTTTAATGTTGCACAACTATAAATATATACAAAGCTCAGGTTGAATATTATATAAAAACATACTAATAAATGTTTTTAAAATTTCGAATAAATTTATCTGATAAATATATAGTAGTCTGCGCTTTTTACAACTGTTGTCATTACAAAAAATGTGAACATCTGATAAGCAAAAATTGGGTAGGAAATAATTATACTTTTCAAATTCTTTCCATGGGAAACATTGATTTATTACAATTTCAGACGTTGTCTAAATAATTTTTGCCTGTCCACTAGTTTATAAGTCTATGGTTTGTTCAGCCATATAACCAGTCCTGGTTTTCCAAACTAATATAAGTCCGCCGTCGTACAGTAATAACGGAAAATGTAAAATCTTTATTCATTATTGTATTAAACGTTCCGTGCACTATAATTTATTAAACACACTATTTGCAAAGAAAAAGCTAAATAACAAAAAAGTGTCGACAAGTTTCGTTTTAATTTGCAAACAAAACGAAACTCAGAGAAATTATAATAATATTAATAATTGGTCTCCCGCGATTTGTTTTTCAATTATCAACACTCTTGATTTTTAATTAACTTTTCTTTATTTTTTTTGTCTAATTACAGAAAGAAAAAAAAATCCGTGCGACTAAATAAGTGTTACAATTATATATAAAAAAAAACTAAAGGAACTATTTTTTAATTTAATTTGTTTTTTTTTTTTTTGTAATACGTCAATTATATAATTTTGAATTAAAAAAAAATACTCGAGTGAAAAGAACATGATTTATATCATGTGACCGAAAATCGATAAATATTATAGTATAAACTTTGAAACTACTGATATAATATTATTAATTAACAATAATAATAAAAGTGTAAGGAATATTTTCTAAACAATCATAAACATTTCTAAATAAATATTTTATTTGGGGTACAATCAAGTTCCATGATTTTTATCTGAGAATTTCAAACAAACAATTATGCGTAAATTATACTAATATCTAGGTTATCATTGATATGACTTATTATTTTCACAAGTATTCTTGATTTTTTAAATATTATCATTTTAGAACGGAGCGTGAACAAAGTACAAACTATTGATTATAATTTATTACCAATAGTTGTAAAAATAAAATAAAAAAGTTGTATAACATAATACATCATAACGAATCTGTAACATAATAAAGGTGTAAATTATATTATTACATATAATTAATGACATTCGTGTTATAAATAAAAATTGTATTGAAATTAAATTAAATTAAATTTAAATTCAAGTACCTTCAGAAAGACAATGTTATAAAACTAAATAATTTTAAACGTGAAAATTATGTGTAAGCCAGCCGATGTTATTGTAAATACATTATAATATGTTTTTAAATAAATAAATAAAAATAACTATTCGAATTTTACGTACGTTTGTATTTTAAGTAACAGTTTTTTGAATTGTTATAAATACTTTAAAGTACCGGAACAAGTTTTGTAACACGGCGAAAAGTATAGGCAATTGAGATACAAAAAACGATATTCCAATGGTTTTCTCAAAATCATTATGAGTACCTATTATGATGTAACACTTTTATAATATAATTAAGCTATTGAAAACGATTTTTTAAATACCAAGAGTAGAACGTAATATTTACAGTGACACTATACACGGGAACAAATATTGTCAATATTTATGAAACTTGTATTTTTAACCTTTAGCATCTAAATAATATTTTGGATCGAGCACCAAACTCCGAGTAAAAACGATATTTGATATTGTAACATTGTTTGTTATGATAGCAAAAATGATTTTAGGACTTTGAAAACCAGATTGGATTAGGTTAAATTATGTCATAAAAGATTATTGTCCAATTACAATTTATTATTCGTCACTATCACGAAAATAATTTTAAAGCAAAATTAATGCTCATTATATTTATCGTTATAATAATCATTGTTCTGTCAAAATGATGGTTTACGAGTTAGCTGGTGTGTTAATACAATTTAAATGGTATAAATCATTTAAAACATCATACTACACTTGAATGATTATAAAATAAAACTTGGGAAAATTTATGGCGCACAATATAATTGATACATTTGATTGATGTATAGGTACATTATAATATGTTAACGACTGATACATTATATTTTACTGAATAATCGACAGCGTCAAAAATAACTAGATGAGGATGAAACGGCCGTACTCGCCGAATCAATTAAACTATTTGTATAATATAACTTTCTTGTTTAATCAAAAGCCATATTGTATTTTCATCAAACTGCGAATAATCATCTTAGCCGAAAATCGTGTAAACTAATAACAAGAAGTATTATAATGAAAATCAAACTCTACGAGCACATCGAGTTTAACGCGGTTTCTAATAAATTTCTATAACTACGTGATTTGAGTCTCGAACGTAATGCGACCAATAGTAATATAGCTAATGTTTATGTTGTATAGTAAAATCAAACGGGTTAACCTTTCGATAAAATAGTGTCTATATAGTACTTATATGTCCTATATATTATAATTACATCAAATACAATATGAAAAACATGATAAATAGAAATAATTATTGCAAACGATATTATATAATTTGTAGGTTTATGAAATAATCAGTGGCACAATTAGCGGTTTAGTTGACAAGGTAAGACTTTGGTATCTCGGAAATTAAAGACCGTCAAAAAGAATATGATTATCCAATAGTGGTAGTAAAATGATTTTGTCGTAGACGTGAGGGAATGAGACTCATTTTCCAAGAACTGAAATTATTGTAATTATAAATGTTGAAGGAAAATTATCATAGCGGAATATATCTTACCCGCTTAACCACTCCTTTATGTAATCCGAACCAATGTTCCTAGAATATTTTTTAATGATTTTTCAAATTTTATATTTTTTCGTAGTTATTTATTATTGACTTCTACGCAAAATTCAAAAGAAAGTAGGGTACCTTGAATTATTCAGACCTTTTTACATTTTTAAGAGGGGCTCTAATTTTTATTTGACCTTAGTGCCCTATAGATGCTGGACATAATCAAAGATCAAACGATCTTAGTAATAAAACAATGCATTTAAACAATTATACGCTTCGACGTTAAAAATCATTTTTTTTCGTAACTATTATAATACGTTTAGAACGATTTCGTATGAACCTGTCACCTAGCTACCTGGTAGCTGTAAACTCAAGCATTTTGTTTGACACACGAATATAATATTATTAATTCAAACTAATTATGATGTACATTAACTAGTTTAGTGAAATGAAAATACTTATAAGTAGATTGAAAATGTATGAGTATGCATACAAGATGTATAGTATTTGAAAATTGTATCATATCGAATACCTAATTTGTTTATTTATTTGTTCATACAAAAGACATCAGTGCAATTTACATAGATGTATATAATTATATAACAGTTTATATTATAAATACAATAATGTTATGTTTATTTATTTTTAAAGTAATATTTTTTAGAAGGAAAAAATCGTCTATTTAATTATTTTATTAATTAGTTTGAATAAGAAAGTTATATAAAATAGTTTTTTTCTATCTTTTAAAAGTTTTAAATTTAAAAAGTTAAGAATGTTTTTATATCCAGAGTGAGGGAGTCTATATAAATTGCTTTTATAATAGATAAAACGAAGCATATTATTTTGGATTTTTTCTATTTTTTTATTATGGCCGATATTATGTTTCCCATACCATTGGAGCATTTTTAATATAGAGTGAACAATAGAAGTGTAAAAGCATTTTAATGTAAATGGATCGATTTCGTTTAATCGTGCTAATTAGTGAAAGAGCTATTTTTTTAATGCTAATATTTGGAGATTAAATAAAAGTTTTGAATCAAAGGTTACTTCAAGACCTTTAATTTAGGTAGGAAGAAATAAATTTTGGTTAGAGAACTTGTAGTTGTTGAAAATAAAATAATTTTTTTAAAAAAATTAATACACTGACATTTGTTAATATTAAGGATATTTGAGATGGGACACACCAATTATGAAAGCAAAATTATTGGTTACACTATTATACTATTATTATTATTATAAACACAAATTTTAACTCAATATTTATCGTTTCGTCGTTGTTTTAATCGTTTAAATAAATATTGTGAGAAACAATGTCAACAAAAATAAATAAAAAATTGTATTATTCATATTTAGCTATTTTTTTTTCTTACTCCTAAAACGCATTAAATGATAAAATAAATGGTGTATTATTTTATTACTATAAAATGCATAGCTGGTATTTAAGTTTTATGATAATTTACATTACAATCAGTAGTTTTTTTTTTTTTTGTAACAATGGTGTATTTAATGGTAACTAAGATAACAAAAGTTGCGACAGACTACAGATGATCACAACGAGCGTATGGTCGTAATACTATTATTACTATTAATACTATACTGTTTTATACGCACTACTTTTAGAAAAAAAAAAATTGTATAAGTATACAAATAATTTAAATAGCTTATGAGTTTTTTATAATCTGTGTTATTATTATTAGTTTATAATTTGTATAGAATTATTGTAAAAGAAATGTATTATAATAAATTGTACGTAAACAAGTCCACATCGAGTGTAACACACTGCAATTACCTAAAATAGTCAATGTTTATTCGTATGATTTATAACTTAAATTTCAGTCTGTTTTAAATATTAAGGGAATTTGAAGCGGTGATTTTATGTCTTTGTCTTATACACGTGCAACATAGGAATTTAGACGTGTTCTACTTCCAACGAACTGATTGGTCTAGCAAAGCGATAAGAATTCTCAATGCAAATTTGAATTTTTCGTCGAGTTTACACAATTTTTTGATTTTGGTTTAAATTTCTTTGAAAATTGAAATATTATTATTTTTTTTTTTTTTAATTACTCCTTTTTATTATTGCTTTTTAACATTTTTTTATTTTCAAAACAACTATCAACATAGACGGCAAAATATTAAAAACAATAATATAAAAAATAACATCCGGCATGTATTTATTGAGATTGTCAGCGCATCAGTATTTATTTACAATATTACATTTTTTTTAATTCTCGTGTCATAAAAAATAAAAAATATATGTATATATTATATTACGGAATATTAAAATTGAACATATTTAATTTTATTCAATAAAAGTTCATATAGTACTTATAGAACTTAAGCATTTAAAATAATAATAATTCAAAAAAAAAAAAACGGACATATAATTCACTAGGTAGTTTTAGTCTTAAACTGTTAATAGTTTGACCAAAACTGTATACACAAAGTAGTAAAAAAAAAAAATTAATAAATATTGAAGTACTTGATAGAATTCAACTATAGTATAACATTTCTGGTATTTTTATTTTTATTTTGTCAATTTTTCTCTTTTTTTTTCAATACTTTATGTATAGAAAATAGACATAAAATAAATAGAAAATAAATTATAATACAGTATACTGCGTTACGTGAAATTTAAACTAATTTGATGGAAACATCGGAAACGGGTTTTTTTTTTTTTATGAGGTATTATATATTTATAGGTACGTACCTATACTTACGTACCAATATATACAGTTGAAACTCATCAAACAAGTTCTAAATAATTTGATCGCATTTTATGTATTATTCACAATTTTAAAATATTAATATTTAATAAAGGTATTCGTATTCGATAGACATTTTGAATTTATAGGTATAAAACTAGTCTTAAATTTTTTATAAGCAAGAGCATTACTATGATAATAGCAGATCTAGACTATTGGGAACTATGGCTCATATCATTAAGAGAAGCAGTTTTATTAGGGATAAAACTGGATTATATGTATAAATAAAAAAAAAAAACTATTAATTTATTCAAAACGGCCAACTATAATCAGTGAAATATTTAGCAGTCAGTTGCACGCCCTGTAGCATATATTATACCTGTATTAGAACTATTATTAAGTTAAGTATTATTATGTTAGAAATGTAAAGGCTTGTGTATTAAATAATTTTTGCAAAAATTGTGGCGTATTTCGAACGTTTTCTTTGCATTATCTTTATAAATAATTAAAAGATTAAATATGACTGAAAAGATATGTCTGATATTGTGCATTATACATACAAGTTCATTTAACGCTGCAGATTGTTTTGGTACAATATTTTTGAAACCCCAGACACTTAATGTGTTTAGTTTGAGTAGGAGTTTCATTGTTGCATTTTGTGTATAACGTTGGTATATAATATATTGTATGTGGCAATGTATAGTCAGTTCATATTAAAAACTATATTATACACATCACGCCGAGGAGATAAACTTTATCATTCCCGAGAAGTTATTGTAAACAAAAAATATGGGATTCTGTTTACATTGTATAGTTTAGTCGGAGTTTTTTCTGCTAATATTGCAAAATATTGAATCATTTCAGAGTAAAATTACACACATATTTTTTTTTATACAGAGATTTCTGATGCTTTGAACGTAATAATATTTTTTTTAAATAATCTTTGTATTTATTCGTGTTTTAATATTGTTTCTTGATGATTTTTGTTAACAATCATATTTTCTTCTATAGTAGGTACACGTATCATTTATATTTCACGGAATTTATGTCATAATTTTAAACTTTTATATTACCTCGACGGTAAAATATTGTTACAGAATCGTACGTATAATTAATATATACTAAATATGATTATTTATAGTTTTTCCAAGAATTATTATTAAAATTTTAGAATTTTTACTATAAGCCACACACAAACAATTTTTATTGTTGACCCTTCCGTTTGGGAATGTCTTACGACTTTATTGTAGATATATGAGTAGGTATCTAAAATGTGTCCCAAGGGACTACTGAAACGTAAGAACGGGAAACATGAACCATTTGGTAATTGTTTTAGAACAGTTAAAATATCGATGTCGGTAAACTTAGTATTTGAAATAGTCCGTGTACAGAAATTTGAGATATCGTACTGTTTACTCTTTTTTCTTTAAATCATTTAATTGTAATTGCTTTAAAACTATAAGGGTAATGGGTACATTAGTAGTAAAATATGGGTTGACATTTTATGAAAGGGCACATTCTGCACTTGTGTGGTTACTATTCACTCGTGCTTGAGAGGTTTTTATAATTAAAATATTTTAATCGTATTTAAACGGTTAAGTGTACTAGAAAAAAAATATAATGTATTGAAACAATTTGTATGGAAAAGTAAATAGATTTGTTCCACATAATTTTTTACTAAAACGATTTTCGTTAAAATTTGATTCTACAATTCTTATAAAAAAAAATTATATCCTACATCAAATTCAATTTTTTTTTATTTTGACCACAAAGTACGTCTTATTATAATTAACCTTCTGTTTTATTTTCAAGTATTTCTAACAATTCTAACAAAAACAAGCAGTCTAACAATTTTATCCACAGAGAACCTACTAAATACAAATTACTCACAAAATTAAAATGTCTATAAATAGCTCAAATATGGCTCAAATGTTTTTACAGTTTTATCAAATCTATAAAAAACAAATGTAAGTTTTTTGTCCAAATTTCAAGTCACTACGAATATTTTTAACTGAATTATAAAAATATTATTTTGGTAAATTTTCCCGTTTTTCCAATATATTATCACGGTTTTTCCCAATTATTATGAAAACCACTTGAAAAATCTAAAAATAACCCCTTTTAACTACCATTTAGAAAAAATTCCTTTCAGAAAAGGTGCTAAACCTGATACATCGGAGCAAGATTTCTGGTGCAAAAGTTTGCAAATCGCGGTGTGTTTTTCGATTAAAATAGTCCGAGCGAACAATGGCTCGGGTCCCAAAATGCATTTCTTTTTCTCTGTTTGGGTAACTCGGGCTTTGAACTTGCCATCTCTGGGATGACAACAGGCAAGTACCACCACTACACTACGAAAGCCATACAATTATCATTATTGAGTTATTTATTATTATATGATATATGTATACGTTACATATAATATCCACATAACATCAGAACTTCAAAAACCTATAATTAGATACATATAAAAGTTATATAGGTACCTATATTTGATATACATATGGACCAACCATTATGGAAAGCATGTTCGTTTGTTTTTTTTTATTTTATACATAGTACTTAAGTATTTTTTTTTAGTATAAATATGTATTTTATACAAATTGACTTTTTTTGTTTCAACAAGTGAATTATCGTAGGGCATTATAATTTTTAGTTTTTATATATTTTTTTTTCGTTAAATTTATACTTGCCTATACGTGTATTTATTCATATATAGAGAATATTCAAATAACACGTCCGTATAGTTAAATAGATACCTAATCGGAAACATTTTAGAATTTGTATTTTTATCGTATTTAAATATCATTGGTTGACCAATTCATTTATTTACTGTAGGTGGGCATAATATTGGTTTTGAAAATCCTAGTTTATCTGCCAACTACTGTTAAAACATTTGATTATCATAATAAATATTATATAATATTTTATGTGTAATAAATACTATATCATATTGTATAAATTCAGTTCATTAATTAACCAATGACCGTATATACGTATATACATATATATATTGATATACGATCTACGGAGCTATGATATATAATATACATATTGTAAGATCAAAATCAGACATCAAAAATGACGTTTGTTCTATTCAATATTTTTTGTTGTTTTTTTTTTTTAATGGCGGAGGGGAAATTAAATGTTTTAATTTTATTATACATAAAAAAAAAAAAAATAATAATAAATGTTTATTTTGTAAAATAAATGCGTAGAAAATATTTAATGATTGAACCATTTATTTAGGTGTTTACTTATTTAGGAATAATCGTTTATTTTCTATAGTTTGTTTAAGTTATTGCAAATGTGAATAATTTTCCTAATAATTATAATATGATATTAACTCATGGAAAAAAAATCATTGTTATTTGGTATGCTCTGACTATACTGACTAAACATAATTATAATAGATTATTAACAAAAATAATAAACACATTTTCAGTAAGATGAACAATTTTTCGAAAATAAATTACTCTTGTTAAATACAAATTTTAACCACCAACCATTTTCTATTTTACAGATTGGCCATTTTGAATTTTTTTTTTTAAATACAATAGATAGGTTTAATATTTTAATTTAAGTTCCTCCAACTTAAAAAAAAAAAAAAAGGTAGTATTATTTTAAATATAGTGCAGGGGCATATTAATTAATAAAAAAAAAAAAATTAAATATTGAATTTATTATAAGTTATTTAGGTGTCAGATCTTTGTATTAAACCTTGTATAGCGAAATTCGCTAAATTTTTACTTTCACTTAATTTTTTTTTTTATACCGCAGTAAAAATATTATAATTTTTAATTTTACTTAACTACTTAAAAAAAATAAACATTTTGTCCATACATTATATTAAGTTATATCTAGTACACGATATTCGTTATATCTGTATTATAACAGTTATTCAAATGTGGTATTTACGATAAGTACGTGGTTTTTGTTTTTGGTACGTAATCGTGAACTGAAATTGTTTTATTATAATAATATATTATACATTATAGTATTATACTTGGTAAAAACTTCTCGTTTCTAATTATTTAGAAGTAGCGTGAATGTTTACTTATAATATTTTTTCATTAAAGCGAAAAATAACAATCATGAATAATATATTAAATGCTCTTCTCTTTAGTTTTCATATAGTGCCTTTTAGTTAATATAACCATTCGGTTTTTTTTTTTTTTATGAGATTTTATTTTATTTTACGTGTCTGCGTTCCAAACAATATATTTTAACTGTATATAATATTAAACTTAATGTTCGTTTTCTGAGCATGCCATTAAAAGTTCAAAGTTCTCTGTAGATTTTAGAATCTGAAATCTTTATTTTATTTCCCGTTGAATTGTTAAAACTATACATAGTGTACACTATACACAATTCACCCATACAGAAATTGCGATAGACTACTAATATAGAAGAAGATTTTAAAATACAAACAAGATTTTTAATTTCAAATTAATATATCTATTTTGAATCAATTTTTAACACCATAATACTTATTGTGGTCAAATTTTAAACAGATTATAATAATTGAAATTGTTTTAATACATTTTCACAATTTAGTGAGATTATTTTATAATCGTATTTTTACGCTTTAATATAAATTTATCGTATTACGCATAACAAAATATGCTTTCTTAATAATTTTTAACAAAAATGTTATTAAATTTTAAATATATATTAAAATGTATAATATAATCTCGTGAGTCGTGACACTCAATTTAAATTTATGACGCTGTAATATCCTGCAATGACTAACTTATCTTTGGGTAGTTAATTAGTACATATAAATATGCACCTTAATAATTAATTCGCTATGGATAAAATGTAATTTTTGAAATAAAAAATGTACTCTTTAGAAAAAATATTCCCTATCTATATTTTTGACAGTTTAGGTATAACGTAAAAGTAATAAATAAATTAACTAAATAATAGAATTATAAGATAATTTCAAATTATTAACTGTTCTGTTAAACATTTTAAATAATTTTTCTTTTTACGATTTTGTCTTATGCCATTATTTTCCCCTTATTTTTGGTCTAAACGATATGAGTGTATAATATATTGTACAATAATATATAATATTATATTCTAACATATTTTACATTAAAAATTTAAATATATTATTACGTATCTTTAGTTTGACAAAAACGGCAAAAACATATAATTTACACGATTTAAAGCATTATTAGAACCAATATATTTGGCTTATATCAAGCCTTTGATGTTTAATGATATTCAAATTGTTTTATTTAAACACTGATGATCTACAAGTACAAACATAAATTAAAAGGTTATAAGCTTTTTAGTTCCTTATTATGGATGCATTGAAATCCAAGACATATATAAATAGAATCTATAAGACGTCACTATTAAATAAGCCCTAAAAAATGTAAATCAAAAGTTATCAAATAATAATTGCGAAAGTACAGCTACCTAGGTATCTTGTAATTGTTTATTATTTACACGTAATATTGTATTACCGTGCATTTGTTTTCAATGAAAATTTAATTATAGAAATATTTAAGGCGACAATATAAATGTTCGCTTGCAGCAATACCTCCGATGCGTATAATTTGAATGCATTGAAAACTATACGAGCGTAACTTCAACAGTTAAGCCCGGTTACTAAAGTATATATATATATATACGTATATTATAACGCGTATGGTATTACCGGCTTACCTATTCAGTTTTATGATATGTATTATTTTAATAAACAGTCATAGTTAATTACCGAGGTACCCGAAGTATTGTTTTCGGGCCGCTTAGGTTGGCGAAATTTCGTTATTATTTATGCAGGTACACGCGTGTATTACGGAGTTATACCTCGCAGCTACTATCGGCGTCGTTGTGAAATCGTTTTAAATGAACGCGGGTCACGAAACACTCGCGACGGCGCATCGCAATATGTGCCCGTATCAATGATGCACGCGAATATTATTATTATTATTATTATTATTATTATTGTTATTGTTGTATAAACTTTTCGCGTACAATAATAACGTGGCCGTAACGTTCGTCAAAACTTGATTCGAGCCTCGCGAGTGGTGGTGGCCCATAATAATAATAATATTACATATTACATTATCGTGAATAGTAATAATATTATTATCAATATTATATTATATAAATAGAAGATCCGACCGAAACGCGCGTTTTCCGTTGCACAAAAGCTCCGGGAATACAATATCGTGCGTACACTGCACTGTATCGCTCTATGCGTACGTGTATAAATATACATGAACATGCCGCCGGCGGCGTCGCACATAAATCCCCGTCCGTTATTATCCGTACACAAGCGCACGTGTACGTACTGTTGCGGTACGTATATCGCATACTGTATACGCATACGCATATACGACGCGGACCGTACCGCACGCGATAAAAAGGTTCTGGAGATATTATTATTTATTCGGGAAATAATTGGTTACGGCGCAATATTATTATAATAATAGTGTAACATGTGCGGCCGGTATCCTTTGCGAACAATATATCGCATTGTCGGCGGAACCGTTGACTCGGGGTCCCGCGCGGAATAGCCGAACCGTTTTTAAACGCCGGTGCGCCCAACGACGGCGGCCACTGTAGCCCGGCACTGCGTGTACGGCCGCTGCGCCGCACACAAAGCCCCGTCCCTTATAACGTTTCCTCTCGGTTTAAAATATAATCTCGCCCTCTGCGTCTCGTTCATTCTTCATATTGTGTAATATTATCCGATCGCCCGTCCATTTATCACGGAAGATGGATATCTGTATAGTGTATACATTATGTAGCGTATAGACAAGCTCGTATCGTTTTCCCCCACCAAATTTTTATATTATACGTCTGTATGAACTTGCCGTGTCACTTGTCACGAGGACAACGGCGCGTTAACTTTTCATATTGTGTTTCATATTTTTTTTTATTTTTTTTTATTTTTTTTTTTTCGTTTGTCGCATACCTCGTACCCCGCTCTGTTTTTTTACGATGGGTTACATTATGTTATTATAATCATACCTATATATAGAAAAAAATGGGCGATTCTAGCAAAAAAAAGATAATATTTAATAATATAAAAATCGTTTAAAAAATTTCCTCATACCTACATAATATATTTTGTTTCTTATTTATATTTTTATACACCAACATTATATATAATACCTCCGAAACGTTGTGACGGACTTAGTTCCTTTTTTTTTACATTTTTCGATTGGAACAATATTTCTGGTGGAAAACATAGTTTGTAAAAATTGAAAACAATAAAATCGGTAACGCTGCGGTGCGTCGTAAATATTTTCCTTTTTACTTAAAAATTTTATTTCCGATTTTTCTCAATTATTTTGAAAACCTCTTGGAAAATTTTGATTTTCAATTGTTTGCAATTGACTTCTTTAATGCACCGACTATAGATACAGTTTCCTTTAAGAAATAGTACTGTACTTTGTTTATCGGAACAAAATTTCTTTTCGAAAAGTTATTTACAGATAAAAAAAAATGTTAAAAAAGAGCTAATACTGGGGATGGGTGTGGCCACTGATGTAGATGAAACGTCGGGAAAGTAGGATACATAAAGTTATTTAATTTTCATTTGAACGTAAGCGTAAACCATTAATAACGAAAATCGTATCGGAGCAATGTTTGGTTAAACATATTTTGAAGTGCTGTAATTTTTACGATTTTCGTCAAAATTTAAAACGTGTTTTTTTCAATTCGAAATTACGAAAAAAATTGGTTTTTGATAACGCAAAGTTTTTTTCAATGTTTTTGAAAAATAATTTTAATGTGTTTAATTTAATTTAATTATTTTCTAATTTAATTTTCATACCTAATGTATAGTCTAACATGGTAAGTTGTCTATGTTTGAAAAAATATTCAATAAACAAATCATTGTGTTAACGTCAGCGTGTATAGTTGTCGTATTCTATGTAGAACAAATATAATGTTATATTATAATGTCTTCATGTCATGATTATAATGACATAACTGTTTAATAGTATTTATAACCATGATTCCACCAAATTATCGTTTATCGTTTTGTTTTTCCGATAAATAGTTATTCTGAACAAATAATGTCAAGCATTTGGTTTCCTTTCAAATTTTTAGTCATAAGTTCTAAATATTAAATGTCTATAAATGATAGTTCTTACTAGTCCTGAAATATTCTTAATAAAAAAATATTTAATTTTTAATTATTCTGTTATATGGAGATTTCGAGCGGAACTTTGGTTTTACAATGATGTTTTTTTTTTTTCTGTTAACAACTTTTATACCAGCAATTTTGCTCCAATTTTCGATTATATCACTTTTTCTAAAAAAAAAAATCTGACTGAAGCGACACTTTAGGTAGGTTCTTTTTTGATTTTTCTAACTGTTTTCATTATAAATGAGAAAAACCGAAAAACAACATGGGAAAAACCGGGAAATAACGTAGGAAAATTGAGAAAATAGGTACAATATTAAACAAATATTATTAAAGAAAATACAATCTATAATACTATAATAATATATTGTTGACAAAACAACAGTATTAACTGAACTCTACTCAGAATTATTTTTCGTTAATCGTTACGTACAAATGTACATTGAATTTCCCCTCTACCTTCCCAACTTCTCACCTACAACAGCGGTCCACTCATCGTGTTAAGTATTTCTATATCTTATTCTTTTATTATTTATAGTTCTAAATGATCATCGTAATGTTAATTTCATTAAATGGTTATTTTTACATTTAACTATATCTACATACATATTTATGATGTTCATCTTTGCGATTTTCCAAAATTTGATATCCTTTCTCAGAGAAATAAGGCTTCAGTAAATGTTTAGCATTTTTTTCATAATATTATCTTATGTATTTTATAATTTTTTTGAACTTTAGCACATCTAAAAAGGGCTACTTATATAAGTTTTCTGTTAAGATTTTAAGTCTTTAAACGATTATTTTCAAACCGAAATACATCGAAAAACCAAAATCGAAAATAACAAAAACTGTTATTGCGTAAATCTGTCAGTTTTCCCAATTAGTGTAAAAACTACAAGGAGAATTAAAAAATTAGCTTCTCAATTCATAAACTAGATAAACTTTTATTTAGAAAAGATGCTACTCTTGATGAACGGAATAAGATTTCTGGTAGAAAAGTTGGTCACAAAAAAAAAAATGTATAAAAAGCGATATTTTATCTTAAACGAAATCATTTAAAACGGTTTGCTTTTGTCTATTAATCACTGAAAACTATCGTGATATTGCGTCCAATTATTATTATCTATAGCTAATATATAAAGTCACCTTATTATTTAACCCTTCACCTATACATTGTAGAGTATATAGTATAGCTGTATCACTACACAGCTATGCACTATACAGCAGTGTACTGCTATACTATTAATGACGTCTATAAATACAAATTAATTGGTTTTCGCTAAAAAAATAAAATAAATACTCGTAAACACTATCTCATTATATCGCCCCACATTTAATTTAATATATATTATTTTATAATTGTTTGTTTTTCTTTTCTTTTTTTTTTTTGTAAGCATATTATAATAGATATTTATATTCAAATTATACAGATAATATAAAATTATAATATGTTACCAATTAATTGCATTAATTAACTAAGGTACATAGATACCTACTTACCATGGAATATTGATTACAATATTTTATCTTATAAACATATATATTTATTATTTATTATATATTAGGATCATGTTTTATAAATAACAATAATTAATATAAATGGTTCAGCACGTAAATATAGGTTATTATTATTTATTGGTATCGGTCGATTTATTAAAATTCGATTAATGATTTATATTATATACCTACGTCCTACATTAATTTGTAACATTATCGTAGTTTTGTGATGATTACAATGGTATAATTGTAATATATTGTATTTTATACGTTTATTTTGTTATTGATTTGTTTTCAATTAGCTTCTTATTAAACGTAGGTTCGCAATCCCGACAGCAATATTAATAAGGTTAGTTACAATTGAAAACAAAATATTTAGATTAATATATTATGCAGTTCGATTTTTTGATTCAAAAAATAGAAATTGGCGTAGGAGGTAGATTAAGGAACTGTGTGAGTCCCACGACGGAAAATAACCAAATAATCGTACACATAACGAATTGCATCAAAAGGCAGAGATTGCGACGGTTGTCATGCGATGAGTAGTAAAAAGGATAACTGAATCAGAACAGAATGGAGACCAACAAGTAAAAGGCTGATTGGAAAGGCCTACGGAAAGCTGCGATTGGCTGAGAAATTAAAGAATACCCGTAGGAAAAATGTTAAATATTGATTGGGAAGAATGTATATTAGAGATAAGGACAGGATGAAAGGAAGCAGCTGAAATGGTATGTTTTATTATTGAAATTTAATTCAAAGGGAAAATACAATTGATTTCTTTCTTTTTTTTTTTTTTATTATGTTAAAGGTCTTATAATACGCCTACCTACTTAAAATTAAAGGGTGGTTACGTTAAGTCGCATTAAAGCTATTTCAAAAAGCATTAAGTTTATAGATATATAACATAATATCCTATAATATCCGTAGTTTTATGAAAGTTATAACGCGGCTGGTAAGTCACTATACGCGAGCTTATTCGGTAATACGCGCAGCGTTGCTGCTGTTGCAGGAATACTTACAATCCCTTCCTTTACAAGCACCCGGCTTAAAGTATATTACGGTGGGATAAAAGAAAATAATACGCTGCAGATATTTCTCACGTGGAAATCGTATTGATTTTATGTATATAACGTATAATAATTTCAATTTTATTTCGTACATAGTACAGTTTTCGGTTAATTGCAAAGATTAACCCAATTTACGCGTTGGAAATATAATAGTAATATTATAATTTTTGTTTAAAATTTAATAAATTGAAAAGTAATATGCCTACCTTATGATAATTATCGACTTTCTATAATAAAGTATCTACAAGTATAGATATCACTGTGCATGCTGTCATGCTGATAATTTATAAAATATACTAAACTACCCTACGTAATCTTTAGATTCTAAGAGCATCAAATAATGTACTAAATTTATTATGAGGTGTTTTTTTTCTTTTATGTCAACTACTTTTCTACAAAAGATCCGATGTATGCAATTATAGTAAGAATTTTCTGAAATTAAATTTTGTCTAATCCGTAATTTTTTAATTTGAAAAATTTTGGTAAAACCTGGAGAAAAATATAGGAAAAACGAAAAAATGTACGTTGATAACGGATATTTTTTCTTATGTAATTCAGTTAAAATTAACCATAGAGGCCTAAAATGTTTATAGGCATTTGACATTTTCGTATTTTTTTAGTTTTAATTGGTTTTATGTATGTAAAATTGTTTTGGCTGAGTACCTATAAATGCTTGGTAATTTTACACGGAGATCATTATAAATTTTACTTAGTGATCAACAATAAAAGTTTAGCGTAATACAATAGTTTTATTTTCATAATCTTTTTTAGTTAAATTTTTAACGAACATCATAAAAACCATGGTATTTTAAAACATGTTTAACTGAATTTTGCTCAGAATCATTTTTCATCAGTTATGATTTATCGATGCGTGCTACCATAAATTAAATAACTCAATGTATCCTACCTTCCCACCTATTACAGTGGCACACCCGTTAGCAGTATCAGCTGATTTTTTTTTTTTTTAAGAATATTTCTGTAGATTTTCTGCTTGGTTGTCGTCGTTAAATATTATCGTCGTTTGCGTTTACTATAACTCGACTAGGTATAAGAGGTACTCGACGGGTATTATAAAATACCGACCGTTAACCTTATTACTGTAAATAACAATAATTTTGAATATCTACCTCATATACCTTATACCAACCTACATAAGTGGGTTGTTATCGTGTTCGCAGCGGCGGCGTTGGAACAGAGCCAAATGCACAGTCCCGTATAGTCTCGCAAACTCCTGCTACAACATGTACTTGTGACAGGTTCACATTGGGTTATAAGGTTTTGTTGAAAAAAAAAAAATAACCGCTATGTCGTCGACATGCAGCTGGATGTGTTGGGTATATGCGTATAAATTCTAAAAGTTAACTGGCTGCAAATCACCTCGAAGGACTGTTATTTATCGTTATACACTATCCCCGGAGAATTTCCTCCCGTGTTGGTATAATTTATGCGGTTCCCGGTATAATTTTTACATCCCCTCCGGTTTATATGTATATATATATATAGAAAATGTTACATATTTCATTGAACAGCGACGGCAGCATCAGCCGGTTCAGAAAAAAAAAGGTCAGAACGACCTAATATTATGTACTTTGAACTCTAACCCTTGTGAAAAATGAGATCCGGTCCGACGGATTTGGTGTAGATTTGTACATATTATATATGTTTAGTGATGTGTAGGTACGTGTATATTTTTAAATGTACGTTTTGCGCACAATGTCAAACGAGATACATTAATAAATAATGGATTACTACGTGACAAAGTGTATAGATACACCTAATGTATCTGTATGTTTTGAAATTATTTTAGAACACTATCATTAAATACAGTTTTATATAAAAACTAGCTATCCCGTCCGGCATTGTTCGGGCCACGTTTTTTGTTTTAGTATACAAATTAATAGGGCTCGGGATTTATTGCACTTGACATTCACAAAAAAGTACTTAAAAACGTCAAAAAAGCCCGGATAAAAAGCGCTTCAAGCAAATATTGTGCGACCAAATGGCAGAAGGGTTTAAAAATCCCCCGTCTAACAACTTTAAATTACTTAATTTAATTTTCTAACACGACACAAATTATTGACAGCAAATTATTTTGTTCAAACAAAATTGGATGTATTATAAAAAGATAACTTTGGGTTAATAGCTCGTGCAGCGTTCGAAAATTTTATTTGAAAAAAAAAAGCCGTTACAGGAGGAACATTTAAACTCTTCTACCGTTTTTGCTTTTATAAATATTTTTCAAGTGCTTTTTTGATGTTTGTAAAGGTTTTTTTTTGTGGATTTTAAGTGCGATAAGTTCCATGCTCTACAAATTAGTAGTACACAAATATGGTTGTTTTGCCCGCGAATTTATCCATGGCTTCGTCCGTGTGCAGTTTACATGTCTTTAGAGTTTAGTGTGTGTATGTATACCCCTATATTGCTTCGAATTAGTCCCATTAGTCCGTGTTTTTACCGACCGGAAACCTCCAGATCGTAAATAATTTCAACCTTTCTGGGAATAAAATGTTTAAGTTCAATTAATTGGTGTCTATTAGAAAGCTTTTCGTTAACCTTCCTGAGAATATCCTATTTTGATCCTAAAATCACTACTTTTACTTCCCTTGGTGTTAGGAAGCATGTTCCGCAAGTATAGCACGGTTTTCTCTGAGTTATTAGTATTGAACGAAAACATTTATTTTTTCATTTTTTAAAACGCGTTTTCCCTTAACTCCCTGTTTTCCACTCTCATTCTTATCGAAATTAACTATTGTTACCTGTTTTATACAAATATAGTAAAAGTTATAATTATGTAAATAATAACAATAATAAAAAGTAGTTTTCTTGCCCGTGACAATCAAATTATTATCCATGTCCCCAAAGTAACCTATAAATCATCAAATAAAATTTAATTTCCAAACAAGTACCAAAAACCCTGTATCAGTAATTATTTAGGAGTGACATTTTTAAAAATCCTTCTTTAGTGGATTTCTCCGGTATAAAAGATACCTAGTGTGAAAATATCGAGTTTCTAGTCCTAGCAATTTACATCCTAATATATAAAAATAGAAGATTACAATATTTTCTGAAAAATATAAATTGTATAATACTGTATGAAATGAAGATATCGAAGAAGAGCCAAAAAGTATTGGTTTTACTATGATATGTGTGTGTGTGTTTTGTGTTTGTGTCTGTGAATACATTTTCAATTTTTCTTGCAGTTTTCTTAATAATTGGAAAAAAAGTAATTATAGGAAAAACAAAATAATCTATGACAATAATAATTTTATTAATTTCGATTTTGTTTTTCTACCAAAAATCTTGTTCTGAATTTTAAGTATAGCATCTTTTCTAAAAGAAAATTTTGTCTCGTATATATATTCTAAGAGGTTATTATTTAACTTCCTTGAAATGTACCTAATAGTTGAGGGAAAATAGGAAAAATATAATCAAAACGAAAAAGTTAGCGGAAATAACAGTTTCATTATTTTGGGTTTTGTTTCTTGATTGTAATTCGATTAAAAATAATCGTAGAGACCTGAAATGCTCACAGTAACTTTTCAATATATAAGTATTACTTTTATTAGATTTTTTTATATGGATAATATTGTTTTGGCTTAGCGGAAATTCTTGAAAATTTAACTTTAGATTTATCATACATTGTGCATGATGGTAAAAAAAATGAGCGTAATGTAGTAGTTTTTTCAATAAATAATTTAAGTTAAAATTTTGACGACAGTCGTAAAAATCACGGCATTTCTGAAAGAGTTTAATTGAACTCCGTTCAGAATCGTATTTCATTAGCCACGATTTACCATTGCGGTTTATGCCCAAATATAAATGAAATACCTCTATGTATACTACCTTGTATAATTCGTACCTATATATCAGTAGCACACTTGTCAGCAGTATCAGCTCTTTTCCATTATTTTATTACAAAAGTGCGATATTGATAATAAATATTTTATATAAGAATATAAACTTCCAGCACAAATACCCGTTTGATACTTTCAGTAAAGTTTTCAAATCAATTTTTACATTTTATTTCGATCCCAAGATAAATATTTTTGATTTTTTATAATACATTCAAATATATATAGGTACTATATTGAAGGATATTAATCAACAGGATACCATGAATCATTTTTGTTCATTTCTGCTGCTTATGATTATACTGTATTTTGGTCGATTGAAAAAAAAAAAGAAATGTACGTAATATTATCGTTTAAGAAAAAAAAAGATTTACTAGAATTTGAAATAGCAATACTAAGCGGCTGCGATGATGTCGTTTACGATTACCGGCCATCATTTTGATGATTTGAAAAGACGAAAAATGAATAAAAATAACGAAGACGAGCGATATCCTCCTCGAGTATAATCTTATATAGGTAGTATAAAATATATCTCCTATAATAAATAAAAGCCGCATTTTGATTTTTGCAGTATAATATGAATTATGGAACGGTATTTTGTGGCGGTCGTTATATTATGTGGACGGGGTTAGGTTTCATATAGTTTCGGCACGAGTTTTGCAATTGCCAGCGGCCTACGCATTAAATTTATCGAAGTTTAAAATTACCTACTCGCATATTATTTTGATATGCCGTCGTCATAATATAATATAAAAGATAAGAGAATATGTAAGATTATGTAGCTTATTTATTATAGCCTAAAAGATATAGGTAATATTTATATTATATTATAATGTGCTATATAGTACCACATAATCGTATATTATATTAGCATACATAAAAATATTATAGGTATGTTTTCACAATAAACATTATTTTTGAAATATAAATACACATTTTGTATAAATTCATCGAGTTCAAATGTAAAAATCGAATTTGACCCTGCAGAATCATATTTTAGCGGGATAAACTGTTTAGATCATCAGAACTATAGAAATAAATCATATAAAGTGCTCTACAGACTACAGATTACGAATAAAGTATAGATAATAGTATTATAACGATAAGCGAAAAGGATATCCCGAAGTTATTTTGTAAACAACTATCGGAGTGTTCACTAACATCTAACCTGACCTAACATAAAATCGAAGAGATAAGTAGTCGAAGGAACAATAGGTATGTACGAACATTGAAATATGCATCTGTACTTATCTCGTGAAACATATTTAATGCAGTTAGAACACGATTTAGATACGTAAAAAAAAAATAAATTTTAAACCCGAAACATAGGTAATTCTTTCAGAACATTGTACGAGATCTCTATTCTAAGGATATAATTTATAGAAGACTGTATAGAATATAGTAATATCAAACTATAAAATGTTACCAGTTTTACATATGTTGGATACAAAGTAACAAGTGATGGAAAAAGTATTATAAATATAAATTTTAAAATAGCTTAAGCCAAGCATGTGTTATACAAAAAGAAAAACCTATTCACCCCAAATACGATAAACGTAAAAAAACAAACGAAAAACAAATATAAAAACAATGGTATGGTGTGTAACATTATATGGAGCAGAATTGTAGAAAATTCTGAAAGCTGATCGAAGAAAAATGTAAGTATTCGAAAATTAGTGTTGTCGAGGGTATTAAAAATGTCATAGACTAAACGAGTATTAAATGAAGAAGTTTATCTTAGGACAAACAAAAGAAGGTAGATATGAATAGCAATTTGATAAAGAAAAAAGAAATGGATAAAATATCTTATCATGGGTAACATCTATAATTGTAGGAAGGCATATGTATAGGAGTAATATATGAAGTAAATTATCTTAGATCTTATAAAAAAAAAAAAAACAATTTTACGACTACTGAACAAGAGAACTTTAATAATTTACTTTGTAGGTAATTTTCTTTTTTAATGTATAAACAGATAACATATTAAATACATATTCACTTGTGCAACTAATGTCTTTCTATTGAAAATTAGTAAAATTCAAGTCGGAACCCCTGTGTTATTTGTAGTTTTCGCCGACTAATACCCTTTTAATAATTAAACCACGACCACATGTACTATGAGGGTAATAAATTTATTATATATCTACATAAGTCCACCGTTTATTGTGGAAGAAATAAGAATTGAACAAAATGTTTATTAGAATGGAAATAAAACTTTTGTAATAGCTCTGACATTAAGTACATCAAGACGATGACCGAGGAAGTTATCCGTTTTATACTGCTATACTTTTGAGCTTGAAGACCTATTGTCTTTTAACCATTTATAGAAATAACGACTGAACGTAATTTACTTTTAAACTAAACCTCACTTTTAAGTTAAAAATCAATTAAATAGAATCTATGTATAGACTATAGTATTGAGATTCGAAGTTTATACATTAAATATTATTAAGCGGCACTTGATGACTCAATTATTATTTCATTTAAGATGGACACGCCGGCGTTTGCAAACAGTTGATCCAAATCAGCGGTATACGGCCTATTGACATATTATGTGTAGAGAGCAATAAAACTAAATTCAGAACCTGAACTAGGAATTTTTATCTTTCTTTTTTTCATTTTAGGTCATTATTTCCAGAGTTATTATTAGGAATCAGCCGACACATAAACCGATACTCGATATCAATGCTATCGGTTTTTATATTGGCCTCGATTTTTTTCCAAAACCGATATTTTCGGAAAAATGTCTATTATGTCCTTGGATTATGAAAAAAAAATTAATAAATCGGTTTTCCAACCAATATATCAATTAATTTCAATATGAACTCATATGTCTTAAATTTAATAAATCAAACATCGAGTACCTATCATTTTTATATCGAATATCGATAAAAAGTGGTATCGGCTCATCCTTAGTTAATATAATCTATCCTAGCTACGGCACTGCACGCGACCCGCAATTAATGTACAAAATAAATATTTAACCCTTTCCAAAAACCTAGTGAAGACCGCTGAGCAGAAGTATGTAGAACCGCATTTCGTATAATACAAAACGTTTTAATGAACGTGGTCTTATAATTTACAAATTAAGAACAAAAATAAAAATTATTCATTAATATATTAATTATTAAATAGTTTTAACACTGTTTGTACAAATAAACTGAATTTATATTTATTATTTTTAACATATTGCAGATGATCTAAAACTCAAAACCATTTTACAGTTTTCTTAAAAATATATAGAAATATATGTTAAAATCACAATGAAATTATTAATTATAACTTACTACACTGCAATAAGTAGGTATTCGAGAAAACTCAAACAAAGAGAACCGAAATATTTTATAAGAATTAAGTAGATTGGGCGAAAATTTATTCAAAGAATCAACATAAACACAAAAGATTTTAACGAGTACAAAAAGCCGCATTGTATTAGTAAAACAACATCGTAATTATTTCTAACAAATCCGAGTCAAAAGTCGTGATTTAACTGTTTTAAGGTCAATTTGAATTTTGCAAAAATAAAAAAACTTATATACAATTATAATTAAACGGTATAAATTATTTAAGATTAAAATTTAACTGAAAACCACTACGTCGTTACACGGACTGTACACAATAGGTACCTAAGTATGCTAAGTATTTTTTACCGTTTATTGCTTATATTGCTTATATATTATTTTATATTATTTGAAATAATAATTATAAATTGTTTATTTAAAAAAAAAAAACATTTTTGATGGTAGAGTGACCAAATATAGTCATATTTCGCATAGTTTTTCAATATTAGCAAATTCAATTTTTGAAAATTGGTAAACGACATAATGGCATAGTTGCTAAATGGCTTAAGTTATTTGGTTATAATTATACGACTTATGCTTTTCTACCGAAAACAAAGTTGATACACCGTAGCGACTTAAGATTAATAATTAATAATTAATAATAACATTAATTTTCAGTATAACATGCATTAGAATATACACTTGTGCAGACCAAAAACAAATAGTGAAAACAAATTACGTGTCAATATAATAAAAAAAGATCCAAACATTGACTTTAGCCCATCTTCCCTGGGATCAAAGATACGCTCGTTTTTTTAATAATTTAATAATATTTTATACTCGATTTCCCATGAGTACGTTTATCATCGTCATCGACGTCGTCAAATCACAACTTTCCCGTATGTGTGTGTGTTTGTGTGTGTGTGTGTGTGCATTTATTGCAGTATATTCGGAAAACGATCGTTTTTCGGTTCGATATTGTTATTGTTGTTACATATTATACCAGACGGACTGATACTTTTTAAGTGCCATTCCAGCATATTTTATATGATAAGAACTCCCCTTTAATTAGATCTATGCAACATGTAAATAATTTTAATATTGATATTTTTATTTGTAATTCTATTACTTCTTTTAATGTATATTTCTATAATTCAATAGCTTAACACTGTACCTCCGCGACAATCATTATATAAATGTTTTTATATTCCACAACAACCATTATTATACACACCATTTTTATGTTCCACATTTAATATTTTAATCGGGCTCGCCCGTTTAATTCATAACAAATGCATAAATAAATATTATACAGAGAGACGTAACGCTGTGAACGTTTTGTAGGCATAGGTATAGGCGCGCGTATTGTAATCATGTTGTTAAAACGAATTCGAACAACGGACGCACGTGCTGCGTGTACAGAGTGCAGTACCCCTGCGATGCGTTTCCTGCGCCGCGCACAAGAGCAAGGCGTTTATCGTTATTGCGTAGGACAACGACTTCGTATCGCATTATTTTGATTTATCGCCTACCGGGCGAAAATACCGCGGGTAGAAAATTATGATCCCGACGACGGCGACGCGAACGTTGTACTATAATAATAATAATAATAATAATAAGATTATCGTATTATTATTATTATTATTATTATTGTTACATTGCACCCACCGATTCCGGTCGACGGTTACAAACAGACACGATACTCGCACGGGTACCCTCTGCGGCATACCTACGCGTAACGTACGCCGCATAGGTTGTGCAGTGTACAACAAAAACAACAACACCAATAATAATAATAATAATAATAAATGATAATGTCGCGTACTCGATACATATATATATTTATATATATATATATATATGTATATACTCTATGTACTATACGACACGATGTATAACGATGATAAACGGTTGCACGGCGATCGAGGAACGTCGATTTTATTTTTGTGCCGGGTCGAACGACCGCGCTGTTGCCCGGGATATTTATAATAAATACGTGTACATAATATGATATTACGCGCGCTCGAGGTAGGAGTGGGGGTGGGGGGGTTTGGGTTAGGGATGTTATCGATTTTTGAACGAGACGTGGCGCCGTTAAACGCTACGGCCGGGTTCGCGTTATCATTACGTTACGCTACGTCCGGGATCGATAGATCCGATAATTGCGCGTTATAATAATAATAAAACCGCTCACCTTTTAACGCGCGGCTAAAGGGTCTGGCGTGTGTCGGCGGCTGCTGCTGCGTGCGACGCGTACGATCGCCTGGAAGACTGTCCCTCGGCCCGTGTGTATACGAATGTACCGCGTAGTCGTCGTTCGGGGTACGATATGGCTCCGGCGACGGTGGCGACAACGGCGGCGGCGGCGACGACGATGACGACGACGCCGGCTCGCGAGTACACTTCGGCCCCGCCGGGAGAGTTCGATATTACCGGGTGCGGTTGTACCTGCGCACACAGCTGGACTGGCGAGCGCGCGCCCCCTTTTGGACGTCTCCCGCTCTGCGGGCCCCGTTATTCGCGTCATACAGGGCGATCGGAAAATCGATGATCCCGCCACCGGCGCCACCGCCGTCGCAACACATTCCGCGCGTATTAATAAACGATGAGAGGGGTAAAAGGAATTCACATACTAATTGAGCTTTTTGCGTTTAGCGTTTTTTAACGATGACCAATCGGAGGCAAAAAACCATTTAGGTATATCATAATGTTGCGGATAACATTTCAATCGAATTATCTGGAAACAAAATATAGGAAATTCGTGCTATTTCACTATAACATAATTTGTTTCCCCCGTTTATTATACTATGCAAATCGATCGCGAGTACATATATATTGATCTGTAGCGTACGTGAACTGTTGAATACGTTTAAATAATTCAACAAAGGCTGCATGTGACATGGGATTCAATCGTGCCTGATAATAATATATGCACGCAACTTATACAGTTTGAATGAAAACTGTCGTCGTACTTTTAAACGTACTGTTTATTGTTATGTTGTACGACCAGAAATATATGAATTTATCTTCTGCTAGTTGCTACACATACGCATTACAGGTACATAAATCTATCTTATATCGGATAATACGAGTATTTTTTTAATTTATATATATATATAGGTACTGCCGGTTTATTCGCGATCTGGAGAAAGGACTGGCTATGACCAATGTTTATCTATATTTCAACCTAATTGTTTGGAAAATATTTATATAACAACAAACCTCTATATACTGCAGCTGCGTGCATAAAATAAACTAGGATTTCAACTTAAATAAAATAAACATGCAAAACTATTGTAACCCCAGAGTCGGGTTGATTATATTACATAAACACGTGCGTGTACCTCTATTCTTCAATAGCGGGTTAAATTTAAAATTTAAATTATCAAACAAGTGGTAGCGCCTAAAAAAAACAAAATAAACGAATTTATTTGTATTTTCTCGCGTTTCTCAAAATAACGAGTTCTATTCAAATTACCTACCATGAAAAAAGGCCATAGGTACACAACTACTGTATTATATATTATATTTCAAAGAAAGCCGAATTATACAGTCAACAATTTAAACATTTTAAACTTAAATTAAATTAATAGTTGAATTAAATATAAAGTACCTAACTAAGTGATAAATTTAGTTGTTGATTGATTTTTGTATAGGTATACTTAATACTTATATACTTCCCCTTTTTTTAAAAAAAAAGCTTTTATAGTAAGTAATAAATATATTTAACAATCAATATTTCCATTTAATAAATCATAAACAAACATAACATCCGCCAATTGTCTTCTATGGAAAATTGAATACTGGATGCTATCAAAAGATACTCTAGATATAGGAATATTAATAACAGATGCTACTCTCTTTAAAAATTTGTATTGAACAATTTCAAGATCATTAATATAAGTTGACAAATTAAAAAGCTCAATTTTAACAAAGATCTCGGAAGAAAACAGTACAATGTTTTTAAGTAATATAAGTTATTAAATGTGTGGGTATTTCTATTAATGAAACTAAGGATCTTATATAATTTATTTAATACTCGTATTATCTTATGAATAGTTTTAAATGACAAATCAAGTTCAAAATGAATACTCAAATCTTTAATAACATAGACTCTTTTCTTCAACTTCTTCTCATTGATTTTTATATTTAAAAATAATTAGATTTGTGGTATCATACAAAGTGAAAATGAATTTAAGTTCTTCTGTGAAAGTTCAGAATCGGTAATAGTATTAATAAGGCAATATATTTTAGAATTATCAGCGTAAAATAAAATATGAATGACATTTTTAAATAATTGAAGCAGGTCATTGATGGAAACAATAAAGAATCTAAATATAATCCTTAAGAGATACCCTAAAGAGTACAGAAAACTCATCAGAATTATGGAAGTATAATTTAACAATCTGCAATTGATTATAGAGATAAGATGATACCCATAATAGAAACGTAACTAAAACCAAATGGCTATAATTTAAGTTAAAGAGTAGCATTATTTATTTTATCGAAAGCTTTTTGAAAATCTACACATATACTGTCAATTTGTTGACATTTCTTAAATGATTGTAAAATCTGTATTTGGTAACACATAATTTAAAATAGAATAAATCAGACGAAAACCGTAACGTTAGAATAATATAACAAGTTTCTTCATTATAAAAACTTCAAAATGTATAGGTATCAAACAAATAACTTTGAAATTGGACTGTAGTTCCGTACATTGTTTTTATTACCAGATTACAAAATTGGTGATATAAACCATTTTTTCTAAAAATCAAGAAAGACTCAACTTTTAAACGATAAATTAAACAAATAATGTATAGGTTTTATTAAAGAAAACGAGAAAGATTTTAAAAATGAGAGAGGAATATCATCAAGCCCTACGCCCGACTTATCGTTAAGTGAATTGAGAATATCAACAATTTAATTGTCTGCAATATACCAAATATATATACTACTTAAAAGTAGAAACTTGGATAAATTTATAGTATAATATTATTATCATAAGCCCATGAGAAATAATTTGTAAATAGTTTAGTAGAATCCGAATTATTGTCAGACGTAACATTATCTAGAAAGACAGAAGTAGGAATATTTTACTTATTTAATTTCCACAACTGAATATATTTTTAAAAGATTTCATATTCTTATTAATGTTATTTTCTATTTTTATAATGCAATTAACATGAACTATTTGCGTCAAATTTTTACATTTTTTTACGAAGTTCAGAAAAGATAGAATAGCCAAGTAGTGAATTAGTTATTTTAAATTTTTAAACTCCAGCTTTTTCAACTTAAATAAATTTTTTATAATAGAATTTGAACAGGAAATAGAATGTTTAAAGTTTTAGATTAATTTTATTTTTTAGTACAAACATGTCAAAGGAGTGGAATACAATTTGATACAACTTATTGACAACACCTTCTAAGCTTAATTTTGAATAAAGATATAAAATCTGATTCAGATATAAGTATAGACTTTTGGTGTTATCAAAATTACAAGCATTAAAATTTATAAATGATAGAAGTAAAAGATTGGCAAATCTTTCATGTTATCCTATGGTATCCGGGGTATCCGGCTTATAAAGAAATTACAATGGGAGATGATGAGCATTAAATTGAGGAGTTAAAGAAAGCCGTACAGGAATATTATTAATTTGAAAATTTGAAAAAATTAAGTCTAGCATTTCTTGACAGAAATTTAAGATATCATTAAATTGTTTATAATTCATTAAGTTTATAAAACTATTCTTAATAACTTCACATATTGGGTTAACTATTCGATTATTATTTAACCACATTTGATACTAAATTAACATCCCCAATAACAAAAATTTTCAAATTAGAGTATGATAATTCAATATTTTCGACTAATTCACAAAACTTGGAATAAAAATATGTTAACTTGACGACATAAAAACACAAACCAATTCTTCCAGTAATTTCTGTATATTATCCCTTTGATTGTACGATCTGAGTTTATACTAACAGTTGGATGATCAGCTGAGAAATTTTTCTTTCTCTTGATGAGAATATTAAAAGCATCAAACATAGAACAGAACACGACTTTAATTAGTCGTGGTTTGTTTACTTGATAACGCCCAAGGCAAATGACCTTCAGAGAACGTTGTACCCGCATATGTTATCTCAATCCAACTAACGAACAATATAGCAAAATCTATTTTACGCAGATCGCATAAAACTCGCTTAATTTTAGTTTTAAATTAAAATCACCAATTATAAAATTTAAAAAAAATGAAATTTTGCGGATACCAAAATATTATGTTTCACCTTTTTTTTAAATTATTTTTTTGAAACGTTGTACTTATTTAAAAATGATGAATTAGTCTTTATTTCTAAACGACGTATTGAACGTTAAATATTCAGAATAATAATTAGAATATTATAAAAACACATTGTCTAGGCCCTCCGGAATATTGTCCTCTTTTAGTTTTATAATCAGTGATTTAAAGCGAGTTCTACGCAGTTTGCATAACGTTGATTTAGCTATATTACCCGTTGTTGGACTAAGACAACAAATGCAGGTATACCATTCTCTTAACTGATGACAGAAGTGCAATCGAATTATTTATAATATATTTGATAATGGTTTTAACCAAATATAATGGGCTATACGCTCATCAGTTTGGTTTGAATCATAGTTGAAATATACAAGGTTATTGAAATTATTTCATGTCACAATAGGTCTCAATCAAATATTTGATAAAAACAAAATTGGCGCAGCGTAAAGGGAGTCAATAATAATCAACTATATTTACTGTATTTTCCATGGTCAGAAAATTAATATTTGTGATATCCCTTTACAGCTTACGCAGCCATTTTGTATATGATGATAACAATCCGAGTTTATGTGCAATAATCTTGTATATTTAGTTTGAATCACTTACATTAACATTATAATATAAGATACGATTATAAAAACGTGTTTATTTCGCATATTAATTTCATTAATAATAAATTCATTACGACTTGATTACCTGTATATTGAGTATGATAGTTTTTCAAACTCTCTATACCTCCATAAGAAGTTTTTTTAATAAGGTTTTAATTCTGGTAACTCGTTCAATCCTTGATCACAAGCATCTCGAAAATATTTAAGAAATTCATTTTCCATACTGATGACATTTAACTTCCATAGCCGAGAGTTAAATATTTGATATGAACTGGTAATACCTAAGCGACTATTACATTTTATAGGAACGTCGAGTTCAGCAAAGTGAATCTTACACACAGAGAAATTTATAAGCTAAGCCATTGTAATGTAGTAGAATTTAGAACGTAAAATCAATAATAAAAACGAATGCACTAAAATACTATAATAAGTAATTATAATTTTTAAAATATAGATAGATATAAACGTGTATCAAATTTTATCACACTAGAACACGTCCTTTCATAACGAACACAAAATAAAAACTGATTATTAGATTTATTAGATATAAATAGTATGTACATATATTATACATTGTGTAGTAAAATTAAAATTACAATTAAATTAAAAATTCGCTGTACTCAGAATCCAAACACAAAATATAAATGAAAATTCTTTGTCCTTTACTCCTTTTACAATATTATTTATCAGAATAAAATGTTTATCTCTCGTTATTCTTTTTACCGTTTTTAAAAATCTAAAAAAAATTCTAAATTCTAAAAATTAGGTAGTGTTGGCAATTATTTATCTATATAAAATAGCCGGATGAAACGTTTTCTATGGCGGTCGTGCAGCACCGAAAGTATTTTACACGATAGATTAGAAAAACCCATCTACCATATTCGGTGGCTACCTATACAATATTACGATTCATTCCAAACCACACTTACGATCTAAAAAAAAAAATGTCTAACGAATTCATTTATGTTGATAAAAATTTACGGAAATTAAATAAAACCGTGCAAATTGAAATTAAAACAATTATGTACCAACTTATATACCTACACACGATTTCGAATGCGCGATTATACAAGTACCTACGCATTATTAAAAGCGCAGGATTTGTTAAGAAATGGAATCATATTGCGATAAGTACTTATGCATTTTACGATAGTTATTATCTATTGTAAATAGGTGTTTAATTAGATATTTAATGAAATTTTATGTTAGTTATATTAATGAAATATTCGATTTCGTTACGTGAGTTAATACATTTTAATTAGACTGAAAATGGTAAAATACGTCAGGTCTACATACGTCACTGTAATTATAAATTATTATTTAAAACGTACACGGTCAATATTCATTATTATTCAACTCGTTCAAATATTTATTATTTTTTTGTTTTGGAAAGAACAAAAAACAAATAATAAATTAGATAAATAATATTATTAAACTTAATAAATTAGCGAGGTATCTATTTAAAATTGCATACATTTTTTGTATTATGTATTTCGTTTATATATATAATGATTATAATAGTATATACAAATTGTTTTAATAAATACAAAAAAAGAAAAGTAATAATATGATTTAGGAAATTATTAAAGCGAAAAAGTTAAAATGTGTTGTTTTTTTTTTTTTTAATTCTCTTGGTTTAAAGGTGGTATTATATTTGACGGTACCATATAATAATAAAGGTGCGGATTTAAATGATCTAAAAAACAAGAAAAATGCCTTAAAAAAAATAAAATTTTAATTTTTAATGCACTTAAATAAAATAAAAATGCCTTAAAAATTATTTTACATGATATACACATTTACTAAACACAACGGTGTAAATAGTGCAATACGACTACATTAAAACTCGATAAATAGCTTATCGTTTTCTTTATTGCATAATAATTTATCTAGTACAGTTAGTACCTCAATTAATACCTTTTGAAAATAGAAATATGATTTTTTTTTCTTTGAAAAGGAAATTAAAATAAATTTTATCAAATTTTCTGGTAGGTAACACAAATGTTCTAAAAATAAAAAAGTTCTGAAAATGCAAAATCAAAGTTTCATATTTTAATTCTTTAATATATAAAACGAATTTTGTGCTTGGAAAGCATGATTTTAGAACATTAATTAAAAATTTAATTTTCATTATAATTCGCACCCTAGTAATAATACACTCGAAATTGCCATCAATTAGTCGCAGTTGCGTACTTAGGAGAAGGAACTAAGGGGCGTCAGCCCTCCCTTATTGATCGATATGAAAATAAAACAAAATATTAAATCCGTTCAGAATAAAAGTGCATTACTAACAAAATAATAATCTTTCACTTTATACCCAACCAAGTATAGATATTATTTTTCCAAATAACTTCAAGAAATAGAATTACCCTCGAGGGACATAATTGATCATATTATGATACTACGCGTTTAGCGAACTCGAGGCCCCAAGCTTCTACTAGTGGAAACCCCAGGTGGGTGATTTCAGTAGGCAATGGTATTTTTCTTAATTATAGTTGACAATACCCATATCGGATGTGCGCAGGGACAACAGGTGAAAAGAATTGACGTAGCTAGAAATGAAAAATCCCAAATAGTTGGAATGAAAGCGAAGAAGAAGAAACTTGGAAATAGAATTATTGATATAATAGATGTAGATATATCATACTTGCATTATTATAAATGTGTAATATTTAGTATTATTTTTATTTATCATGTACATCCATACACCATCCAATCGAAGTCCAGGCTACCGAATTCAGTAACACCTTTATAAATGATTAAAACCGAAAAACAGATTGTACTTTTATTCTGAAGAAGCGATTTTTACTTTTAATTTCTACAATTAATTTATTGTGTAAGGTTTATTCAAACCCGAAATATGTCAACAGAAATTAAAGAATTTAAAAAATCTCAAGTTCCGCTCAGAATCGCGGTTTATTAAATTTTTTTTTTTAATATATTTTATGTAATTATACACATATATGACATTTATAATAATATAAAATATAATCCACTCCTGTAAGCTGTGATGGAGTAAAGAGGTACATTCAGACATAATGATGAATTTGATTTTATATAAAGCAATAATTAAATAGATTAAGTTTATATGTTAATAAGTAATAATTTAAAAAAAAAAAATGGATATATAATATAAAAGACAAATAGAAAAAACAAAAAAAATAAATGCATTAGATAATTTATACAGTAATATAAATAAGATTACAGAATGCGAAAATATTAGTAATGTAAATACATTAATAGGTGTAATATTATATTATATTATACTGTTATTATAAAATTAAAAATAACCATTTTTAAACCAATTTTTTTCGTTTGTAAAACCAAAGTTAATAATTCTTTTTGTACATATTGTTACTACGACGTCTCGTATATAGATAGACACAGACGTCGTAGTAACAAAAAGTAAGTTATTAGTTATATTTTATCGGTTTTTTTTTTTTTTGCTTCCGAAAAAAACGCACACGCGTCGGAACGGAATGCTTCAACAACGAGATAACACAACACTATGTACATAAATATTACATATAAGTCCGGAATAGTTGGTAATATAAATCTGAACAAACGCGCACGAACTCCCGTGGCGAAGAAACAGACAATTTCACCTGCTGTCGTCCGTTTCGCTAGTCGATTCTTCGCCGAAGTAGCCGATCCGTGACGTGCGGTGCCATCATATTTCAACTTGAGCCGACAACAACCCGAAATCGAACGAGTGGAAAGAAAATAACAACGACTTTACTATGTTTATACGGAGTGATTGTTTTAACCAGCGATTACCATCTAAATATTATAAATTATAATATTTGAGTCTATTTGATTTCTGTTGTTTTTTTTTTTTCAATCATTCATAGTATCGTTTAATATTTTCAATATTTTACACATACTCGGTAAAATATCTATTTTTTATTTTAAAATAGTACCTAACCCACATGTGTATACTTAGATTCGAATTGAGAATATTTGACTACAAATTATTTAATATAATGCATAGGATTTACTGTTAATGATTGGAACCGCAATTTAAAGTTACAAAGGAGTATATAGGAAAGGGTTTTTTACTATTATTCTGATCTGGTTCATAAACTGTTATAATTACTCATAAAGTATGAACACATCAATAATGATGATAAAAGAACAATTTAAAAAAAAAATTTAGTACTAATTTAAAGTACTAATTTTTCGAATCTAAGTTTAAAAATTACGAGCTACTATTAGAATTATCAATACACACTTACCTACAACAGCTGCATATAATTGATAGATATACGAAATAAGAGTGAATTTTTGAAAATATTGTAAATACGATTCAAACGACGACTGCAAATAACCTTGACTCTGTAATATTATCATAAGAATCTGTATATATTATGTATGCATATTTTTCTCCGAATGAAGTGCTTTCCGGATCGTTTTATACTGTACTAACGACAAAACTTTGAACTACAAAACAAGACTTATAATATGCATATAACGTGTAAACAACATAGTTTATATGATTGGGTAGGTAATCCGAAAAACAAAAAATGAATTGGCCGAATAATTTATCTGTGCAGTGTGTATATATATATAGGTAATAAAGTGCTGTGGGAGAATTGTATAGAAACAAATAGGTACCATATAGATTTCGATTTTTCGATCTGTACGTTGAATTATTATAATCACGAGTAGTAAACAAAATACACTCGTGCCCTGCGAGGACAATAAAGAAACAAATTTCGTATAGCCGGAACATATATGTGATACCTATATAGGATACACCTATATTTGATTTACGGTGTGTTCTGTGTTTGTTATCCGTCGATAAACTTACACTACTACACTATATAGAAACACACTAACAAGAGTCGTGTTACACGACTACAGTCACTACACATGTATTCAAAAAATAAAAAATAAATACAATTTCGGATACGAAGAGAAAGAAAAATAGAGTTAAATATTTAAAACTGTCTGTAGAGAATTTTAGAATTCATTATAAAATCATAATCCAATCAATCACGATCGTTGATTACGAGATTTACTGTACGGCACAGGTCAGGATTTTGTAAATAATACATTTATATTTAATTTCTTCATTCACTTCAATATGTTAGTAGGTCGTAGGTATTTTATGCCCAAAGGTTTGAGAACTTAAAGTTTACTTTTGAAAACTTGACCGACGTCTATAAATATATGTTTGAACACCGTAAATAAATTATTATTCACTTATATTAATAATATTCCAACGACCCATCCAAATGAATCTAACAAATCTAAAAGTTTTTTTCTTTAAGTATTAGTAAACGTACTTGTAATTTCGTTTTAAAAATCCGTACTGAATGATTAAAAAAAATACTAATAGAATACCGATAAATATATCCTCAGAGACTCAGACCTGTAAACTGTAATTGTTATTATTCATCGCAAAAATATAAAATTACACATTGAAATCTACGTTATTTATACTGAAATTGAACAAGGGTAATTTAAATATTTATTAATATTAATTTACTGAATATTATGTAAAACCCGAATTATTAATTAGTAAAAAAAATTAATAAAAGAGCTATTTTTACTGATCAGTGGCGTAGACAAAAATCTCCTGAAGGGAGCACACTTAAAACCATATAAATAGTACATTATATATTATGTAATAAGGATAGATACTATTATAATAATAAATGTATACATGTAATTATATATAAGTGCAAGGAATGTATAACAAAAAGAAAAATTAAAAAACAAACTTTTCATGCACTAGCTAGAAAAAAATTTCTCGCACAAAAAGCTTATACTTGGTCTTTCTCCCAAAAATCTTACAGCCTTACAATTCTTACATCTACATTCAAGTGTAGCATTTTTTCTAAAAGAAAATTTTGTTTAGTTGATGTATAAGAAAGTCATTTTTTTGATTTTCCGTGTAGTTTTCTTAGTATATAAACAAAACGTAAGAAAAATTTGTTGTAATTAAGTTTAAAATAATTATAGAGACATGAAATACACAGAATACTTACTCGTATATTAGCCTTTTCTAAACGTAGTAAAATATTCAAAATATTCTAGCCATTTTTAAGCTATTATTATAGGCATTTGACCTTTTCGAACTTTTTCAGTTTTAATTTGATTTTATGTAGATAAAATGTTTTGACCTATCAGAAATGCTTGAACATTTTATACAACGTTTACTATAAGTTATACTTTGTGGCAGTGCTCGAATTGATAAAATAAAAGAAGAGGGACTAAGACATAATAAAAGATTAACGTCCTTTGCAATTATTGAACTAAATCCAACCCGTAGGTGACTTAGCCCTCCACGCCTTCCACACCAATTTTCAAACATAATTCATTAATTCATAATTTCTAAAAACAACACTACCTACTGCAGGCTAACTTTTTCTTACATAGTACCATAGTTATACTATAGTAGATATTATTTATTTTAGATTCTAGTATTATAACGGTTACTATTTATCATTTTATTACGATGATGTATTTATTCTTTTTCTGTATGTGAACAACTTTTCTACCAGAATTTTTGTTTCAATTATCGACTTCGGAGGCTACGGTTCCTAGTAAAAAATTTTGTCTCAGCGGTGCAATAATGAGGTTATTTTTTGATTGTCTTTATAGCAATCTTAACTATGAGAAAACCCCTAGAAAAACGTCGGGAAAACTTGTAGCTGTTACATTTACTGCTTCTGTCTCTTATTCTATTTCGTTTATTCAATGAAAAATAATCGTAGAGGTCAGAAATTCCACTAAATACTTTTATAGATGTACTCTTACAGTCTTTTATATACAGCTCTTTCCACACATGATACCTTATGTATCCTTCCATGCGGTCCACATCAAACAAATAATAAAGGTACACTTACATTTCTGAGAAATTAGTTGAGATACTCCGCCCCTCAGCGTTCCCTATCAATTCGAGCACTGCTTTGTGGTAAAAAAAATTGAGCTTAATGTAGTAATTTTTTTTATAAGCGTTAAGTTCAAATTTTTTCAAACTAAAATTGTAAAATTATGGCATTTTAAAACATAAATAATTTAACCTCGCTCATAATCGTTTTTCGTTAGCGAAGGTTTACCGTTTCGTACAGATACCAATTAAATAACTTTATTTATCCTACTTTTAAAATTTCCCATAATCCCACAATAGTGGTTTACTTGTGCCTAATATCAGCTCTTTTTTGTATTTATAATATTAAAATATTAGTGAAATAAAATCACAGAAGAAACGGCGAAATACTCAAAAATACAATAGGTGCTGTACTTGGGTAAAAATATTTAATTTTTGAATTTATGATGCATACAGAGTGATCGGTAATCAAATATCCATATGAAATGCATTACCTAACCTAGATATTGCAAATAAAACAGTTGATTAAACATTAAAAAAAAAAAAAAAAAAAAACGTTCGTAGAATTTGTACGACCCAAGTAATCAGTAAATCTATTTTTACCAAATACCTAGGTTAATAATTATTTATGAAAACGGTTGCCTGTTTTTTTAGAATCTAAACGTATCGTGAAATATATTTTATGTTTATAACTACCACAATGTCTGTAAAAATATAGCTATGATCGCTATGACTATGAACCATGGTTAGTCTCACTCGGTGACTTTTGATTAAATATTATTTAATGTTAATTTGTATTTTATCATAGATTTTAAACAAATATTTACCAATCTAACAAAGGATAATACTATAATATTACAGTATCGATTTCAATTCGAAACCGGTCGTATAACAGACTTATCATAATACTCCACGCATTCATTCATATATTTTTTATTTATATATTTATTTACTATACTGTAATATAAAATATTGTTTAGAAAACTATTTTAAATACATGTAAATAATATAGTGAAAAAAAAAAATGAATCTAGAGCAGATAATATATGTGATGCAAAATAGACAAAAGATATGATTATATAAATTCATAGTTTTCTATGAAAAATATCTTGATACAAAGAAAAACACGACTAATACGACATTATTTAGAATCACTTACGATTCTTATAATTTATGGTTGCATACAGTTTATAAACTAAATTACCTACCCTATATATCCTACCTTATATCCTTATATAACCCATATTCCCACCTACTCATAGCCAGATGGGCTACCCTTGGTGCGAAATATGTCCAGCTTTTTGATGTTAAATTTTGTATTTTATTAAATGAATATAAATAAAATACGTTATATAATAAATATTATAAAATTATATGTTATGTTTATTATTAAATCAAGTTAATTCAAAATTAGATAATTATTAATTTTTTGTCTTCTTGAAAATTATAAATAGTTATTTGGAAATACGAAAAAATAATGACTTTTTATTAAATAAAGAGGATATCTAAATTAAATGAGTATTTAAAGGTTTTTAAAACAGATTTATTATAAAATTGTATATACAATTCGTTCTACTCAATGTATTTAAAATAAAAGAAATTATTATTTGTAGGTATTCATTATAAGTAGGTAAGTATACCTAACTTAAACAAATATATAGGTTACATAGAGTAATCGAATTTATATCTATATGGCTGTCGTACATGCAATGATAAATCATTGCTAACCTAAAACGATTTTTAGTTAATCATATCTAAAGCGATAATACATTTTGAAATTCGAAAAATGATTCGAAGTCTCATATAAATACCTAGATAAAATTCATACAGAATTAAAAATTCGTTAATTGTTAATTGAATAACAAGGTTAGATCGGACCAAATATAGGATTTCGAGGAATATATAGACTTTATTGTTGTACTTTTCGTTTTCAATTATATTATCGAATAAATCGAATGGAATTTATATAGAATGTTTAACGCCCCAAAAATAGTTTTCTGAGAAAGTAAAAGCACTCATCGTTGTAAAAGCCAATATAGCTTCCTCCGCTCTAAACTCACAATCTAAAATAACCAACGAACACAATGGACCTATTACTATGCCCTCTGATAGTTTTTTTTAATTAGTTTCTTTATATATCTTTGTAGGTATAAAGGTTTGATGATCACTCTATATGTATCAATGTTCTTCCAAAATTATTTTCTTAAAACACTAATTAACATTAAATAAATAAGTTTAAACCCGTATCATTATACACATAAATATAAAAATGTAAAATGTCTTTTTTTATATTAAGTACCTAAAATATACACAGGTATTTCTTTGTAGATAATAGTTTACCAAAAAAAAAAAAAAAACACTATTTTAGATTAAATGTTTTAAATTTATATAATATTATATTGTATACAGTACGAAATGTTTTGTTATTTTATGAAAACCGGAGTAACGTATAATGGCCATTGTTTATTGTTTAATTCACTTACTGGCCTACCGCAATTTACGAGTTTATTAAATAAAACTAGAGAGTTTCACGAAGATAACAAGTTAAAGTGACGGGAACGTAAACAGATAGGGTTCTATAGGGTGTCTTATTATTATTCGGCTATTGCCAATTTGTTTAAATCGATATTTAAAATAAAAGCTGATACTGAGGATGGAAGCGGGCACTATTGTAGGTTAGAAGTTGGGAAGGTAGTATACATAAGAATATTTAATTTATATCTATAAGCAACGATAAGCCATTACTTGAAGAAAGACAATTCCAAGAGCAGTATATATATAGCAATACATAATTTAAAGTGCAGTATTTTTTTTTTTGTGGTTTTCGTTAAAATTTGATTTCAAAACGCTTATTAAAAAAAAAGACGTCCAATAATTTTGGAAATTTTACCATATCCAGGTAAGTTCAATATAAGTATTATTACCAAGTTTCAAATCTCTACGTGTATTTATAACCGAATAACAGCAAAAACTCCCAAAAATTAAAATTCCTTTAAAGCACAAAAGTGGATCAAAAGTTTTGACGATGATACCGTAAGAAATTAAATTTAAAAAGTACATGAGATTTTTCGATTAAATCATTTCTTTTGGTAGTAAACGTCGTTAGTGTTTTTATAAAATAATGAAATCGTGAAATTGTATGTTTTCCAATGTTTTTTCCCATTTAAGTGCTTTTATTTGAAAAATGGCGTCGAAAATCAAAAAACGACATGTTTATAGTACCATCTAGACAACTTGAGCTTTCAGAAAAGTTGCTACACGTACAAATTCGGAGCAATTTTACTACGAAAAAACGTGTCCACAGTCTGAAACAAAGAAAGAAAAAAGAAAGAAAGAAAAAAATAAACATGTTAGCAAAATCAAAAGCTCCCCTCGCTATCATTAGAATCTAAAAATGTATCAAGTATTATAAATCCCATAAATATTAATGAATTAAAATAATACAAATAAATAAAGATAGATAATTGAAGAATAATATTTGATAATTTTGAAAAACATAAAATGTAGTTTATTTATGTATGAAATAATATTATGTTTGTATAATACATTTTCAAACAAAAATGCAAACGGATTTATTTAAATTTAACCATTATAAAAATTAACTCAATTATAGTCACCGGACACATAGGTGTGTTTGTTTAAATATGTTTTTAATATTTTCATAAATACTGTAATGTATGTATCACACTGTATTTGTAACTATAAAGTATAATAACCTTAAACAAAACTGTATTTGTTTTAAATAAATTTATAACTTGACTTTTACTATATTATACATTAGCATAAAAGAATTAAAATTTAATCTTCCGATTAAATGAAATTATGATAAAAACATCTTTTATCATCAAACATCTTTTGGTTTATAATTTTAGAAGAGTAATGTATAGTTAAGTAAATAAGTATTTTGTTTTTATAAATTAATAGTATTGCTAATTGATAGTAAATCAATATCAAACGAATGAATTTAACAAATATATAGTCATTAAAGGAGAATTTTAAAAAAACTTTTTAAGCAAATATTTTAATATAGAATAATATGCTGTAAAAGTACCTAATTAGTACAGATTCAATATTAAAGGGATCGAAAGAAGACAAATTTCTCTAGAAAGAGAAATTTGATGGGAAAACGAATATGTTTAGAAAACTCAAATTTTTGGGCAGCCATTGCCACAAGAGCGTCCATCTTTGATAATCCAAGGGGTCTGTATTTTTTCAATAATATTTACCGTCCTGTACACCTTTCAACTGATATATATAAGTTTACGTAGTCTAATACTATAGAATTCTATTTCTATTTCCTACAATAGTGCCTATTTATCATATCTATATAATTATTTATAAAATAACTAAGATGAGGTAGGTAGTTTAATTGCTAATAAACTGAAAAATATATAACATAAATGTTGCACTTCATTATTTAATTCATAAAATGAGTTACATTAAAGTTTAGATGAGTTTGATTAAATCTTAAAACAAGAACTACAAATTACGTTTAGTTTTTGAAAATTGATCAACAGCATTTTGAATTAAATTTAAATCTTGAATTTTCTGCCCATGTATACTAAGCATAAATAATCCAGTAAGTCTCTACTCCGTCATTGTAGACCTTCAATCAATTGTGTATGTTGTAGGAAGTATGGTCATGTAAATGATGATATATTTTTTAATTGGCGGAAAAAAGACAAAAAAGGTAATAGATTAAATATGATACTAATAAAAGTATTATTTTCATAAATTTTCCCGGTTTTTCTCAATTATTATGAAAAATGCTTAAAAAAAAAAACTATTTTATTATTTAATATGTTTACGGCTTATGTTTTCCATGGAAATTTTGACTCAATATAAAAAAAACAAGAATCCTTTTTTGTTACATTTTTAATCTAGTCACCAACCAAAAAAGTCGTTTTCGATTTTTTTTTTATTTAACTGTTTATTTAAAAATTGAGTAAAACCGAAAATCGTAGAAGTATGTCCATCTTTTTTATACTTATACAATACATAACTGGCACTGAAGATCACACATGTGGGGAAAGGGCGATTGGGCCATACCCCTCCGCTTAAGATGATATACGTTATGTGTACTCAATTATTACACAAAATAATACATTCAAATTTTATTAGAATTGATAAAAATAATTTTAATTACTGTAATGATATATTTAGTATTTTAAGAAATTTAAACGTATAAAATATATTAAATTCATATGCAAATTATTAAAAAGTATTATTTATTTATAATATATTATTAATTAATTAAATAGTTTATCGAATTATTCTGAAATCAAATCTGATAAAGACCTAATGTCAAAATTATATAGCTTTCAAATTTAATTTTTAGTTTATAACAAAAAAAAAAAAATCTTATGCAATGAATAATCATTGACTCAACTTTTTTGTCGTTGTTATTAAAACACAATATAAGTAGATAAATACAAAAAGATAATTATAAACATTGATTATTATTTCTTTCAATACCTAAACTAAAAATGTTTATGTACTACACAGTTTAAAATAATATATACACGTGGCCTCGGTTTGGACATCACGCTTAAACTCCGTGGTCGTCTAGTTGTGAACTCAAAAAAAATTTTGTTTTTTATTTTATAATATAATATTATTGTTTATAACCGTTGTAAACGTGCTATAATAGTTAGGTCCATTAATTTAAATAGGCTGATAACATATGTAAACTTAGTTTTTATTAATAATACAATCAACGATACCTATTACGTACAATAATAGTAATATAAAAAATAACTATTTTAATTTTTAAATTTTCTAAAAGCTTATTGAATAGGTACTTGTATTCATCATCATTAACTGCAGTTAAAATAAATAAAATATACTTAGTCAATAAGTATTATTAAACGAGTACCAAAAACATAAAATATATATTAATATTTTAATTATCTTTTTACGAATCGTTTACTTTTAAAAATAAAATTAGTAAGTAGGTAGTAGCACAAGCAATGTGTTCATCATTATTGTATTATATGTTATAAAATATTTGGTTAATTGGTACAAATATAAAAAAAAATTGTAAACGATTTAGTAAAATTTTAAATATAGGTGCCTACCTATATCACTTCAACATCATTCTAATTATATAGAATATTTTATTTTAATAATTGCGCAAAGTAGCTTAATATAATATTATTTGAATTATTAAAGGACATCTATCCTAATTTAAAAATATAAGCGTACTCATTCTAATTCTTCATATTAGAGTATTAGATATTATGAATGTATATAGACAGACATTACTAATTATCAATTTAGGTATGCACATTTTTATATCCTTTTATTTTTTTTTAAATTAAGCAATTTTTCTAATACCTTATAACAGGTATTATTTGGTGCAGCAGAACAAATAAAATATTGGCTTTCATAATAAATAACAATTTAAAAATGACATTGTATTCGTATTTGAAATAACTGAATTCCAATAAAGCGAATATAAAGCAAATTATCAATCCACTAATCGACTATCCAGTCAATGAAACTAAATCGTTCTATTCACTGATTCGTTGAATACTGTTACAACATATAATTCATTGATATTATTATGCGTATTGCGTATGATTGTAGCATTTCGTCTAACTAATACATGACAAGATCGTGGAAAATTAATTTTGTATAGTCCAGGTGTGCTATTGAAATATACATGTAGGTAAAAACGCATTTGAGATAAAATATCTTTGCACGTGTCTCACGCTGTTATGGTGGATAAATTAATTACATACCTTATTTTAGGCTAGAATTAAACTTAGCACTTTTATCACATTATGGGTAAACTAATAATTTTCATCGCGATAGGTACACAATTTTTCCAAGAACTAACGTACATTTAATTGGTTTTTACCAGAATAGAATAAAAGTATAGTTAAGTATAAGGATTAGGTATTTGTGTTAAGAAAATGAAACATAGTAAGATTTTATTACTAATATTTCAAAACCCTTAACAATAAAATCATTGCACTCAAAAATCGATTTTGATCAAAATGAATTAAATTTTAACAGGTAGTTTTATTAGATTTGGCGCGTAGCAAGGAATCTATTGGTTTTACTATGATGTATATTTTTTGAATTTTATATGTCGGAAGGAAGACTGTTAAATAAAATACCATCGTGGGTACCTGATAAAAAGAGACCCTTGGGACGACCAAGATAGCGATGGCGTGATCGTGTACTTTGGAACCTGAATACGATAAGAATAGAGAAATATGGAAAGAAATGGTAGTTGTGACAATGGGCTTAAACGGCCTGTATTAAACAAGAAAAATATATCCATTATTAAAATTATATGACTTAAAAGAAACGCTTACAAATTTAATACAAGGTACATTATAAAAACAAATTTGAGTTTTATGCATTATTAGGTTTTTTTCATAAGCGTTTTAAGATCAAATTTTGACAAAAATCGTAAAAATTACGGCAAAAATATATCTTCCCGAACTTTGCTCCGAATCGTTTTTCTTTGTATCAACTCTTTTTTATTATTTTTCCTCGGTTTTTTTTTTATTAACATTAAAAAAACTTTATTTCAATAGAGATACTTATTTATGCAAATCACAACACTACAACAGTTTAAATAACATATCAATAACATTATACTTCTCCAGTAGTGATTTGCTAAAATATCATTAAAAAATAAATAAATAGCTGATACTATTGATGGGTGTACCACTGGTGTAGGTGGGAATTCGGGAACGTTACAGAATACATAAAGTTATTTAATTTATATATGTGTTATGCAAGTTCTGAACAAAGTAAGGTTAGACATATTTTTTGGAATGCCGTAATTTTTACAATTTTCGTCAAAATTTTATCATTGGATATTTATAAAATAAAACCTATTACATTACATTAACTATTCATTTTTTAATCATTAATTAAAACTTATTATGAACGTTGTATGAAATACTCAAGCATTTCTGGTTGATCAAACAATGTTATCCACATTAAACCTACCATATAAAAACTAAAAAATTAAAATTAAAAAGTCTATGAATAGCTCAAAAATCGTCAGATTATTTTGAAACCATGTTTTAACTAATTTAGAAAAAGCCAGTATAAAAGACCTGAATTTTGTAAAAATTCCACGTTTATTTTTATCAAATTACAACAAAAATTGAAAATAAAGAAACTTCTCGGTAAACTTTTCCATTTTTCCCAATTATTCAGAAAACTACACAGAAAATTAAAAAAAAAACTTACTTAATAACTAGACAATGTTTTTTTTTAGAAAAGATCCCGCTCTTGAAGTTTAAAGAAACATTTCTGGTAAAAAAACATATTAAATTATATAAATTTGAAATAACAAAATCTTTGCGGTGGCGCGGTATATATTTATCCGGTTTTCCTATGCGGATTTTTCGGTTTTTCCCAAATATAATGAATACCATTTGGAAAATCTTGTAATTACCTGTGCTTCAAAATGCAACAAAAAGTCGTTTGGTATTTTTAGATAGGAACAAAATTTCTGGTAAAAAAATTATTACAGCCTAAAAAAAAAACACGTATTATATTATATTGTTAATCTTAATATTTTGAATAATAATGTAAAATAAATTGTACATGGTACTTGGTTTTATTTCCAATGTATGTAACGTAATATACCTTATTATTTGGAATTATATCATATATTTTAATAATAAATAAAAAAATCTTTTTCACTTTTGCAGGCTAAAACTTAAACATAATAATAATTAAAAACCGGTCGGAAAATAAAATACGCATTTTAAATTTATAATGGTGCCTGCATTCGGTGGGTTTTGTTGAATCCCGATAAGAACGAGTTAAAACTTGAAATAGCCAACTAACGAGCGAAAGAAATATTTCTCGAAAATGTAGGTACATCGAAACGTAAGTAGATGTGGACACGTGTTATTATCTTCACTTACTGTCATGTATAATAAATATTATGACATGTAAATACATTATCTATAAAACACGTTTATCGTTACAATACGCTCGTATTATACTTTTTTTACACAAATATAAAACTAAAAAAATTCTTTTGATTACTTACCTACCTAATTAAGATAAAATTGAATAGTGAGATTACCTATAGCTATGTAACAGATTATTATTACACTGAATGTACGTATAATCGATACCTACGAAAAAAATTAACTATTAAATCTGTCTGATATTGGCTAAAATTCAATTTAACGTAGGTATAATATTAATCAATCGTTACATCATAATTTGCGATATGAGTATCTACATAATAATCTATATTATAATCTTAAATTGACTCGCAGAATTAAATCCATTAGTTTATTGTTAGATAAGTTTTTAATTTAAAAATTGTTATAATTGAAATAATAATAAACTATACAATCTATATACTTACTACCAAAAAGTGCGCGAAATGAAAAAATAAAAGAAGAGGGACTGTGAGACTTAAAAGAAAATTAACGTCCCTTGCTATTATTGACCTCAACCACATCTAAAAATTCAAGCACTATTACTACCTAATCAGAATGTATGATAAATTATTATATTATATTATGACAAGTAGACAATTATAATACATATTAATATTATATATAAAGTAAATAAATACATAAATAAAAAATGTATACATAAAAATAGTATAAATAAATGAATGAATGCGTCGCTTAGAGTAATATAAAAAGGGTATTATACGGCCGGTTTCGAATAAAAAATTAGATTAGTTAAAATATTAATAAATAATTATTATTTAATTAAATATTAATATTAATTATTAAATATTAATAAAAAATGCGGTAATTATGGGGGTCCTATAAGTGCTCTTTTATCTGAAATTTACGTGCAAAATTACGAAATCAAGAATATTATTAACAAAAAAATATATAAATAAGTCCATATATAAAAGCATATTATAGATATGGTGATGACACGTTCATTTTATTTAGAGGTTCAAATAGACAAGTAGAAAATTTAATTAACTACTTAAATAAAATAAATAAAAACATTCAATTTACTCTTGAAATATAAAAGAATAATAAATTACTTTTCTTAAATCTTACAGCTTTCATAATAAACAATAAATGTGATTTTAGTATTTACAGGAAAACACACAGACTGATGCTATAATACCACGTGATTCAAAACACCCTTATTCTCAAAAAATATAATTTTTTAATTCAATATTCTATAGACTTGAACGTATTCCATTAAATAAATATAATTATTAACACGAGCTCAATATTATCTATAATATAGCCCATAGAAATAATTTCAATTTAAATAATATTAAAACAAATTCATAAACGTATTAAAGAAAAAATAATACACGACTCACAAAATAATGTTATTAACTATTGCAATATGAAATATTAAAATAATATATTTAACGAATTCGATAAAATTCTGAAAAATAGTGTAAATAATGTAAAAATCACTTTTAAGACATAATGATTTAATCGAACATATAAATAATAGAAATGATATATACAGAACACATTTCTGAAATAAAATTTTAAAAGACTGCCCTTAATTTAAATTTCGCTAAACATGTTTTAGAAAATAACCATAATATAAGTTTTGATATTAATACAGACTTAGAAACATTAAATACTCAACATTTACATTAATTCAGCTTAAGAAGAATTACACATACACAATGAAATAAAGAAAAATAATTGTAATAATATTTTAAATGTTCAAACCAATATTAAAAATAATATCTTAGGTATATCAATATATTTTAGATAATAAATAATAATCAAATAATTTATATTTCTAAAAAAATCTTTGTCTAATAATAACTAATTTTAAATAATCTCTCCTATTAAAATAAATTATTTCTATATTCTATGTAAAACGACCGATTTATATACGTTCTTATTTTTTTTTATGTGTATTCCTTAATTTAATTTTTTATATTTTGATTGTGATGTATCTGATGATGAATTTTTAATTCAAAACCTGTCGTATAATACACTTATAATATTCCAGGCTACGCACTAATTAATTAATTAATTTATATATTTATTTACTTTATTTATTTACGAGTATTAACCATTTTAATAATTTTGTTTTTACTTTATTATTTTATTAAATATTATACACCTAATAATTCCGTGAAAAAAAAAATATAACAAAATGTATAAAACTTAAAAAATTCCAACACTCATTTAAAAATATTTCACTTATTTTTTTTTTTTTTTTGATGATTTTATATATACATTTTAAATATTATTAATAAATAGAAACAAAAGATATTAAACTAATTTTAAAATATTAGATTTTTTTTTTAACGGAGAAAGTGTACAAATATTTTTTTTAATATTCACGCAACTTATTTAATATTAAAGAATATTGCGAAAACTTATACAAATTAAAACAAACTATTTTGTTTAATAAATTTACAAGTATAATAAAACAAAAATTTTAATTGCCACGAAATTATTATGTACTCTATTTAAGTATAATGAATTAAGTTACATATTAATATTTACAATGAACTGGATAGGTAGGTAATAGAACATAAGTACTATATTAATTTATATGTATCTAAAAGTACCTACTACCTTTGTCCTAGGTGGACTATGTAGGTTGTTTTAAAATTTTCGAACTTTAATTTTTGCACATTCAATTAAAAATTAAAAATAAAACTGTCCTATGCTCATTGTTGAAAGTTGATTGGCAAGTATATTTATTTGAATTTTATACACCATTACCCAGTAGCATATCTAAAGCTCTTTTAAGAGGCAGGGGGTGAACTAATAGTATATTATAAAAGACCGTAATCGAAAACAAATTTCAAAAGAGGTAGTCCAATATTTGATTTTTTCTATAGATACACTCAAATTTTACTTTCAAACGTAAAACACAGAACACCTCCATTCCCAATTATAAACTTAGGTATAATTCAAGTAACAATATTTTTAAAAAATCCAAAGGGGAATTACCCCGTCCTCCCCTCTTCAAAAACACCTCATCCGTTACATCGATTTAGTATCATGAAATTAATATTTGTTCAAAAAACTATATTTTGCTACTACAATATTATAAAATTTATACAATTATTCACTCAGTATTATTTTAAAATAATTGTCTATTGTTATTTAAATGTATTAATTAAATCTGTGTACTTTAAGCAATATTTTTATAATTAAATGTGAGTATTTATTAGGTAAGTACTTAATAAATACTTTATTATAATATAATCTATATATTAACTTTTAAAAATTATTATCTTCAAAAAAATGTATGTTAAACGCAATTTCATTCAATTATTCGTCGTTAAACAGAAAATAACTATTAAACTACAGTAATATTATATTATATTTAATATTAACATTTTTGTTAGTTATATTGGAAAATATTACGATGTTTTGTATGAATTTAGTGAACGATATGCAAAAACGTTAAAATACCTCAAAAAACTTTTTATCTATACATAAATATTAATTTATTATTCATAAAGTATATTTAATAAAGGAGTCTATGGGGTTTTAACTTGAAGTACAAAGTTATTATTTTGTTAAATTATAACTTTTTCGGTAGTTTTAATGTTCGCCCAAAGGGGACTAATCTTTTGCGGTATTTTTTTTTCCAATTACATAAATTCATTGTAGGTATTTTCAAAAATGAAAAATCACTTACACCCATATAATTTATAATAATCATAATGTTTTTATAATAATTGCTATTTTTTAAATTACATTTTACCAACTTCCTCCCAAAGACACACTAAATATTTGGTGGGATATATTCCAAAAATCAGATTCTGGAAGAGGGGTGGTTACATGGTGAAATATACTTTATTTTTAATTTAAAAATATGTATAATTTTTCGAAATTTCTTATACATTTAGTAATATGAATGTGAAAAATGCAATTAAATATTACGGGGAAAAAAATAAACAAAACTGAGTTATCTTTTTTTGACTTTTTGTTCAATTAAATTTATTTAAGTGATTATACTTTGTTCTATAATTTATCATTAAACAATACACACGAAACACTAAATTTAAGAACATATAGCTAAATACATTAGAGTTGTATTTATTTAATTCGAAAACAATAATTGAAATTGAATGCGGCCATTCCTACAAGTTTGGAACTACAAATTTGATGAATTGTACTACGGTATGAGTGGCGTAGAAAATCTGACTGTGATTCATTATTGCAGCGAGAAAACTATAGTTATTGTAAGAACATTAAAGAGAACCTAAAAAACCGAACAAATATACATTGATTTTGATTACGATTTACACCGAAATTTAATTAATACTGCATAAGTATTTATCAATATACTGTATTCAATAGATATAGTTCTATAAACTTATAATACATTAATAATTTTAATATTTCTCATTTCATAATATATGTAGTTCAGAAATATAGATAATAATATTAAATTATGTATATATATACAAATAAAACATAATACACGGAACAATTAAAAAGCTGATAGCTGAGTAATAACCAAAGAAAACACTAATGCAAAAAGATTAAAATTAATACACTGAATAGTTGATTATTATATTATAATTTAACATTTATATTGTTAATTTCATAACGATAAAAATAACACAAAATCACATTAATATATAACAAATAACAGTTAATTTGTACAAAATAATTAATATAATTACAATTTAAAATAAATAAATTTTTGTAGAAGAGTAGAGAGCACCTTTGTCATTTAGATTTATATTTTATTTTTATTTGTATAAGTACCTAAAGTAAAATATTTTGAATATTATTATTTAGACCATATTTTTTTTTTATTTCAAATCGTTGGAAGTTTAAACACTTTAAAATTTAAAATTTTACACATTTTTTATTTGAAGATAAATTACTATTATAAAATAGCGATTTAAAAACAAGTTTAATTTTTAAACCTCCGACATATTATAACACTAATCATACAAAGTATTTACAGTTGCCCAAATTATTATTATTATTTATTTATTTACGCTATAACAGGCATTAATTTAAATACAATGCATAACATAAAAAAAAACAAAATCATCTATAAAATTACATAATATTATATGCTAAAATATTGATTGACGAAAAATCGACCAAGATCAAGCTCAATTAAGACTACGTAACATTGAAAGAAAACTGAGAAAAAATATTTGGAAAATAGATTAGCCGAGCTTAGTAGGTTATCTATTACTTCGCTAGAAAGGTGTACAGTGGAAGGGATTAAAGTTTTGCTATAGATCTCTGATAAATTCCCAAAAGTAAGAAAGATTGAAAGAGAGGGAGCTTTTGGTGTAACTTATAAATGATCAATAGTCTGAGAGTGATGGGCACTTACACTTTGCTCGTAGCTTAAAGAAAGTTGAATAATCAGAGGCTCTATTTGTTTGTTTAAATACTTTATGAGCACACTGTTTCTTATTAATTAATAGTTTAAAAGAAAGAGTAACCCATCGTGGAAATTTTGGAGTTTTAAATATCTTCCTTGGGACAAATTGTTTAATTAAATTCAGAATTACATCATTAAAAACTGTGGCAGCGTCATTGAAGGGGTAGTTACAAAAGATAGCATCCTAGTTGAATGAGTTGAAGAAGTTAGAAATAGATTCATAATCCTCAGCTTAAAAGTCATAATATAAACGAGTAACCTCGATCCACGGCTAATTTAGATAATATAATTGGATAAAAAATGGGGAATGATAGGGGTCAGGATTAATTAAGGGAATGGTGCTATAAGAATAGATTGAATGTTGGAGTTAGAGAAGACTAGATCAAGGATGTTTCTAGACCAGTTGAGGATAAGGTTAAGCTGGAAGTTGTTTAAAAAAGAGAAAGAATCTATGACGAGAGAAGAAGTAAGGGATAAGACTCCAGAGGCTGAGAAACCGAACTCATTGGATAACCAAGATACACCTGGCAAGAACCACCGAGAATGATAACCGAGATGGGTTTGAGAAATGTTAAGAGATTCTCGACTATGGTAAGGTGAGATTTGTAGACAGAATCAGACAAAAAGGGGTTACTAAGTGGCACCAATTAAAAGTTAGGTGGAGCTAAGTGATATGAGGAGAAGAAATAAGCATGGAATTAATTGTAATAAGAACACTACTGCCACGAGAGAAGGGGCTATTATTAGGGTTCCTGTCTAGTCTATATATTTTAAAGCTGCCGAGACCAAATTCAGCATCAGTTATGTCGGAAGTAAAGTCAGGTATCGGTAAGAATAATGAAATCGTAAAAAAGGAACATAGGGACAGAGCATCTTAAGCTATTTAGCTTAGCCTTGAGGCCACACACATTTTAGAAAAAATGTTTAAGGTTTACACTGCCATTTAATGGTTGAGGAGAAGAATCAAAGTTGGGGAGGGGGCGTTAGAGCGAGCAGCAATGAAATCGAAGACGTAATTAATTGAGGATAAAAAATTAATACAAAAAGGGCAAGAGTTATCAATAGTTATACAAGTGTGTTGGTGTTTCGAGAAAATAAAAAGGCAATCAGGGCAATTTAGTTTTTTGACTGAGCAAAAGATGGATGATGACTAAGGTTATCGGCTACACTGGAGCCTTGGCTATTTTGGACGATGTGTAGAATCCCGTTCTTGTACCTGACTGAGATATTGAGTTCGATTATCTAGTTCAGCAGACACGGAGGATTCCTTGTCTTTTGAGGAAAGTGCGGTCGCGAAAAATATATATTGTACTGTTGTGGTGGCTTCCTAACTCAGTGGAACGTTTGCTGGTATTGTAATCACTAACAAATTGGATAACTAGCTCTTCAGAAGGAAAAATTACTTTTAAAGTCAGCAGTTTTTCAGAATGAGCGTTTATACGACCCAGCCTAAATAATTTAGGATTTGGGAGAAAAGACATTGAAAAGAACTGAGTAGCTTCATTGATGCACTTTATATCAGAGATTTTGGCAGCTGACAGCAATTGGATGGATTCAGGTAGACCATGTATGACAATATTGAACATGCTTTTTTCGCGCTCAAACAATTCTTAGAGTAGGTTGGGCACATGATTTACATTATCACTAAGTGAAAAATTGGTCACACTTGATTCCATGGTGGCAACTATCCTTTTGAGAGAAGCTAGATCAACATGGAGCGAGGCTTTTTTAGACCTTAGTTCCCCAATCTGGAGTTAAGTAAGTCAACATTAGCTTTCAGCTCATTAAATTTAGAGTCGAGAGAAACAGATAAATTCTTACATTGGGTTAAACTCTGGTTCTGATTTTTAGTAATATCAAAAATGGTATGGCGAAATCCTCAGCTGATAGGGGAAGAGATACATTTCCAGTTACAGATGTAGAAAATATGGACCAAGTGGTAATCTTATTGGTAACCTTAGTGTCTGAAGGATTAGACAAATTAGCACTCATGATAATATAGTGCAGATTTGTTTCCCCCCCCTCTTTTTAAATTATGCAAGTAATCACTGGCACAAGGTGTATAGCGACCAAGAGCGAAGAAACATCTGCATACGCAGTGTATAAGCACGTGTAGTACTTACCGGCTCGGTGATTAATAAGATAGAGAAGCCGTTAGACCTTTGGACATAGATAATATATAAAAGAAACTTACATTATTTCGACGGCCGTGTACAAAAGAGGTACCACTAAAACTGACATTACGAGGACAATTTTGAGCAGATCGACTCCAAAACGATCTGTACACATAATTTGTATAAACATTTTAGAGCAAAAAACACAAAAAACTGATAACTATTGCCGGAGTAAAAGGTGATAAACTCGGAAACCTAATAATAATGCATTACATATAATGATATATTGTAAATTATTATTGAAAACAATGTTAGCTTGAACCTGTTTGATTTTGCAAAATATATGTGTCCTTTTCGAAAAAGCTAAATAATATTTAATTAAATTTAGGAAGTATAAATCAGATTAATAAAATATGGGTAATTTAGATTTTACAGTCACAAATTGATTAAGTTTAAGTAGGTACAATATCGTACAACTGCAGTTTGTTCTAATGTATTTACTACTTTTAATTTCTTTTTCAACAATTTAAATATTATGTGATAATTATGTTATATGATTTATTGTTTTGGTTGAGTTAGATTTAGTTAAAGCTTCAATTTCGAAGTATACTTGTCTCATTCATAATGAGTTAAATAATTATTGAAAAATTAGATTAAACATTATTTCTTTGAAATTCATCTTATACATTAGCTGTACCGTGGTTATCGAAATTATAATTATTAAAATAACAACAAAAGATTATGTGAATATTAAATTATTCAGATTATATTGCATCGTTTAACATATTAATAATTTAAAAGGAAAATATATTTATTATAGCTGAGTACTAGTCGTTTAATAACGACAATATCTTAATTCCTCATATACAATTTTATTAAATTATGAGGACCGGAGCAATAATTGCAATATTGGTTTTACTACGATGCAACCCGTATAGAGAAAGGGGTCGAGATTCACCCCTCCCCCAATATTCTTTAAAAGTTGCAGATTTTACACAACATAACATTACTGAATATTGTCAATTTTTGTAAACCCTAAAATCCTCATAATTTGTTTATATATACATACTAGTTGATGTGTGCTTATTTTTGTTTTTATTATAGATTCTGAGAGAAATTATATACCGAATCAAATCTGTGATTTTGCTATATTTGTTATTTTTTCTGTATGCTACCAATTATTCTCCCAGAAATCTTGTTCCAATTAAAAATGACGAGACATGATATATTTTGGATCTCAATCATGCATTGAGAAAATAATTTTTTGATTTTCCTAAACGGTTTTCAAAATAATTGGGAAAAACCGGAAAAAAACATATAGGAAAAACGGGCAAATATTTACAATGCCGCGGCGTTGACGATTTTGTTATTTTAAATTCTTACGATATTTATGTTTTCTACTAGAACTGGTCAGAATTTCATGGGTAGCATCATTTTTAAAAGAAAGATTTTTTTATTTTGTGAGAAATAAAGTAACTTTATGATATTTTTTGATGATTAAGAAAACCCGGAAAAAAAAGAAAGAACGTGAAAATTTACGGAAACAACGTTTTTATTATTTCCAAATTCTTTTTTTTGTTATAATTGTGTTAAAATAGACCTGCAATTTTCACAGAATACTTATTGGTATTAAGAATATTGATGTTTTCTAGCCGTAGTAAAATTTTCAAATTATTCTGGTAATTTTTCAGCTATTAATAAGCATTTAATATTTTCAAGGTTTTTGTTTTGCTTACGATATTAATTTTTTAAATCAATTAGAAATTTTGTCTATTTAAGTATTATTTATAATATTATGTCATAATTATGTTTAAAGAATTTTTTTTTTCAACAAAGGTATATCAGATAATATATACCAACTCGTAAAACTAGAAAGATATTCATGTTTTATTTTTAGTTTAGATTAGATAATTGCTTACGTTTCAATCAACAATTTTTAAACTATTTAGCATTTTCGTATTCAAAGCTAAAAATATATGTTTAAGTATATTGATCCCTGTTGTACCCATAATTAAAAATGACCAATTGTGTTATTAGATATTGAATTGTATCTATGAATTGAATGATACGATCTGTTGAATGAGTTAAGATATTATTGATAATTTTGTTTTGTAATATTGAAACATTTTTAGACTCAAAATTTGACTCGTATAATAATATTAATATAAATATTCTTTATTATATTTGATAGGTACAGATTCAGAGCAGAGGGAATTTTCGAAAAGAAAACTTGCTCCAATTGAAAAATGACAATATAGATCTCTTTTGTTGTACATTGGATCTAAATTCTGAAGAAGGAAGTAAGTCATTTTTAATTTTCCAAGCCGTTTTCTTAATAATTGAAAAAACTGGAAATAGACGTAACAACTACAGAAGAACTACTAGAAATATTGCTCACAATGGAAAAACGACAAAATACCCGTTTTTTGTTGAAAATATTATAGTTTCTTTTTCTAGACATAGTAAGATTTCAAAAACATTTTAGCGATTATTGAACTATTAATAGGCATATTTGGTAGGTACTATGTAATTATAATTATTTGACTTAACTGGATTTCCTGAAAGTTTAGTAGGAAGTTTATTATAAGTTCTAATTTTGTTTACAATAGTTTCTTAAACAAATATTAATGAATTAATCGTAAATATTCAAGTCTTTCGAATCGTGTATAAACGAACTTCGTTCAGAATAGTTTTTCGTTAGTAATGGTTTATCCATTATCAATTATCTATCACTAACTAAAGTTTAATTATACCTGCCCCAAAGAAAGCAGCAGCAAAAATAAATTAAAGAATACCGTACCATTAAACTACAGCCTACTATCTCATATCTCAAAAATATTAACAACAATAATTATATTCCAACGTATTGAAGCCAGGATAGAACAGTCGATGTCAAAAGACAAAGTCGTGTTCAGAAAGAACATGGGAACGTAGAAAGCATTATTGACATTAAAAATAATCAAACAAAAAAGGATTAGGAAAGATAAGCAAATATTCGTAACTATTATGTATATCGAAAAAGCATTTAATAATGTAGACCATAATGTTTAACATGATGAGTAGAGTGGGAATAAAAAATACAAATATAAGGCTTCTGTACAACCTATATAAGAATGAACCAGCTATAATGAGAATGATAGAACTTCACACGGTTAAAATTCCGCTTTTTGAACTTTTTCTGATATCAATATTTAGTACTATTACTTTATAACAATTTTCTATAATATAATAATATAATCACAACACAACAAATAATATATTATTAATAATAATACGTTATTGAATCATAATTTTAATCAAAGTTGTACTATACTATAATGAAGTATAATAATTATTTAAACTATTTAAAGAATAATAATATTTTTATATACCTAGTAAACTTATTATTGAAAATTTGTACTTAATTACTTTGTGTAATGTTATTTTAATTTTGTAATAATAATAATAATAATAGTACGCATATAATAGATCCAAACAAATTTGTATAGTTATCATAGCAAAAGGATCGCCAAAAATCTTGACTTCATTATGGGGGAGGAGACAAACTCCTAAATATTGCAAACCACTACTATAGCCTATGGATAATGGATTTAATTAAATCAATATTGTAGAGCTAACGATATTTTCGTTACACCTGTAATATAAAAAATGTGTATTAAACGGTATACTGTGAAAAACCAATCAGAATGCTGTACAATACCGGTAAACAAAAAAAGCTGTTCTAGGATAATAGGAGAAGGTTGCAGTCACTGTTGTAGGTGGAAAGTTGGGAAGGTAGGATACAGACAGTAATTTAATGTACATCTGTAAGTAACAATTACTAACCATTACTAACGAAAAAACGATTCTGAATGGAGTTCAGTTGATAGTATTGCTTTGTCAACAACATATATATCGTATTATGGGAAAATAATTACATGTACGTTAAATATTTTCTTTAATAATATTCGTTTAATATTGTACCTATTTTCTCGTTCTTCCGGTTTTCCCAGTTTTTCTCGTTTATTAGGAAAACTCCTGAGAAAATCAAAAAATGACCTTTAAAAGTACCACCCCACTCAGATTTCCTTTTAGAAAAAGTGCTATCATTGGAAATTGAAGCAACATTACTGGTAAAAAAGTTGTCCACAGATAAAAAATAAAGATCATTGTAAAACTATAGTTATACAATGATCTTTATTCGTTCCACTCAAAATTTAAAATATCAGTATGCCAAAAAAATTATTATTACTACGAGTTTATTTGTATTCTTTGCAACTTTGCATACATAATATATATATTAGAATATCATTCTAAATAAATTATAATGTATGACATAATTTCACGACTCATAGTACCTATATAATACAGTTTTTATTTTATTTATATTTTATAGGGTTGGGTTCCGCTCTTTATTCTAAATTCAACCAAAGATTCGCAAATGATCAATCATGAAAATCCATAGTGCCTCTGTTGCTACATTACATGTGAGATAGACTAGGGGAAAATGTTACTGACGAGGCCCTTAAACCTTTTAAGGCATTAATAAGCAACCCCCTTCTCTTGTTTACCCAACTTACCGAAATTTGATAAATAAGTTTAATTAATCATATATTTTCAATATTTACTCTAATTTGATAAATTATAGTTTACCAACATTCCGGTTATTTTAACCGGAATATAATACCCAGCGATATTAGGATTGGTATACCAAAAATACTGTATTGAATATCGATTGATCGTCAATCTACTCGAGATTTTATTAAAATTATCTTTAAGGGTGAAGGAATCTATTATTTAAACACCATATTTCTTTTTATTGTTCGTCTATTGGTAATAATTTGATAGGTAATTAATGTCTATTGACCTTTTGGGTAGATGTATAGGTATATAGGACAATTTGATTCAATACTACAGCCGTTAATTAATAATCAAAACACAAATGTATGATGGTAATGTTTGTTCTTATTTCGACGACCGCTTTAATAACAAACACAATTAAATGAATAATGAATTTGATTTTGTATTATAATATGGACAGTTAAATTACAATAATATTATAACCCCATAATGAGAATAACAAAGTTATCCTTCAATAATATAAGTGTTATAATTTTATAGTAACCGTGGAATTTGTGTGATTATTATTAGGCTTATCAAAAATAATTTGGGAGCAGAGAAAAATAAAAATGTCTTAAAATAAAATGAATAATAGTATTATAGCAGTGACATGGTGAAAATAATAAAAAAAAATACTAGATAACGATAATAGTAACAGTGCGTTGTAGGCAATTTAAAAAAAAAACCAAATTAATGAACTGCCGTCAATGTTTTAACAAAATATTAATATTAGCTATATATTTTAATACAGTACTTTTGTTGATACTTTTTAATATTAAATACATTTCAAAGTATAAAATATTACATTGTACACTGTAAATTTAGTTGCTATTTGAATTGTAAAATTGATTTTAAAAATAAATATTTATCGTATACGTCGTATATGCATAGGTTCTATAAAAGTATTACAGTGAACGAATTTAGTAAAGTTTAATTTAATAAATAATATATAAAGTAAATAAATATATAAATAAAAATAAAATAAATAAATGAATCAATGCGATGATAAGTGTATTATTTTTATTATTGTACGGCCGGTTTTGAATTAAAAATTCATCATCAGGTATATTACAGTCAAAATGTAAAACGCAACTGAATATCATACATTTTGACTGTGATATACCTGATGATGAATTTTTAGTATTATATTTTTATACATACATTTTTTATTTATATATTTATTTACGAGTATTAACCATTTTAATTATTTTGTTTTTACTTTATTATTTTATTAAATAATATGTTTAGGTTTTCATCATAGTATAATGTATATTAAAACCTATTTATATATATAAGCATAAACGGTATATTTTTTTATTTTATTTTTTTTTGTTTTTCTTAAAAAATTTACTAGTATTTTTCGGGAAGTGAGAGGGAAATATTTCAAACCGATTAACTTCGGTGAAAATCCTTAATATATTAAATATTATAAGTTTTAAAGAAAAAAACTCCCTAAAAGTTTTATACATACCTATGAATCGCAATGAAAAATGTTTGCGATTAAATTTTATTATTATTTTTAAATAATATAAAGGTAGGTATTTATTTTTTTTTATTATTGTTCATTTATTTTATTTTTTTGTTTTAGCCATTTTTTTTTTATTTTTTTTTTTTTTTACTTACGGCCAATAAGAACGCGCAACGGGCATCGTCCGCACGGAGATTTTGTTTGACGATGTATACGATGTTATCAATGTTATTATTGGATACGCATAACACAATGCGATTAAATAGAGACCGGGTACTACAATTTTTTTGGTGACCGTCTCTCGCCAACGTTTAGGTTAGTTTACTCGGACTGGCATTGCTGTACAGCGAGTAGTCTCGCCAGAAAAATCGCGGAAACACAACACGTGTAGTCATATCGCATATTATTTTATTATTAAGTTTACTTACATTGTAAGTATATTGTAAGCAATTTCGACTCGAACGGTTTCCCTCGGTTTATAAACGTAAATTAATTTATTAAATTAAATTATAACTGGAACTTCTTACCTAATAATATATAACATTTTATACATAAATATATATAATATATTTTTTTTATAAAGTTAATTAATTTTTTTTTTTTTTTTTTTTATTTTTTTTTTTTTTTTTTTTTTTTTTTTTTTGTAACGACTTCAAAATGATTATTATAGGAAACATAAAACGATTTAACTCGGGTCATTTTAGACAATTGTTCGCAGCGACTGCAGGTGAGTACATACAGGCAGATAATATCTTTGTATAAATTAATATAATATTAATTATTAATTATTCCCCTTAAAAATAATAAGTATAAAAGTCATCGTTTTATTTTGAAACGTTTCTATATTATACAATAACCCCACGTTCAATAATAATTTTTAAAATTAAAACAATTAAATAGATATAGGGTAAGGTATTTTGAATAATATAAAATATTAATAATTTTTCGTAGAATATAATGTACACATTCAGAACATAGAATATTAACACAGCATATGGTAAATATAATTTTTCAAAGTATAATAAAATAAGTAACTAAATAGTATTTTAACTAAATGTATTGTTTGCTAGACGTTTTTAATTAAATTATAACTATTTCACATTAATATTATTATTTAAATATAGTCTATAGCAACGGATAACACGAATGAAATTAAACACATTTATTCAAGTAGATGGTATTACGCGATATTCTGAAACACTAAAAAATTATGCTTTTATTTAAATTCTATATTTTTAGTCAAAAACCGAAAACCCAGTAATAATAATAAACTAAATTAAAATTTTAAAATGAAATAATAAATGCTTAAGCACGATGTTCAGATTTAAAATTGATGTTGAACATTTATACCTATCTAATATTATTTTAAAACTTGGTAGGTAGTATTTTTATACACAACGACTTACCCGTACATTATCTCAAGTTCATGAAGTTCATGTTGTAAAATTAAAATTACGCTTAAATAGAGCGCGTGCAATAATATTATCGATAATTTTGATTTTAAAATTGCTGTATATATATTTATACCTACCTGGTAGGGGTCAAAAAAAAAAAAAACACAATTATATACGTTATATTAGAAAAACACATTTTATTATGCACCTACTTAATAGTAAATATATGGAAGGAATAAAAACGGGACTACTATGAAAGTATAATATAAAATAAATAGTGTATAATACACATAGAAACAATAAACTTTAAAAGTTAATCGAATTTTTGTTCAACTATAACTTTGTATGTTATATTTTGTATTATTATCATAAAAAGAGGACAAAAAAAATTTCAAGCGGATCGCAATAAATACGAGTTGATCATTATTTTAACACTGAGCCGTGTAAGTACCTACACGACGCAAGTAGGAAGGAAAGAGTTAAAATAATGCGTCTGGTCAGCGTTTTGTTTAAATCAACATATTTTTTTTTTTAATTTTAATTATGCGTGTTTATAACAAACATGTAGGTATATATATTTATATACATATAGCTATTAACATATTATACAGATATATTTCAGCGGTGTACAACACAAACTTTATACGCAGGGTGTATCTGCAGTAATTTACACTTGTAGTTACTGTTCACGGATAGGTTAGGTTATGTTAGGATAATAGGTTGTAGGTGAGACGTTGGGAAGGTAGGATATAAATGAAGAGTAATTTAGTTTGTATACTGTGTGTAACGATAAACAATGTTGCTAATGAAACAAATATTCCGAATGGAGTAGTATTAATCAGGTTTTCCTTTATTGTTGCCCTGGGACCCTAATTAATGAAATCAACAAAAAATTTCCCGTTTTCCTAATTATTAAGAACACTAACTACAAAGATAATAAAAAATGACCACCTCAATACACAAAATAGATCCAAAATTCTACAAGAAAGTTCCTATAAAGATTTTTATTAGAGTAATATTTCTAGTGGAAAAATGGTTAGCAAAGAAAAAATAATTTTAAAAACAGTAAAAAAATCACTAAAATGGGTTGAAAATTATACAACACCTAAAAAAGGTTAATACAAAAATTCTGTTAAAAATTCAGTTCTTTACAGTTATTTATAACCGAAAATATGAACCCGGTAATGTCGTAAACTTTCCTGTATTTCCTACGTTTTTTCTTAGGCTCGGGTCTTCGCAATTTTTGATAAAATTATACGGAACATCAACAACGAATAGCTCCTTCACCAACTAGACAAACTTTACTTTCCGAAAATATGCTTCTCTTGAAATTCAGAGCAATGTTTCTGATAAAAACAAATATCGAACAATTTTAAATAATGAAATCATTATCACCGTAAATATTTATTCGTTTTTCCCAATGAAAACCGGAAAATCAAAAAATTGACAACAAGATCCAAAGTGCAAGAAAAAAATGTAATTTTATTTTTATTCGAGTAATACTTCTAATAAAAAAAAGGTCGCTAACAGATGCACACAAAACAAATAAGCACTCCGCCATAATAAAACTACTACATTCCTCGTCCGCTCAGAATTTAAAACTTAAAACGATCGCGATTAATACAATAGTACTATTTTCTTGTGCAGTGTTTCAAATATTATGGTAGTTACATAATAATTTACCAAGTACGTGTACTTTTACTAGTATTAAACAAAACCGTTCGTTATCCCATCACAGAATACCTATACTACTTCATATCAAAATGAATTAATAATCGAATATGTTCTATATACATTATTATACATTTATTATTGAAGAAACGTGAATCAAAGATAAAGCGCGTGCGGAATTTACATTCACATCATAATATAAAATCTGATCCCTTAGAAGAAGAAAAAAGTTACGAGTATATATATATGGGTATTGCTCGTACTATCCTCGCTACGGTGAGTCGACAAGGGTCTGGATTTAAATTATTATAGGTACTTGGATATATAATATAAAAATAGGTACGCGTGCATTTTGAAAAACAGCATTCTGATAAAGATCTGCATCGTATATATGTGTACATATCATACATACATATTTTATATAAATGGCGAATATTATTATATATAAACATAAATAACATACGGTAGGTATAGGTATGCATTATAGGCGTCTTGTGTATAAACATATAAGAAATCTACGTTTATAGTCGATTTGCAATGCGGACGAATGCAAATAAAAAAAAAAATACACTTATAAAATTGATAAAAAAAAAAATAATAATAATAATAATAATAATAATAATAATAAAATAAAAAAATGCTCGTATTACCGTACGCGTACGACTTGTGCCGCAGACGGCTGCGGCGCGGCGTCGTCGCGTGTATAAATTATACGCGCAGAGTCGGCCCCGAGACAGAAAAATAGAAATTCGCAACGGTGCGGGGCACGCGTATTTTAACATATATATATATATATATAAGTATAACCGGCGGTGTCGTAAATTTTATAAAAACCTTTATGCACCTTATCTACTGTACACCTTATAACGTATATGATAATATAATATACGATAAACGTTGCTTGCAGTTTCTGGCACCGTTGAAAAATATATAGCCGGGTACTGGAATGAAATTAACATTTTTATACCGCCGCGCCGGTGCAGGAAATCGAAAAAAGCGGGGAAAAACGGAAAGTAAAAAGTAAAATCGCATTTGTTCACGATAATATCGACACGGACACTCAAACGCAGTTAGGTACATTAATATTTTCTATAACCACGAAACAAATCGCATTGTTTATTGTATGTGCCACAATAATCAGCTCGGTGGTCCCATCCTCGTTGTTGTTATTATAATAATAATCGATTTGTTCTTGCTTTTTAATATTTATTATTATTAAGTAATGGAGTAATTTTTTTAGATTGACTTTAAAATACTTTTAAATTAATTCATTGATGGTTTTTATATTGATGTACAAAATTGGTAAATAAATTGGGAAGGGGGGATCTCAGCTCTTATTCCATCTATATTCTAAGAAGTAAGGACTTTTTTTATACGCCGTTTAGGAAAATCCGGTCCTGGTTACACTGATAATGCTGATAATATCATGTTTAACGAATGAACAACACCAGTAAACAACATTCGTGTAATATGTTTACTGAATCTGACAAAAAGTTGGTCGAAAAATCAAAAATGTATTCATGTAACAAACGTTTGTATTAAACTGTCTCACCAAAACGAAATGTTTACTAAAATTGACTTTGGCGAGACGCCTATTATAATATTGTGATTCGTAGCGTCAGTGGCATATAAATAATATAAAATGCTGATATTACTAATAGTTGTGCCACTGTTGTAGATAGGAATTAGGCTATACATATATAGACTTATTTATTTTACATTTGTATACAGCGATAAATCATTACGAACGAAATATGAAACATATACTAAGAGAAGTTTGGTTACATATTATTATGTTTTGAAAAGTGATTTTTTTAAGATTTTCGTCAAAATTTGAAATTATAAAAGCTTTTAAAAAAATTCTATAGCATTATGCCCAACTATGTACTATATTTATGATGAACCTAATGTAAAATTTCCAAACATTTCTGCTTGACCAAAACAATTTTATTCGCATAAAACTGAATAACAGCAAAACGCCAAAATTACAAATAATGAAACCATTATTATCGTAAATTTACCGATTTTCCCTACCGTTTTCTTCTCAGTTATCAACAAAATTACAAAGTTAATGAAATAATGATATACCCAATGGCAAGATGTGCTTTCAGAAAAATAATTTTCAAAACATTCTGACGATTTTTTAGTTAAGTATAGCTATTTGAATTTATTTAGTTTTGGAGTTTTTATTTGGTTCTGTGTATACAAATGTGTTGGTTTCTCAAAAATGCTCGATAATTTTCATATTTTATTCTCTATGCCTCTTTATTCACACATTCAGGTATTATAATAATTATTGCTCGAATACCGAATACCTACTCACAACAAAACTGTAAGTATGATAAAACGTCTACATATGTAAAATATATATTTTTTTTTTTTACTATTGACATTGCAGTATTTTTATTGCGATGTAAAATATTTTTAGCGCACAATTCGAAAACGATACTTCATTTCCGAAAATGTACAAAATGTAGAAAATATTCAAAAAATAACACATTATTCATAATATACTCCTCATAATTGATATCACTTATTATATAATTTGTACGGTCTAATACTAAAACCAAGACATTAAAATATATTTTTATGTACCCACTGTAGTGTTTCATATTTTTTTCTAACTCTTTTTATCTCGCCTGCTATTTCAAAACATAAATTCCATAATAATATTTTAATATAAATATATTGAGGTAACTACTATTACATAGTATACTAATACCATTTAAGCAATGTAAATGTTAAAATATGAAAATAAATGTATTTTCTTAATAAATAACCTATGAAACGGTGTTCAAAATTTTAAAGTTATTTATTATCAGTTAAGTAGTAGATAGGTACCTATATATTTAAATTGAATTAGTTTTTTGGAAACCAATTATATAATAATTCAAATTCTTTTACGATAAAAACCAAACGAAATATTATTATGTAAAAATTAATTGAGAAATATTTTTCACGAATAAAATCATACGTCGTAAAAACACGAGTACATACCACACTACCGTTTTTTTATTAAATATTTTTGGACAGCTAACTACTTATACAAGTCTATTTAATAATTTGTTGCAAATTAATTATTATCAAATGAAATGCGAAGATCATAGTAATATCGCTACTGTATAGGTAAATATTCAAAACGTAGAAAATCAAAATTCTTATCGAATGATTTAGAAAATTGCTGTAGATCGGGACTAAGGTCGTGTTAAAATGTATTCCTTGATAAGATTTAACATAAATCACTATCATCACATATTTGACAATCAACTACCTATGGTGTATTACGCAATTTTTCTTAAGATACTTAAATATTGTGCACTATAATGAAACGAATATATTAACTAGGTGTTAAATATATTGAGCATTATATTTCTTATGTTTACTGTGAAATAATATTTATCACTATAGCTATCCGCATGACCAGTATTGAACGAAAGAAAAATAAAAAGATGCTTCCCACGTCCCTATTACCGTTAATCGCTGTTACCCGGTAATTAATGATTTTTTAAAGGGTACATCCTTATCCGTGACAACCGAATCAAATAATAATAAAACTGTTCTTTCGGTCATTTCACCGAAGTAACCATAAATAATAAATAAAAAAAAAAAGCTGTCCTAGGATAATGGGGACGGATGCAGTCACTGTTGTGGGCGGGTAGTGGTTAAGGTGAGATACGTAAAGTTATTTAATTTATAACTGTAATCAACGATAAACGATTCGAAGCAAAGTTCGGTACTTACATAATATTTATACTTAATACATAATATTTCGAAAGGCCGTGTTATTTACGATTGTCAAAAAATTTGACATAAAACTTATAAAAAAAAAAAAAAAAATACTAAATTAAGCTCAATTTTTTTTTTTTTTTTTGACTACAAGTATGACTTCTAATGAACCTCCTGTTAAATTTTCAGGCATTTTTGTTTAGTCTGACAATTTTATCCACAGAGTACCTACCGAACATAAATTACGTAAAAACTAACAAAACTAAAATGTCTATAAATAACTCAAAAGTTACTCAATTGTATCATGTACAGAAAAAGTAAATATACATTTTTTGTCAAAATTTCAAGTCTCTAAGAATATTTTAACCTGAATTACAACGAAAAAACAAAGTTGAAAATAATCCAATTATATTCGTAAAATTTCTTGTTATATCTACGTATTTTTCGGTTATACATAAATATTAATTAAACTACATAAATAGATGTACAACTCATAAATTAAATCAAAAATTCAATAAATTAAAGTCTCTTGTCGTTTATCTATTGTAGTAATATTTAGGGTAGAAAACATAAGCCGTAAAAATTAAAAATAATGAAATCATTGTGCCGTAAATTGAAAAATATTTCGTATTTTTAGATTTTTCCCAATTATTATGAAAAATACTTCAGAAATCAAAACTTAATAAAAGTATCAAAAAATGGCCATTTCAATGCACTTATCTGATTAAATTTACTTTTAGAAAAATTGCTACACTTTATACTCCGGAGCAACATTCTCTTCGAAAAGTTGTTTACAAATAGATAAAATAAAAAAAACAAACCGATACATACTTCATACGAAGGGTGGGCTACTGTTGCAGGTGAGAAGTTAGAAAGCTAGAGTAGAAATTTAATACATGTCTGTACGCAACGATGTACAGTTGTTAACAAAAAACGTTTCTGAGCGGAATTCGATTATATATTTTGAAAGGACGTAATATTTACGATTTGAAAATAAATGGTCCTGTTTTTCCTATTTTTTTCCCGGTGTTTCTTATTTATTATGAAAATCCTTGGAAAATCAAAAAATGACCTCGCTACGCTCGGAATCTAAAACAAAAATTGGTTATTAAATTGTCATTACCTAAGTTTATTTATATTTAGTCGTTAATATAAATGTACTTATATCCTCTATACGTCATAGGTAAACATAATTTATACAATAAAAACAGTTGAAGGGTATTAATACACTTAATCCGGTCGAATAAATTGACTCCGGTTATTAATAGGACCCTACGGCCTACACGCACAGGAAATCATAATCAACATTATTAATAATGATAAAATATGTTGTTGTTATTCCAGCGAATCTCGTCTCGTTTACGTATGGAGTGTACACGGGATGGTCGGCGACAGTGACGCCCAAACTCCAAGATCCCAAGACAACACCTCTGGAGACGGTGATGACCAACGAGTCCCTTTCGTGGATGTGCAGCTGGGGCATGTTCAGTGCCATATTTGGGTCGTTTATCTGGGGATTTGTGGCGAACAAATACGGCCGAAAGGCGACCGGTTTTTTCACTATGATACCGTATCTGGTCAGCTGGATCATACTTTTGCAGATCAAAACAGAAACAGCGCTGATGGTGTCTCGATTCCTGGGTGGCCTGGGTGGCAGTGGAGCGGCTATCAACATTCCCCTGTACGTGGCCGAGATCAGCAATAAGGACATGAAAGCGGGTCTCGGCTCGTTGTTCATACTCATGTACAACATCGGCGTACTGTATGCGTACATATTCGGCGTGTTCGTCAGTTACGATTCATTCAACGTGGCGTGTCTAATGATCACTGTACTGTACATGTTCGTCTGGTGTTGCGTGCCGGAGTCACCCGTGTTTTACATTCAGCAGAACCAGATGGACTATGCCAAGAAGTCGGTCCAGTGGTTACAGGGAAAAGACACCGTCGACAATGAGCTCTCAGAGTTGACGAACAGTGGCGACCACATGTCCGCGGCCACCACAGCGGACTACACGGACAAGCGCTTAATCAAGGCACTGATCATTGGCATCGTATTCCAGTCGGGTACACAGTTGAGCGGCATCAACGTCATACTCATGGACACGGTCAATATTTTCAAGCGGAGCGGCGGCACACTAGGGTCGGAATATTGCACTATGCTTGTGGGTGTGGTTCAGGTAGTAGGCTCAATAATCGCGGTGTGCACGGTCAACAGAGCCAGCCGGAAGTTCTTTCTGATATCCACGTACGCACTTACCTCGTTGGCGCTGATAACAATCGGATGTTGTTTCTACGCCACTAATGTGATGTTAATAACCCAGGGCACTGGTATAATACCCGTGCTCAGCCTGTCCCTGCACGTGATGGCTTTTTCGCTCGGCCTGGGAATGGTACCCTACATAATATACGCGGAAATATTCCCGGCTAACGTACGTAACATGTGCATGTCCATACTAATGGTCTGGAATAACGTGCTGGGCTTCGCTGTGCTCAAGGGATACCCGAAAATGACGGAACTGATGGGCGAATTCGGCTACTACTGGATGTTCGGCTTAGTGTGTCTGGCTATTGTGCCATTCACGTATTTCTTCGTCCCGGAGACCAAGGGCAAAACGATAAAGGATATCCTCGAAGATCTCCTCTTGTGGTTCCCCGACTTCGGAAATAGAAATACGGTCGACATTACTACGAAGACGGAGCAAAAAATCTGCGATAATAAAAACAATCATAAGCTTACGAAACAAATAAATGACATAATATAGGAAACCAGCATGGTTATACGTTCCTGTATATTACATAATATATATATATATTGCATGTTACTGGTAATGTTAGCAATTAGAAAATGATAACAATTCCTAACACGGTAAGAAAATTATAACCATAATTATTATTTATTTTTTTATTTTTTTTTTGCTTAGGCCAGATCATAATTATATTAGGACATTAAACACAATATATACAATAAATACCAACAGTGCTAAGCACTCAATCCAGATCACGGTTATCTATGGTTAGATTATCATGATCCGTATCAATCCGGTATCCGGATTGAAAAAAATAGTAATAATCCGTAGAATTCGGATTATAGTGGCCAATCCGGATTGATGGATTATTCATCCAGATCAATGATTCAATTTGCTTACAACCATACATTAATGTATATCAATTAATTATTTCAATCAAAATGAAAAAAAATCCCTTTACAACTGGCAACACTGGCAATCCATTAACTTAATAATAAAAAATCCTATGCCGATTCATTCAGATCCAGAATACGGATAATTTTCGGATGTTTTTGCTCAATACTGGTTTGAGTTTAAGTTGAATCACATTAAAAATAGCATAACAAATTGCGTTTACAGTGTTCCAACGGTATTTACTCTGGTTGTAATAGTTTTGAATTAAAAATTATTTCATCAAATTAAAGACAACATCGTTTAATATGTTTAAAAGGGGGATAAATTATAAACATTTTTAACATTTAATAACATGATAACGTGATAACATTAACATGGCAAAAATATAATAACTGTATTAGGAATTGTCATAATTTCTTAAATTGTAAACATGTATGGTAATGAAACATATTATATAATATAAATATTTATGTTACGGTTAATGTTTTAAAATCGATTAATGCAGTTAAATTTATAATTAACCCGTTTATACTGTTAGTTTTAATATTAGACTGTGTTTTAATTTTTAACCGAGTTACGAATGTGTGAAATATTACAATTTAAAAATCTGGCTTAAATATTAAAATATCGAAAAAAAACCAACGTAAAAAAAACAGAGAGTTTTCTTACCATTAAGTTTGATTATATAGGCTAATACGCTCTAATATTAAAACTAACGGCACAAAATCGATTTTTATATAAGTACAATAAGTATAAATATAACGACATTAACCGATTCTACAATATTAACCGTAACATATATAATTATAGCGAAATATAAAGACCACAGTGTCTTTGATAATAATATGTAAATATACTAAATTTCCATCTAGGGAGAAAAAATCTTCAATAAATCTAATTTTTTTTACGAATTTACTTGTGTCAATTTGTATTCATTACTTTTTTTTTCGATTTATTTGAACTAATATACTATTTTGTGGATATATATATATTATGGTGATATATTTTAAACATGATAATATTGCTGTAATGATTATATAGATATACAACTATACAAGTATTATGAATAATATATTTAAGTGATTAATTTTATACGCCTACCAAACTCAATTTTAAATTTAAAAAAAAATTTCGTTAAAACGAAGACAATTTACGTATATATATATATAATATTATATTTTTTTTAATACGATAAGATAGTAATTTACACCGTTTATCATTTAATCATTCGATTTAGTATTTAAATTTAATATATATGTTTATATATTTGTAAAAATGTATTAGGTTTATTATATATTATATAACATTTAAGTATTTAGAAAATATGAAGTGTATACCACTGTTATCCACGGTAGATAACTGTGATATATACTTTATTATTATTATTATTGAATATTGCATGTAGGTAATAATTGTATAATAAACAAAACAAAACTATACGTTTTACATTACACTAAATCTCATTAAAGTATATTATATAGGTATAATAGCGCATAGATAATTTTAAAACTTTTTTATTATTGTATTATTATACTATTATATTTTAAGACAATTAATATTTATTTTATAATATTATATTATGTTTATCTATGTATACTTCTGCCTATTTTACTGGCTTTTTAAATAAACGTCTATAATCGACTACTTAACTCACTAAACATAACTGTAACTATTTTGTTGCTCTTCTAAACAAAGTTTGAAGATTTGCGCTTGTTCAACTAAAATAAATAAGTAGGTAAGTTTTTGGTAAAACATTTTTACTTCAACACAATATATTAAGGATTAGATATTAAGGATATGGGACGGACATTAGGAGGACGCATGTAACAAAAACTATTTATAGGATAGAGAAAGTAATGTACACCTTTTTAACGTTGGTTTTATTACAGTGTAAGCATTATGGGCGCGATTATAGGAAGTGTTTAGTACTCCCAAATTTGTCATATTGATAAATAAATAAAATTACAAAAAAATATTAAATGAAGTAATTTTTATATTTATATCACAAGAGATTACATTATGTTGCCACCTTCCAAACGTTATCTGTAAGTTATGACATTGATTTTTAATGGACAATAAGAAGAATACTATTTAGCAAAGACTATGGATTACAACTTTGAAATGTTTATAACTTCATAAGTTTTCGTGATTTGACTTGTTTACACCGAAATTGAACGAGTTGTTTGTTACTGTAGTGATGATTTTTATATTGTAGCATTATTTATATTATTTTACGCTACATTTTTAAGACTCTCTATGGACCAAATGAGCTTAGACTTGGAAATTTAATTTTTTTAAATTAAAATAATTAAACGCAAACGAGTCTTTCTAGCACATTACTTTATTTAATTGGCTTGGCTCGTCCTCCGGACCTTCCACCCGAATACTCAAAGAAGAGTGATTTCCACACTAATATTTTAATATTTTTTATAAAATAAACGCATCAGCCCGCGACAGTAGCGTGCTGCCGCTGTTACAGCCGATGAGCATATAAGCATAACGTACATTGTTAGAAAATCTTATGGAAGTCATGTTCTCCGATTGGCTCTAATCTCAGCGAGATAACAATTTCATTATCAATTATGATTTTTTAATGTTTCAGTTTGTAAAAACTGAAGTGTTTTGTTTTATTAAAATTTGAAGTATACCGTTAATAAGACTATTATTAAAATACCATTCACATTAGATCAATTATAACATGTATGAAAGAAATAATTTTTTTTAGGTAAGTAAGTTAGGTACATATTAAATTTAATATTAAATTATTATTTCAGAATAAAATATTGCTTCATGATTAATGACGTTATTGCGTATGCTACATAAAAAATTTAAACATGAAGAACTCATTAGATGAAAATAAATAAATTACAAAATTTGAAATATCCATGACATTCATACATAATCATTTTTGCCAATCAGAGAACAGTATTTCCATAGGGTCTCTAACAATGTACGCTATGCTTATATTTGCGACCGGTGACCTCGTAACATATTTGTCTAAGTAAACGTACCTGTATTATATTTTAACATAATAATAAAATAATAATGCTGGCGACGGTGACGATCACGTAAAACAATATTATATATAAAATATTTATTACCATTTAATATGTTAAAATGTTTTATTATTATTATTGGCGGTTAGATATTACTGATAGCATATTTTTAATACCTATCTATATTCTATACTCACCGCGTACTGTAAGATCGGTTTTTGTGTATGTATACCTCAAATTATTTAAAAACCTCTGGGCGCTCTATTCATATCTGTCGTAGTTCTCAAATAAATCCACCCACTGTTTTTATCTAACCCGTCTGACCCGTCAACCCATTGACGAGATATTGTTCTTTTAAGTATCGGCGGAAGGGTAGGGGGTGTAGTGGTGTATCACTTGTATGTAATGGCACGGTGCGCAGCATTTTAATAGTGTGTTTTAATGTAGGTTGCTATATTAAAATCAAACATAGATAGTAGTTTCACAACAAAGGTGACAAAAAAATAACTGAAATTTTAGAGCTGCTCATTACCTAAATGGTCTAAAACACAAATTTCGAACAAAGTTAATACTTTCCGTGGTAATGAATGTCTTACATTTTACTTAACCATGGTTTAGTCAATCTGAATGCACGTTGATACTCTCTGCTGGTTAATAAATCCACATGAATAGGGTTTGTCAACATTTAGCAAACTGATTTTCTCTTAATTGTATAGGTTTACCTGAATGAGAAAATATCTTCTTCTTTTTCAGTTCGTTATTTTAGGGTTTATGATATTTTTAAACTTTAATTAGTTTAAAAAAATACATCGGTTTAGGTGTGAATTTAAAAAGAGTATTTGTCTAAAATCAATTACTGACAAACTATTCGTAAATGACTTATTTGACATAAGAATAATATTGTATGGATCTGATTAAACTGAATGAATTGAGCGAATGAGATGCCAGCCACCGAGAAAATATTTAATATTGATTTGCGGTTATTACGATTAAAGATAATATTGTAGCGTGACAACTAACAGCTAATTAACTATTAGCTATTAGCTAACTAATTTTATATTTATTCTGCTTATTTTTTGTACAATAAATATTACTCCAATAAATAAACGACAAAGGATTTTTGTGTTACATTTTTAATCTAGTTCAAGAAAAAGTTAATCGTTTTTTTTCTCGGTAGTTTTATTATTAATTAGAAAAAACCGGTAAAAAACGTGAAAAAAAAAACGGAAAATATACAGTAAAACTTCCACATAACGGTCACCAAGGGGACCAGGAATAATGACCGCTATAGAGGTGACCGTCCTTAAGAGGTTTCTTATAAAGACATAAAACTTGACGAGACCAAAAAAAATTACCATCACACATAGGTGACCGTTAACAGAAGTTTTACTGTACTAAAATAATGATTTTTTTTATTTAAAATTTTTTTTATTTAAAATTTTTTTTTTTTTGTAATTCAGTGAAAAATATTCGTATAGACTTGAAATTTGAACAGAAAACTTATAGGTACTGTAAAACTTCCGTTGACGTTCATCTCTGTGTAACGGTAATTTTTTTCAGTCACGTCAAGTGTTATGCCTATATAGGGCACCACCTCTAAACGACGGTCACCTCTAAATAGCGGTCATTATTTCCGGTCCCTTCGGTGACCGTTGTATAAAAGTTGTACTGTGTATTTTTAATTTACATGGAAAAACATATGATGATGGATGATTTTAACAATTAGTTGTTATTGACAACAAAAATACAAATAATAAATATTATCTTAAAAATAGATATTAAACACAACTATGCAAAGAAATATTACGTAACTTGGTAATATAGTAATTTTATACCATTGATATATGGTTATATATATATATATATATATATGGTAATGATTAATATGTGATATAATTCCGTGATACGATTACTCATTAGATACCATCATTATACGGGTTATGGAGTTATTAGTTATAAGTCGAAAATAAACACAACAAACTGATATCTGTTATTTGTTAACTTATAAACATGGAACTATTATAAGTTGACTATTTACTAAATATTATTCTCGAGACATTTTCAAACGATCACCGTCCACTAAACCAACGTTGTTATGTTATATGTTTTTGACTTTTGTTTAAATTAAAATCATGCCGCCTAAAAGTGGTTCAAAAACTCAAAGAAAAAGTTAAAAACAATTTGGAATTGAATAAAATTCGATGTTCTAATGATAAATTTATTCTATCCAAAACAAATCGTAAATACCTATATAAAATATATAATAGTAATAGTAATGTTTAAGTATATAGTCCTATTTATTAGTCAATAGATACTTTTAAATACCTACTTAATGTAAAAAAAAATTAAATATGTTTTTTTGTTATTTCTCTTTGCCATTATACATTATTTATTATTATTGAAACATTGAATTGAAAAGTGAGTTACCTACTTAATAAAACGATGAATAAACAATCTAAATAACTAGAATAATGAACAACATATAAAACTTTAAAAAAAAAAAAACATGAACATAATGATAATTAAAGTAAATAGTATAAATTATAATTATCAAAACAATAAATAGTCAAGTATAAATTGGTAGTTGCAATATACTTTTAACATTACTAAGTACTATATCTGTATTTTATTAATATTTTCTATTATACAAAATATGTGTAACATAAATCATAATCTCAAATTAACATGTTTATTATGCACCTATTTATGATTGTAAATATTATATTCTAGCTAAAGTTGGTGACAAAAAGAAAAATTGTAAAAATAATGATTAAGTATTAACAAGTTCTTCTGGTTCTTCATCTATACCTTATCCATACCTTTTGTAAAGTTGCCTACTGTAGAATACATAACTAATTCTTATTTACCATGTACTAGTAATACTGATTTTAAAAATGTTAATAATGGTAACTGAATATTTATGGTAAATATTGTCTGGTAAATTATTTTGCTAAATGAATTGTGTTTTATAGTTGGTGTAGATAAAAGTTTTCAACAGAATGATAATTATCTCCAACATTAATAGTTCATTTATTTCAATAATGGCTGATAAGACAAGTGATGTTGGTCACCACAAACAATTGCCTATTATTGTACGATATTTTGATGCTAATATTAATAGATCTCAAGAAACATTTGTTTCGTTAAAACGCATGACATCAGTAACTGCTGAATTCATTTTCAAAACATTATGTAATTTCCTAATTTTAATTTAAAAAAACTGGGAATCAGTGATTGCTGTCTGTTTTGATGGAGCATCAACTATGTCCTGTAATATAAATGGTGTACAAATGAGATGCAAAGAACAAAATAATGAAATTATGAATGTACATTATTTAAATCTTACACTTTTCAATGCTGTATATGAAAAAAATACTAAAAAAGTAGTTAAGAATCAATTGATTTTTGATTTTCTTGGAACTATACAATTTGTACATAATTATATAGAAAGCAGGAAAATGAGACACTCAACATTAGAAAGAGTTATTAAAGAAACAGAAATTACTCTCCTAACATTAAAGTCATATTCAATTACACAATGGGCATGTCGTGCTGAAACTATAAAACTATTAAAAATAACTATAATGTTTTAATTACTTATATATAAATGTTATATTATATTATATATTAATTACAAACTGCGAAAATCAATACAACACTAAACAAATATTATTAAAGAAAATATATAAATCCTATTTAATTATTTTTCTATAAAATAACATGTATGTTGTTGACAAAGCATTACTATCAACTAAACTCTGCTCAGAATCGATTTTTCATAAACAATGGTTTATTGTTACTTATAGGTATACACTCAATTATCTACAACAGTGGCTACACCCATCCCCATTATTCTAAGACGTCTTTTTGTTTATTTATTTTTTTTTTTTATAGAATACTAAGACTTGAATTTTCTTAAATTTATATTCTTATACATTTTTTTCATTTAGGTACTTATACAATAACTATTTTTATTGTTAAAAACTGATCAGTAACACTAAATTATATTATTTGTTGATGTGAATAACAACTAATTCTATAATAGTTTGTTTGTTTTTTTTTTTTCTAAGTTACCACAGACAATGAAAACAAAATATTGTGATTTATACATACTAGATAGAATATGAGTGCAAAAATAATTATGTATGATGTATGAATGTCATGTGTATCTCAAATTTTGTTATTAATTGTTTTTCATCTAATGAGTGTTCTTCGTGTTTAAATTTTGTATGTAGCATATTATGGAATAATGTCTTTTATTATGAAATAATATTTTATTCTTTATCATTATTTTAACATAACTACAAATATTTCTTACACATTTGGAAAGATATTATGCACTGTTAATATCTGTCATTTATTAATCATATCTATATGTAATTTTTTTAATTAAATATAAAATATTAGAAACCCGAGCGAATCTTCTGGTAGAAAAGTTGCGCACAGATAAAAAAAAATAAATATCTTTGTAAAACTATAAGCTTCTCGCTACACTCAGAATCTAAAATAGCCTAATATAATAAAATAATATGAATAAAAGACAAAACATTTTTTACAAACTGATAATGAAATTGTTATCTTGTTAGGGTTAGAGCCAATAAGAGAACAGGATTTCCATAGGTTCTCTAACAATGTAAGCTTAGCTTATATGTATTATGGAACGTAGTCATCTACATAAGTATTTGATAATAAAATTCGTCCTTGGCCTTATCACAGTGTGATTATTTTTTATCTTTTCTATGGTTGGCACTTTGACTTGTTAGTCGGCTTTGTGTACTCGCCAGCCAGTGGCAGTGGCCACTAACAGTTGATTTATTTTTTCCATAGATATAAATATATTATAGAATTCCTTTTCAAATTATGATAGCAGCTTCTTTCAGTCAACTTCTAGGACGCTGTACTAGTATTCGAAACTTACTTAGGGAATTTTCAAAAATAACAATTATGGATTACGAATATGGTAATGGTAGTCACCATTTTCCTAAAGACCCATTTCTGTTTCGACAGGTTATTAATGTTTTTGAATTAATCTATACATAATTTCTTATTATAATATAGGTGCTTAATTTAGATTTGTATTTTATTTTACATACCTACCTAGTTGTTTGATAGAGAATCTTCAACATACACTTACTTGTTGGCTGACAATGTTACAAAGGAAGCAATGATTATCGATCCAGTTTATGAACAAGTTAATCGTGATTATTCGATACTCAAACGACTTGGTTTAAATCTATTATACTGTGGTATGTTCTTTTTTATTACCAATACCTTTTGGCTATATCTTTTTTTCAAAATATTCTTCTTGACTTACCACCAACAGTTTGAAGGATTTCATACCTATTTTATTTCAGCCAACACACATGTACACGCAGATCACATAACTGGTACTGGTGAACTAAAGAAATTGATACCATCATGCCAAAGTATTATTTCTCAGTTAAGTGGTGGAAAAGCCGATATATATGTTAATCCAGGAGATGAAATAGAGTTTGGACGTTACTCAGTTGAGGTTAGATCAACTCCGGGGCATACTAATGGTAAATAATTTTAAATATTAATATTTTACCATATATGTCGCATCCACATCGCGTAATTATCCGTTTAGCAAAATGGACGTTTGCGTCCATTTCACAAAATGGAACCGCAGTTCCTTTACTTTGCGAAATGGATACCTAAACTAAACACAACAGAACTTGTTCCATCATTTTGATGTCTATATAGTAAAACAATAAACTCTACTTGTTTCATAATTTAATTTATTTGATAGTTACAAAACAATTTTAGTTTAAGATTTTACAATTATTTTTTAAACTATATTTATTATTGCCATTAAAACAACTTTGTGAATTATAACAGTCTAAATTAACTTTAAAATAAGATCATATTTTAGTTGTATATTGCTTTTAAGATACGGTTTAAAAAGTGCGACAAGTCGTTTATATGGCATACCCTAGTTTGTAAGTCGTGACAACTAAACTTTTAGTCGCTGCAGCCGACAACACTACTGGTCCAAGAGCAGTACCGTGTGACTACAAAATTAATATTTTCCCCATCAAAAGATAAAATTCTTATAGAAAAACTACAAAACAACCTTGTTTTGTACAATATTGCCGATAAAAATTATAAATATAATATTATTAAAGATGATATATGGAAACATATATCAACCAAAATTTGAATAACAGTGTTTTGATGTTACCATAAAAAAAAAATAATAATACATTATTGAAATTATCTTATATTATTTTAACATTTTTTCAGTCCAGCTTTGTAGTCCTTTTAATCCTTATTTTTCATACTTTTTCATACAAATTGCATAAGACTTATTCTGTGGTATCTATTTTTTGCCCATAATCACTACAGTGAGTAGTTATTTTTTTTCAATCTCATTTTGAGCTTCATCTTCGTAGATTTCTTCCAAGTCTTCTTTCGTTACAAGTTTTTGTAAAATTTCCAAAAGTATATTGGAAGTAATTAATCTGATTTTCGGATCATTCCCAATTATAGCCTTATATTATTATTATTGCCTAATAATCACTTGGTAATAGGAACTATATTTTTGAAATTAACAAATTTTAGCCCCATTGACCATTTCTTTATTCTGCTAACTCCCATCCAAGCTCTTAGAATATTTTATATGCACATATATATCTTGGTTGCTTTTCTCATTACTATCCTGGCTTTGTGGATATCTGGGTCAATTATGATCAATAGCGCAATTTATTGACCAATATTCTAACAGTTCAACAATTATAGAATTTAAAAATGTCCTACTTTTATCTCTGCAATATTTTTGGTGTGCCAAATGTAAGAAAGATTGATATTGTAAATAAGCAGGTATATCAGATGTGTATTTAGAGACTCAAGGGGACCTAAAGATAAAAATTGACCGCTATGATCCTGGTAATAGAGTATCCATTTGAATTTTCCATCAGTATTGAAAATTTACGAGATCTATGTCATTAAATCAAATTATTTTTCAGCTATGTTCAGTATTATATATTATTAATATATTAGTAATGAAACAACTTGCTTATTTAATTTGGCTTGTTCTAAATCTCAAATTCATGCAGTTTATTTCATCAAAACTGCGTTTTTTTCATTTCCCCAAATTAACAATAAAGCTGTGTGGATGTCACATATACATTGTAAACTGTTTAACATGTAATGATAATAGAGAATAAATTAATTGTAATATTATTTGTATTATTAGAATCAATGTAATTTCTGTCGTATCTATCAACCACTTAAATATTTATAGAAACCATTATATTTTTTTTTTTTTTTTTTTTTTTTTCTTTTTGAAATTTTCAAATAGGAAGACAATAAATATGGATATAGTATTATAACTGCTAATTTCACAATACAGTTATGTTTAATATGTCCTGAGAAAATACAATTTTTATATTATTGTACAGCCATGTTCGTACACACAGTCAAAATTGAACTATATAATGTTAAAATTAAAAAAATAGGTTGTATCATATTCGTATGTTTAAATTTAATAAAACATATTTTAAACATCGATTTCTGAAGTGCTATTATATAATAAAAAGTAAAAATTAATGTTATCACTTATCAGCATTTATAATTAGCTTTTTATTTAGATAAAAACTTCATAATTTTGATATAATTGTCATATTCTATAAGTTGTTTAATTTAAATTTAATCATTTCTGTTTAAAACAAATAATTTGTTTGATTTTAATTTAACTTAATAATCTTTAAAATTATTTTTTATCTACATATTTATAATTATACATATTTATTAATTAAAATTTATCTTTTAGTAATGTTATCATATTAGTTACACAGATAAAGTCCTTGACAACTTGTTAAAATAAAAACAATTACTTTTTGAAACTACTTTTAATACAAATATTATTCTAGAAATGTTTATTTAGTATGTTGTTTTATTTAATTATCAATGTGGTGAAGTTTTAAAATATAATATAGTAACAATAATTTTTATCAATAAACGGTACTTAATAGTTATTATAGTCATAATATTCACTACATTCAAATTCAAATTTTAATTTTAGGCACAAGTGGTTTAGCTATTTTTTCAGCCTGATAAATATGAATCAAAACTCGATGATCTGTGATCCAAAAATCATAAGTTCAAACTAGAATACAATTTTGGGGGTGCTAAAATTGTATATGAGTATATGACTAACATAGGGAGCTTCGACTCCTCCTCAAATCCTTAACCAAATCAATGTACATTAAAATTTTAATTATTATATTACATTAATTATAGGAGTACCAATTTTAAAACTGTTTCAAGCCACTCCCTCCCCAAAGGTAGAGCTTGATAAATTTAGTCGGAGTCCCAGATTACTTTATGAAAATATAATTATTAATAACTTCCTATGTAGTTTAAAATAACCTTGTTTAGGTTTTGTTTGAAATGTTTGAAAAATTTAAATAAATATTAATAATAGTATATACTGGATGTCCCATAAAGATGTACCGATTGTAATATCTACAGAGATAATAAAGATAATCAAATTTTTCTGAAAATGTTGACATCTCAATTATTTTTTTTTATTAAATTTGTGATTTTTAAAGTTCTGAGAAAAAAATGTACAGTCAATTAACTATAATAATAATAATCAATTAGCGAAATAGATTACACAGCCTATTGTATAATTATAGGTACTTTTCTCTGAACAATGAATTAAAATCACAAATTCAATGAAAATAAAAAGCTTACATAAATGTTTTCTTGAACTATATTTTTAACTTCTTATACTCAAAAAAAATATATATATATATATAAATACTTTATTTTGATAATAATTTTTTATTATTTGCTTCCCTTTTCCTTGACAATTTCGGGAAATTTATCAAAATAATTAGCTGAAATCAAAATAAATTATGGTGTTTATTATTAAACTAATATTATTGAAAATACAATTTTATTTTTAGGTTGTATTACATATGTTTGCCATGATGCAGCCTCTGCATTCACAGGAGATTGTTTATTGATTGGTGCTTGTGGACGTACAGACTTTCAAGAAGGAGATTCCAAAACATTATACTATTCTGTTCATGAACAAATTTTTACATTACCTGATTATTATAAAATATATCCGGCTCATGATTATTTAGGTATGTTTTAAAAAGTATTAATTGTATGTATTAGAAAAAACAAAAACCATTCAAATTTCAATAAATATTTGTCAAGTATACTTTTAATTAATATATTATGAAAACAAAATTTTTATTACATTAGAGGTAAGAAATATTATTTTTTTTACTACCTATTAGTATACAACATACACTCATATATAATAGACACAGAATTGAGGACATTAATTGTGTGAGTGAAGTAATCAAGATCAGATAAGTATTATTCAACAATTTCTTATAAGATATAATTTTGTTTAAAAATTTATACATTTCATTATTTATAAAAATGTGTACATTTATTACAGGGCAAACTGTTACAACAGTTGGAGAAGAAAAGAGTTATAATCCACGTCTTACAAAGTCGTTGGATGAATTTATTGAAGTGATGAACAATTTAAATTTAGCATATCCTAAAAAAATTGGTTAGTAATAAATATATCAATTAAAATTGTCAAATTGATATTATGTAATATCAATATTTTATTATTTGCAGATGTTGCTTTACCTGCCAATTTAAATTGTGGTATTCAAGATGACTTTAAGAACAATGTTTGAGACTTATGTGTTACCATAAATATTATTATTTTGAATTTTTTTTTCGTTTAATATAATTAAATAATATTTTACTTATGTATAATTTATAAATCTTTAGAACTAATCTACACTATTAGACTTTTTTTCTCAAAAAGTTGTCAAAGTAAAGTAGTATCTGAATTTTTTTTTAGTATGCAATTATTAAAAGTAAAATTAAGCTCTTATAAGTTAATCTAAAATACACAATCCAATTGCTTGTACAAGAAAATTGAACAAATAATTTAATCAAGATTAAATAACAGGTTTCATTAAATTATTTAGTTATACATAAAATTATACAAACACAAATTTAATTGTATACAATAAAAGATTATGTATAAGTTGTAGTAAAAGATTATTCTTTGTACCTATTTTTGTACAAGAATGAGAAACACATGTTTGATAAAATGATGGAACACTCATTGTTTTACCCTTGTAAACATAAGCAGACATTGATCCAATCAACCTAACAAATTTTTTGGTGGATTGTTGGACATTATTTTCATCAGGAAGCCAATTTTCAATTTTGTGTTACTAAATTCATGCCAGCAGTGCAAATGTTTGTTAGAACATTCTTTTGTGCTAAACATGTTCATCTTGATTTATTAGATACTATTGGACAATTTTCAGAATTTGTTGGACATTAATTTTACGAGGGTAAGAATTTGAACTTTCATGTATCCAATAAAAAATCAATGCATTTGGTTTTGTAATTTTTTTATTCTACTATAAGAGTATGTTGTGCTGCATATGTTTTTTATACGGGTGACTTCTTTTTACTTTGATGCAGAATAGTTATAATATTTATCAAATTATGTGCTACAATTATAGTTAGCTGATATGTAATATTTTACGCAAGATGACCATTTAAAACCTAAAAAATCATAAAACAATAACTAACTACGAGGTATTATTTATTCAAATTTTGAATATTTGTAAATAAACATTCATGTAGTGTCCAATTGATGGAACACATATTTAATGTATTTTGAAGTAAATATATGAGTATATAACATTTATCATTGAATATACAAAAAAGTCTTATTAATGGTTTAATGTACTAGTGAAGAATGACGATTTCAGATCGGCGATGACTGTCAGAGCCCAATTGATGTCATTATTTGATGGTAATGGTATACTTGTCAGTGTTTAAATAATATGGATTTTTGATAATTGTATAACTAAAATAGCAATTAAAATATATTGATTTCAAAAAATAATTCAATAATTGAATAAATTATTCAACTTATTTATGTTATGTTTATTTATTTTTATTATAAGTGATAAATATTAAATTATGTAGATGTATCCAAAATGTTTTACTTTATTTCTTATCGTCATAATAATATTATCATTTATCATAATTTTCACAATCTCACGACTACAATAATGTATGTGCTATTGCACATATATATATATATAGTGTAATATATATTTCTGAAATTTGGTAACTAAGTACATAATTAACATAAACTTAAATAAAATGTCATATTTTCTAACTATGTTATTACTTATTTATTTATTTTACACAATAGTCAACTCAGAGATTTTGTTTCTCTTATTTGAAAGTATAAATATTCTCGTATTTCAACACACTTTTTATTATATTAACAAATTATCATAAAAATCAAAACTAAGAATTTATTAGGTATTCATATTCATAAAAAATAGATAGTCAATTGCATTTTATTACCTTAAATATCTTAATTATAATTTAAGAGGTCTGTATAATATTTTCAAAATGAAAACACATATACGCAGATCCCTAATATATGATTTTTAGTGTGATTTAGTGACAATAAATAAGAGATTAGTGTATATAACCTTTCATCTATATTTCTTGGGCAAGTATGTTTACTTCAAATATCTGTTTCAGGACTTCAGATCACATGTAAAAACCTTTTATATAATAACCATTTTAAAATTATACTTTGGCAAAAACAATTGGAGAATACTCAATAACATCAGTATAACTGACAAAATCAAGAAGAACTTGCAAAGAATAAAAAAAATTATAACACACAAACACCTAGCCTGAACTTATATTGGATACACGATAGTTCAAATTCTCACCCTCATGAAAATAATAGCCATCAAATTCTGAATGTTGTCCAACAGTTGTGCTGCTGGTGTGAATTTAGCAGCTCAAAATTGGGAACGAGCCCTCAGTGAAAATTATATCCAATAATCCACCAACAAATTTGTTAGATTATGCTGCCAAGTTCACAGGAGTAATTATTTTAAAACTTTATCTCATCTCTAGTTTTTTTCTGAACTCTCAAATTTTTAGATTCTTAGATTTTTAAACAGTTACCCCGGTTTGTATACAATATAGTAAAATATTAAATAATACATCATAGTATACATAAATATAAGTATTATCATCATTAGTTGTAGGTAACAATCACCCATGGAAATATTAGAATGTTATTAACGAATGTTTAATAAATATTATAATTTAAATCAATAGTTAATCCCACGACCTTTGCGAAATGTCTATCCCTATAAGGCAATGCATATTTTATGTCATTATTTTTTTTCATCATATTTCTTTCATTTTAGTTTAACATAATTCATGACTTCAAATCTTGTATGACATTTTCGAGGTAACTATGAAATTGTTTTATAGATGCTTAAAAATTCTATTTCTTTCACTTTTTCATCAAATGTATTTATTTGAGATAAGTGAATATTAAGTGAAAATTAACATACAAATACATTGGTTCTTTACATTTACTATTAGGACAAGTTATTTAATCTAATTTCATTATTTTTCCCATTGGTTTGATTAAACTATTTGATGTGTGTATCTACTGTATTTTTTGCAAATATCTCACTAAAAATTGGTGAACTCTGGTTTGATATTATGAATATTCCATGTTTAAAATAAATGTATGTTCAAATTTTTTGTGACATATCGAACATTTTATTTCAGATCCCATTATATAATTAAATAATAAAAAATAATTTAAACAAAATCGCAAATATAAATTGAAAACAAAATAACCAAAGAAAATATTATGTATCTCAATAAATAGCACAGCCAAGAAACGATTTGGGGAAAGTAAATTGTTATATGTAGGGGAATCTTGATAAACTTTATACAAATTAATGTAAAAATATTCTGGGGATTCCATTAACTATATTAAAATTTAAGTATAATATAATAACGTGATAAAATATGTTCAAATTTGGGGGGTGTCTATACGGTTCATAATTTCCAGATTTGAATTTTCATTGGGTTTATACAAGTATTCACGCAGGACAGTAGAACACGCCTTATCATTATGTTATTATCATTTAATACGTTTAGGATGTAACCCGTTTCTTCCAAAAACATTTGTTCCATCGGACTTATGTTCCGCGAAAATTTCTTCCAGTGGACATTTGTTTTATGAATAAAGCGTGATCACAATAAAATGCCGGTACCTGTAAAAATCTGTAATGTACAATTCTTGAAAATACAAATCTTGAATCCAGAGTTTTACGGTTATCGAAATTTGAACCGTAAACTTGGAATGTACAAATCTTGAAAAATAATTTTCTATTGATACAGTGTCACCAACTTCGAATAAAAATATCTGAATTTCTATATATAATTATATATATATCCCAATTTTTCAAATTTTACCTATGCACTTAATAATAACACCTAATAATTGTTTTATTAAAAAAAAGGTACGGTAACCGTTCTCTGACATTGATAAAATACTTTCCAGATTTGCATTTTCAAGAATTGTACGTTCCAGATTTTTACAGGTACCTATGTCAATTATGATAACAAATGGTTTGTGGCACAAATATACTGTGGAACAAATATTTTAAGCCCGTTGAGTTTGAGTGTGATATAATTTTTAATTATCTCTTTTTATTTTAATCATGAACTGAGATAATTTATCATATATTATACAAGTATAAGTAATATGAGTAGTATAATTATCTTAGTTCATGATTTCAATCACCGTGTTCCCCCTCTGCGAAAACTTCGTTTCAAAAAGACCAACAACATTGTTTTCTTTAGTACTGTTGCGAGTCCATATTATCTTTAATTGTTATACATTATTATATTTTATTAAATCTATTTTGTCATGCATTTTGATAAAATTTATTAAAATGAACGTTAGGTTACAATTTATTGTAAACTCAATGAAAACGATTTTCAAAAATTATTGTACTCCTAGTGAACTTTATGCTAAAAAAATTAAAGATTTAACGGTCATTTCAACAAATCACTTGACTCCAGAAATTAAATTGTATTTGATCACAGAGCAATGCAAACTGTGGCATTCACCTGCTGATCAATGTGAATTTGATGATCCATTTTGGGCATTTTATTGGCCTGGTGGTCAAGCTATATCGAGGTAAAAAAAAATGTGCGGTAGGTATATAACAAAAACATTAAATTATTTATATTTCTGGTATAAATTTAGTTTAGCATCCACCCAGTTTTCCGAAAATTCTCGAATCAAACAAATGAACTTTTTCATGCCGAGAAATGTGCTATCAGAATTGGGCAGTTCAGTTGAATCATTTTCATAATATGAATAAAACACAATAAAACCATAGAATAAAACCTTGTTTTTATCACAAATATTTTGGAAATTGAAAACCAACTAACTTATTTTCATTTCTATACTGGATGACCATATCATATTTAATGGACACATACCTTCAGCTGAAAATTCTAGAACACTTTGGAAACAGAACAATTTTCCTCCACTTACCTAACCAATGAATTGTGCACAATAAAAATTATTAAAAATAAATATAAGAAATCAACAATTTAATTTTATCTATTTGGAAATTAAAAAATGTGTTTCAACAGAAGATTGATGAGTTGAGTATAAATGGAAGTTAGGAAAAAAAAAGTGGCTAAAAGTTTATAGGGGAAAATATGAAGACATGTAGAGTATATGTATTTATGATGATGAATAGAAGATGGGAAGGGAGAACCATTTACTTTTATTTTAATAATAAATTACTGTCACATATTATATTTAGTATATCTTTATATCTTAGGTTTATATTGGATAACCGTCAATATGTTAATAACAAAAAAGTATTGGATGTTGGTAGCGGTAGTGCAGCATGCGCTTTAGCATCAGCTATTGCAGGTGCCAGTCAAGTTACAGCTAACGACATAGACCCAGGTGCTTATTGTTGAAAAAAAATGTACATTAAAATTTTAATTGTATACAATATATTTTATCGGTCTTAACAGTTGCATGTGTAGCAGCTAAATTAAATGCTCAATTAAACAACATCTGTATTGATGTATTACCTAAGAATATTTTGTCAGATGATTGTTCACAATGGGATGTTATTATTGTTGGTGATATGTTTTATTCAAAAGATATAGCTGAGTTACTGTGGAAATGGCTAAACACACTGCATAACCACGGAAAGATTGTGCTTATTGGTGATCCGGGTAGACATTGCTTTAAACCAGAATGTCAACTAACAAAGCTTGCAGAATACAAATTAACAGAAAATTGTTGTTTAGAAAATCGAGGATTCTCTACTTCGTCTGTTTGGAAGTTAAATTGAAATTGATACATACATTTAAAAAAAAACCATTTATAGAAAATATTAGATTAAACAAATTATTTTATCTGGTCCCTCTAGAATACTATTATAATAATAAAATAGTTTTTACTGCATTCGAAGAAAATTAAATTTATTTTGTATAATAAAAAATTAAAAAATTAATCCAAATTAAATTGAATTAAAATTGTACAATAAAAAAATTATTTCTATTAACTAATTTGTTTTAATCAAGCAGCTGATAACTGTTTAATTTCTCTGCGCTATAAAATCCAGCTTTTACTTGTCTACCACCAAAAAATCTGCCATTTAAGTCTACCACAGCTGTAATAAAATATAAAATAATAAATAAATATAGTTTAAAGAATTATCAGAATTAAATGTATAATAATAATTTCACCTTTTATTGCTGATTCTATACGTTTAAATTCTACAAATATGCGTACAGCTTCTTCAGGATCTACATTTGGAACTTCATAAATAACTACTCTGTTAACATCCCCATATTTGGTGTTACATTCGTCTTTTACTTCAGGTTCAAGATCCTGATCAACTTCACCCGGTCCAACCATATTTCGTAATAGTACTACCTATTGTTGTTTTTTTCAATTAAGTTAATATTGATGATATAAAACGGTTTTAATTTTTTACCTTTGATTGTTCCTTCATAATTTCTGTAATACTTTGTAATGGTTTAGGAGGTGGAGGAGCAGGTGCTACAAAATCATCTTGTACCATAGGCACCAATGGAGGAGGTGAAATATTACCACCCGGCTTTTCGTGAATAATTCTACCTCCTCTTTTGCTTGTTTTTTCCACTTGTAATGCTACTGAGATGCCTTGTTCTTTCTTTCCCAAACCTTGTCCCTCCTAGATATTAAATATAATTATATCTATTCTTATGTTACTAAATACAAATTAATTAATATAATTTTGAATTAAAAACATTTTTAAGGCAAAAAAAATCACAAATAAATTTTCCTTAAGATTTATTTTAATAATACATCATGAATATTTATGAATTTTGTAACCTATTCAATGTCTGTAAATTAAATATTAATGTGAAAAAGAAAGAATCAACTTGGATAGATTTTATCAATGTTTGTTATTTTTAATAATAACTCAAACATTGAACATCATAATTAGAGCTCAAATTTATATGCAATAAAAAGTATTAAAATATGCTATATATCATAAAGTAAAAAAAAATTATAAATTATAGTACCCTAGGTATAAAGAAGAATTAGAAAAGATAATATATTTAATAATAATATAGTCAATATTATTGACTAAAATAGAATAATTATAAAAAAGTATTCAATCAATTATTATTTGTAATATTAAAGTTAATTACTAAATGATATTCAAGTTTTTCTTTGGTGAAACTATGATGTCTATTTGTCAATAAATGTTTATAAATTTAAAATGAATATTGATGTTCAACATCAGTAGTTGGTGCATAATAAATAAATAATATATATTAAAGCTGCACAATGTCAGTCAGCTTCAATGAACACTGGAATTAAATCGGAGCATCGTCCTGGTGACGACTGACAGATTTTTTTGTTGTGAAACATAATATTTTCATTGAAATATGAAATAAATATTTAATTATGGTCAAATATTCAAAAATATGCAAAATAAAATATGCAATAAATCCATATATATAATTCCATGCTATAGTAATTAATATATCAATAAAAATATCATAATAAGATTATAATGTACCATAACATGGTATTGAAAAGAGAGGAATCAAAAGCAGTAAAAATTGTAATGAAAATAAACAAAAACAAGAAACAGGTGGTTGGATGCATTTGAAAATATGAGGACTGCGGTTATACATGAAGACGATGTGGAGTTAGAAGTTAAATAGTTGGGATAAAGACAAAGAAAAAGAACATATGTATATATATATACAGGGTGTCCACAAAGATGATTAGGTTAGGAAAGATGCCACTTGAAATAACTTTTTCTATTCAATATTTATGATATATTTTTTTTTTTTAGATTTTGTGTGTAGCAAAGAATGTATTGGTTGTACAAAGATGTTCTTTTTTTTATGTGAAAGCTTACACCAATTTTTATGGTGAAGACACTTTTTAAAGGAAATTTTTTCTAGGATGGTACTTTAGGAAGGTAATTTTTCGATTTTCTTAAGAGTTGTCTCAACAAAAGTGAAAATTTGAAAAAAACTGAGGAAAAAATATAAAATCAGTATAATATTTAACAAATATTATTAAAGGAAATATATAATTCCTATTTAATTATTTTACCATAATATGACATATATATTGTTGATAAAGCATCACTATAAACTTAACTGCACTGGTTTTTTCGTTAGTAATGGTTTATCGTTGCTTAAAGATATGTGCTAAATTCCTTTCTATATCCCACGTTCCCAAATTCCCAACTACAAAAGTGGCTGCACCTGTCCCCATTATCCTAGGACAAATTTTAAATAATTAGTATAGAGAGGTGTTGAAGTTTATATGTGAACATTTTTTTTTCAGGGGACGGGAACTTAAAAAATAAAAAATTCAAAATAACTATTTTGTAAAATACATTTTTTGTGGTTAAAACTTTTTTTGAAGCATGGTCTTTTATTTTCTAAGATTTTTTGAAGTTTTTAAAAATGTGAATATTACCTATTGTGGTTATTCTACTATAATATTTAATTAGTTATTAGCATAATTAAAGATGTACTGGTTACCCAATGGCCTATGAAATTGTGACTACAATATTACTTGGATGATAAAACAATTCTGTAAATCACAGTGGAATATTTATGTACTATATTATATCACTTTCACAATTCACAAAATGTTTGTGAATGTGAAATTTTAAATCATTAATGATTACAATTTATGACTACAACTTCAGTCACAACTAACAAACTAAAGTACAAAATTTATACAATTAATATGTATATTAAATTATTATATTTTATTTAAAACAATAATTTCTATTAATACTGGTGATGTATAAATAATTTTGAGGAATTCAGACTTAATTCAAACAAAGCTTTGGGCGTTTAAACAAATCTAAAATTTTTTCTTGAATATTTTGCTTTATTATTAGAAAACCAAAGAAAGTACAATTTTCTGTGATCAATACAAAATAATAAACCAATAAAATGATTACTGTATATTTACTGATCCTTGTTCAAATAACCAAGTGTATAAAATGTCTTCATTTTTAATATGGTATACTAGAATTTTTTCCTAATGTAACACCTAAAGCTTTCTCTCATTCAACCTTTAAAGGAATTTTCTTTAGTACCTTAAATGTACTGGTTTTTAAACCTTTATAAGAACAGATAGATAAAAAACATAAAACACAACATGATTTTTCGAGTAAAAGAATACCTATTTTAATGAAAAAATATTTTTAATATTTTTTTTTTAAAACACTATAAAAATAATAATTACACTTTACATCCTAGGTTCACAAATGGTTGTATCTTTAGTCATGATTGTAATGGATGTGTGCTTAAATTAGATGGGAATATAATTTTACAAAATATTGTAATATAACATTATTTTCACGGACAGAACGAAAACAGAGAGAACGCACTAAGTTAGTTAAGCAACTGTTCCTCAAAGAATGTTCCTTAAGTTCCACCATAGAAAATAAATGACCATACTTTCACCAACAATTTTCTAAAAATCTATTTTACATAATGGTTATTTTGAATTATTTAGAAAAAAATTATTCCTAATAAAATTTAAGTACTCCTAAAAAAAAAAGGTTCATATATAAACTGTAGCGCAGAGACAGACTAATTATTTAAAAAAAATATATATATCAAAAATATTGAATAGAACAAGTTATTTCAAGTGGCAGATCATCGTGGGACACCCTGCATATTTTTGAGTGAATAATTTCTTAGTTGGGTTAGTTTTATTTTTTGTTTTCATATTAGACTAACCTTACCTATCATAAGATTTCCATCAATTATTTAGAACTCAATACATAATAACAATAATATATTTAGTTACCTTAAAACCATATTTAGCCATTATTTTAGCCGCAACTCCCATGCCCATGCCAACTCCCGAAGATTGTTGTGGTCCAGGTGACGATACAAATGATTCTTGCAATGACGGTGGTGGAGCAATAGCAGCACCAGGAATTCTAGCCATAGGTTTTGATTCTTCTTCTTCACTATCACTATCTTTACGACCACCAAATCCAGTAAATCCAGTTTTTCGTCTGTCGTCCATATTGGGTGTTAAACCTCCAGCAGGTGTATCAATTACATTGTAGCCACTAAAATAAAAATGCATATACTTCATACTAATTTTATTTAAGGGAAATAGTTATTTTGTTACATACGGATCTCTATTTTTATTACGTTCTTCTCTTCGTTTTCTTCTTTCTTCATCTTCTTTTTCTTTTTCTTTGTCTCGAATATCCCTTAAATCTAAAATCATAACTTTAGCAATTAATTTTTTATGCATAAATTTTATGATACTATAGATATTAATATATCGTTATAAAAAAACAAGAAATAAAATTTAAAAAAATACATCATTCCTATCAATAAAACTAACTTTTATACTATACTAAATCAATTAAATTAAAACTCTAAGAATTATATTTACCTCTAACTACTCTTTCATAATCATTTGGTATCATGGGATCATATTCATTGCCATCAAAATTCCAGTCCATAGGTGGAAACAATGGACGTTGTTGTTTTTTCCCTTCCTATTAAAAAAAAAAAAATGTATTGCATAACATGATTTAATAATTGGTTTTATTGACTTGTCCACAGAGTTAGCAAAATAAAAATTTAAAAAGATGGACATACTTCGCACCATGGGTGGGTCACTGTTTTAGGTAAGAAGTTGGGAAGGTAGGATATAGAAGAAAGTTTAATGGGAAGCTGTACATAATAATTAATCTTTGCTAACAAAAAATACATGTTATACATGTTTTAAAAGGCCATAATACTTAAGATTTGAAAATAATACATTTCGTTCATTTTTCCAGGTTATTCTCATTAAATATACATTAAATATAATTATATGTTATCAAATAATATTTGATTAATATTGTACCTATTTTTCTGTTTTTCCTAAATTATTCTTCAGTTTTTTTCCGGTTTTTCCAATAAATTGGAAAAACCCCTGGTAAAATTAAAAAATTAGCTGCTTAAAGTACCTCTGCAGTCGAATTTCCTTTTAAAAAAAGATGCTATAATTAAAAATAGAAGCAAGATTTCTGGAAGATAAGTTGTCCACAGAAAAAAACAAATTAATAAACATTTTAAAACCAATACATTTTTTGCTAGGCTCAGAATTTAAATACAAAATTAACTTACTCAACTAAGTACAAATAATTACATTACACAATTATGTATTTTATATAATATCCATGAAAAAAAGCTTTATAGAACTTATAAATTAATATTTTGCACAAATTGTTCTATATAATTTTTATTTTACCTATGTACAGGTCCTCCTTCCCCATTGGAAAATCCTGCATACATCACTGATTAATTGCATAAATATATGCACTAGTGTGTTTTAAATAATATCAGTTTTGAAAATAATAATGAAATTACATAATTATTATCTTTTGATTATGTAGTTAATAATTAAAGTTCGGATTTAAATTTTCCTTAAACACCTAAAGTAGGATATAAGACACTTTGCCAACGGACCATTTTGCCGCTAGCCTTTTCGTTGACAGACTTATTCACAGCTAACCTTTTCATTTATTATAAGTTTTACTTAGTGGTCTAAAAAATAAATTTAAGTTGAATGCTTAGTGCTTAAATTTTGATAGGCGTTTTGAGATTAAATTACAGCAATTCAAAATTTGTCTTACCAAATTTTACTAGGAATCGTTTTTCGTTAAGTACAAATTTAAATTAAATAACTATCATACAGTATTAGCTCTTTTTTTAAAAATGTGTTAATTCCTTTTAAGAAAATAAGTCTGGCGGCGAATAAGTCCATTAGCAAAAAGGCTAACTGCAAAACAATTGGTAGCAAATTAGTTATGGCGAATCGATCCATTAGCAATTGGTCTAACAACGAAAAGGATGGTTTCGCCTAAAGTGTGATGCTAATATTTTCTCCTATAATCTCTTAAAAATTAGAAGAACATTCAAAAATAATCAATGTACATCAATATATGCTTTATAATATTATGTTTTTATTTTTAATTTCGAAAAATATTTTTTTCAGGTACATTAAAATTAATATTAATAATTTAAAATTATAATAAATTGGTATTTTTTCTAGCTAAATATTATCTAATTTCTAAAATATTCTCAAATATGAAAAAAAAAACTTCCATGTGAATTCTGTATTGAACAAACTGTCCACATTTTTAACTCTCATAAGACTGCATACACTTAGTCACAATATCTAAAAATATACAAAATCTGGGCTCTATTAATAATTAACTAGTACCAGGTAGCAATAAAATATTATATTATTATATAAACTTGTTTTTTTATGGGATAAATTAAATTAAATCAATATTGTATTTAATTAATAATTGCCTGTCTTAATTCATTGCATTTTGGAGATAGATCATTGTTGTACGGGAAAGTAGGATATAATGCAAATATTATATAACTCTGAACAGAGAAATACTTTAATAAACATTATTTAAAATTGAAAATTGTAATAATTGTTCAAACACCAAATAATTTATAACTATTTTTATTTTTTAATATTATATACACAGTACAAACATACAATTATTTCAAGTTATCCAAAAATCATACAAACGAAATCAACATAACATTTATGATTACCTGTAGATATAATATGTTTATATATACAAATATTTAGATATTAAATTTTTTTTTATCTTACTCGGGCCATGGGAAAAATTGTAAAACCAAGTCCTGGATCAAACATTGATTCATCGTCTTCTTTTTTTTTTAAATCAATCACTGGTGCCAAAATCGATGTTGTTTTACGAGTTGCTTCTCTTCTTGGCTAAAATATATATAGCATTTTATAAATTCAAAATTACCTGTATCTTAGATTGGTAACTATTTTATACAAATAATAATTTCAAAAAATACCTACAAAGTATAATTATACAATTTTATATTCACGAACTACTAATATGAATATTATTAATATCAATTTTGAATTGTCAAATTCTCATAACACACACACACCAAATAGTGTTTTTAGTTCAAATATATACAAACCTGAGTTTGTGCAGCTTTTTTTAACTGCATTTGTGACTGAAAGAGCTTCATACCCGAAGACCAGCCATCTGATTTTTGTTTAACCACGTCGAAATCATCGTATAAAGACATTATTTATTTTTACAAGGTAAGCTAGTTGAAAAAAAAAATACGTGTTCAATTAAGACTAGAGACCAATTATTTACACAAAAATCTCCTAAGTTAATACACTTCATAACTATAATAATAATTTGTTGTATTGAGTATTGACGGTGTTTAACGATAAGAGTATCGTTATCATTAAAAACAATGGCGTGTTTTGGCCATAGAGCAACCGTAATCACAGATATATAAAACGGGAAGACACCATTGCCACGAAAGACAACTAGTACGAGCATCTGTTTCTCTGCCGAAGCAATAGCATTTCATTGCATTAAATTGCTCCAAATGTAATTGCTTCGAATGTAAATAACTACAATATTACATTGAACAGCTAAAGAACTACTTCAAAAAAGTTTTTATCAAAATTCAAATAGATGAATTTTTACTTTGAATTAATCATTTAACTTTACATTTTGTCACCTTCATATTGATAAATAATAATTGTTATTTGTTAACTATCATATTTTTTTAATAATTATTTAAAATCTGAATCTAGTGAAACCACAGTCAAGGGTTCCAGCTGGAATTAATTTCTTGGTCGGTTCTGTGTGGTTTCCTGGAGAGTCCGGAGGAAGTACTTTACTCCCAGATCTTGCTAGAGTGCACGGGCCTCGATTTACCCTCAACGTGAAACGAACATTTGTCAATGGGCGGGCGAGTGTCGGTATTTCTCCACTGAGGTTGTATCCGGTGAGAGAACGAGACTACGGGCTCGCCTCTCCGCGTGGCTTATCGGTGGTCTTTTCACGCTCTGGCCGTCAGGTCGCATTGTGGGATACCTTTGGTTAGCCCACTCACCTCTGGCAATGGAGGTTTGTTAATAAACGCGTATCGGAAGGCTCCTGGCTGCCTTCGGTTTGAATTTTTCCGGACTGATCATCTGCTTTGCAGTATTTGGGTGTCAAAATGTGTCCTATTTTTGACATTTATGAAAAGTAGTCCGGATGGTCTCCGGAGCCCTGGTATCGGCCGCGGTCTTGTGCCATGATGCATCGTGCAGTTGGATTCGGATGGGCATGTGTGTTTCCGTTAAGTAGTGGTTAAACAAGCCAAGGTTTACTCACCTGACAGCGGCTGAACCATTGGCAGACAGCAAAGCAAATTGGGTAGTGGTTGCTGGGGCCGCGCTTTGATGTATTGTCATGCATCCAGGGCTTGTCCTGAATCGCTGCGTTTCCCGACTAGCCTAAGGCTAATAGAGGGTACGCAGTTGTACCGTCACTTTTGTGCGGATTAAAATTTAGGATCGCCTGTTAAAAATCTGAATGTTTTTTTACCCGAACTGGATTGCCTATTGATTTAGAAGAAACTTTTTAAGAAAATATATTTTTGTTTTATCACGATTAATTTTCGAATATCCTGCAGTGTAATAATATAATAAGTACAAGTCTTATCGGCAGCCATAAAACAGAGACAATGCAGTATTATCAAGCAAAAGTATGTATATATAAGTTCTAAAACTGCAAATTTTGTTAACAAATTCTACTTATATCTATTGCTTTCACATTGAAAATCTATATGTAACTAGGTTCCATTGAGTAGATTCGAATCACAATTTATAAGTACAAACAAATTGACTAAATGGACAGAGAAAGAATAGTTTTGATGATATCCTGATCCAATCCATTTATAGTAAGCGATACTGTAAGAATATTTTATCGACTTCTGAATACCTGCTTTTTACATACAGACTTTTTCAATATATTTTTTAGGATAAATAAAGCACATAAAAGAGGTATTTTATGGATTGAAAAATGATTTAATATACATAATGAATAGGTATACATGATTGTCTTATGTAATCATAATTATCTATGATTTAAACTTAACGATGAAATGATTGAGATATTTATGACAAAATTAAAGTAAAAATAGGTAACATAAAATAATGTGGTATGAATTTTTTAAAAACGAACAATGTGATGACAGGAATAGTATATGATTTAAAGATATCGCCGTAACACAAAAGCGAAGTTACGTCACTACAAATAAATCAATTCGAATTATTATCTATCGTAACAGTTTTTATCAAGTTTAATTGAATTTCGGAGTAATACACATTCGTAACATTTATGTTCGGAACAGTTGTTATTTAAAGTAATATGTTCGATGTAGTATATAATAGCAGTAGTTGACTTTCGTGGCAGCTGTAGCTACCCATATAAAACATACAGTATTTTTATATCTGTGGCCGTCATAGATAATATAAGAATTCTTATATTATCTTTGGTAGCCGTAATGAAATAAAATTGAAGTGGGTGATATTTAACAATGTGACCACCAATCACGGATCAACTTACGCTGCGGCCACAGCCATTTATGTCTATTGCGGCAAAGCTACTATAGCGTAATCTAGTTTTATCATATATAAATTAGATAATGGCCATTGATATAATGTATCCTTCGCATTTTGCAAAATATTATATTATCTTAAAATTACTTTATTTAACATCCTTACTTAAATATATTTTAATGTTTATACGATTTCATTAAATTAAATTAATTTTAGTTGATTGGGATTGATATGGCTCGTTTGGATAAATGTTGTGTTGAAAACTGCATAGGAATATCTAAATCTAGGTTTAATATTCCTATTATATCTCATCAAAAATGGGAAACAGGCTGTAGTAACAAGGAGATAATAAGTATAATAAATTAGGCTAAATGCGTATTTTAGAGTAAATAAAATTTGTTTATATCTAGAAATATCTACATAAAAATGAAAACAAATTGATTAAAAGCTTATGTTTGGAGCATAGCATTGTATGAAAGTGATACATGGACCATAGATAAAATAGAAGAAAAAATGCTCCTAGCGTTTGAAACATGATGTTACAGATGACTGCTTAGAATAGTCTAAACAGAACACATAACAAATGAAGAAATTATCGAAGAGCCGAAGAAACAAGAAGCTTTCTGAAAACCTTAAAAACAACTAGGGTTAATTTAATTGGACACACACTACGCCAAAACTGTGTACTTAGCAAAATAATAAAAGATGCCATTGAGGGAAATAATAACGAAGAGCGACCACCATTAGACTAAATTAGTCAAATAATAGAAGATGATAATAATAATAAAAAAAATGGCCTGCATTATGTCTGTAATTGTGAACTAATAAGAAAAACGGAGAAGCGTCAGGAGTGGAAAATTGGTACCAACCAACCTTTGAGCTGTTACCAAAATAAAAATATCATCATACAAATTACAAATCCCGTGTTATATTATATATTTAATATGAAATATCAACTTTCAAAATGGTTTAATTGTTTGATGAATATAAACTACCTATAATTAATAATTACATTAATTTACTATAGGTAAGAACTATTAGGTAAAAAAGATGTTAATTTAGATATAACAACTACCTTATTGAATTGTTTAAAATATGCACCAATAACTAATGTAGGCCTAGATTTATTATTATTATATTTTTATTTATTAATACGGACAAAAGTCCAATTCACAATATATTTGTAAAGATAACAATAATATAATATAATTTAAAATAATAAAATATAACATAATAAAAAATGAAAAGATTAATATATCGAATAATAGTAATAATGATAATGATAATGATAATAATAATAATAATAANATTTAAAATAATAAAATATAACATAATAAAAAATGAAAAGATTAATATATCAAATAATAGTAATAATAATAATGATAATGATAATAATAATAAAAATACATTCAATGTTTAATAAAATAATTAACTATTTCCCGAAGACATTAAAATATTTATGGGGTCGTATGACGTAAACTTTTTAGATGAATGAGGAATATAAAATAAATTATTGTTACGAGTGTGGTGGCTATTAACTTTGAAATTTAATTGACTTAATAAAAATGAATCATCAATCTCATTATTTAGCAATTTGATGAGGAACGTGCTGTATGATAAGTGTCTCCGTACATTTAAAGATTCTTAGTTTAACAATTTTAAAATATTATCGTAGCCAGAGTAAGGAGTTCTTTGAATATTACATGTATGACATAAAAATCTGAGAGTTTTATTTTGAACTTTATCAAGTTGATCATCATGTCCTACATTATGATTCCAAATTAGTGGAGCGTATTCTAATAAAGAACGAACTAGTGAGGTATAAAGGCATTTGAGAGCAAGTAGATCACGAAAATCGGAGCAGTTTCTTTTTATCATACCAAATACAGATAAAGCTTTATTTTTAATCGCTGATACATGATCATTGAATAATAGTTTGGAATCAAATAAAATCGCTAAATCTTTAAATAATGACGAACGATGTAGGTTAATGTAGGCGTAGATATGTTTAATATTGTACTTATTTTCCGTTTTTGCTATGATTTTCTCGGTTTTCCAATGTTGTTCATGAAACATAGTGCGTTTAAATGTTTGTAACTCTAAAACTTATTCTGATAATAAAATGCTTTATTATTGAAATATCAATAACTACAAATAATAATATTAATAAAAATATATATTTTTGATCATATTTTGGATTAATTCCAAAAATGCTATTTTTTTAAGGTTTATGTACAAACTATAAAAGTAAGTATGATAGATAAGTTTTGATTATACCAGTAGATTAAGCATTAAAAAACACACATTTTGGAAAAAAAAAAATTTTTAAATTTTTAAACTATAAGTAAGAAATACGCGAAATGGAAAACCCAAATTTCATGAAGTTTTCTTCCGTTACTAACAAACGAAGTTGGTCCGACTTTTTTTTTTACATTCTTAATGTAAATGCTAAAACAAAAACACCCAATAAATATAAACACCCAAACGCTTGGGAGTTAATCTAAAATCGTCCCCATAATTCTTCTACATTTTTAAAGATGGTAAATATACTTTTAGTAACCACTATGAAAGAATTCTTTTTTTATCTTTTACCTAAACAAGGAAAGAACAAATCCATTTTGGTTGTACCTAGAGACCCAAGCCATCGCTTGTTCGGACTATTTTAATCGTAAAATACCCCTCGATTTTTTGTGTAAACTTTTCTACCAAAAATGTTGGTCCAATGTATCAAGAGAAGCTTATTTCTGAAAGGAAATTTTATCTCCATGATAACATGATATGGTCATTTTTTGATTTTCCTAGAAGTTTTCTCAGTAAATGGGATAAATCGTGAAAAACGGAGAAAAGACGGGAAAATGTACAAAATACATTAGTAATATATTAAAATTTTTTTTTCTGTAGATAACGTTTCTACCAGCAATTTTGCTCCGATTTAAGTAAATAGCACTTTTTCTTATAGAAAATCTGAGTGGGGAGTAAAGAAGTCATTTTTCGATTTTCCCAAGAGTTTTCCCAGCAAATGTGAAAAATCGGGAAAATCAAATTAAACAAATATTATAAAAAAAAATAAATTATGTCACCTTAATTATTTTATCATAATATGATATATAATATATTGTTGTCAAAACATCACTATAAACTGAACTGTACTCAGAATCGTTTTTCGCTAGCAATGGTTTATTGTTGTTTACAGATGGTGAAGTCAGAATTAAGTAGACTGGCTACGTTTTGAAATTATAAATTTTTGAAGTTCTGATATTACGCGGATATTATACGTTATGTTAAATACCTCTATATTATACTTCAAAAGCATATTTGTCGTGATCTAATTGTTATTTATTCCTATTATCACCCTAAGGATTCCAAGTTTAAACCAGTGCCCAGGGCGGATATCTGGGGAACTTGAGGGGGCTTAAGCCCCCCCAGAATGTAAACGTCAAAATAAAAAATTATGTGTTTCAATATTTGATATTTATAATTTTTATTTTATTTTGTTGAGATACGAGAATGGTCTGGAATATTCACGGCTTATCGTTGTTGGGAAAATCATATTTTGTAGGTATATATTAATAATCGCGAATATTCTAGAACTTGTTTGTGATACCTGTAAAGTTATGAATACGCAAGCTGAAGACCGCCACAGTATTAGTGTCGATTACGTTTTTGGAGCGTATACGGTGATCGTCTTTATTTTTATTTTTTGTTTTTAATACCTACGCGTGCTTTTCTGTAAGTGACGTGCTAAACAAATAAACAATATAATTTTATATTATTTTTGTGAATTGTGAACAAAACAGACTTTCTCTAATTTATATAAACTATTTCAAGTTGCTTTAACAATTCCTATAAGTTCCTCCATTTGTGAAAGGAGTTTTCGGCCATGCATAGAATAAAAACTTAGCTTCGAACGTCTATGCTGCAGGAAAGGTTCAACAACACCTCAATATTAAATATTGAAAAGAAAATTTCTAAAACTATTAATACTGAAACAATTGTTAATATATTTGCAAAAAAAAAATTATATATATACAATTAAAATAAAAATAATTTAGTAGCTATTTAATATTTTATTTATTTATGTTCCTATTACCTATATATATATATTTGGTGTCTCAGCTAGAATCAAATAGGAGTAGCCACTACAGTTAGTAGGTGGAAGCGTCGGAAGCGACTAAAAATATTTATTTCCGCTAATGAATAAGACAAAAATGTTAAGCCCCCCCCCACAGATGAAACCAAATATCCGCTAATAACCAGTGCACAGTGAATCAGATTTAAATAAAAATGGACAAAAACAAAAAAAAATTAAATACTATCACATGGGTTTTATATTAGATTATGTCTAGTTACGTTATATAAATAATTTTTATCGTGGTTATCTATAGTTTTTCCGTTATTAAAGCTTATCAAAAGACATTTGTATGCCCATAAATATTGATTTATTTTACGTTCTCTGTACACGCATATTGTGTTATTGTATTATTTAATTTTATACATTTCTCTTTTGATTTTTTAAATGATTTTAGTGTCATCTGAAAGCTAACAATTTAAGGAATATTTTATAGTATTAAAAAAAAGTTACATATTTGTTTTAATAACAAAATTATAAATTTTAAATAACTATTTAAATGTTTCATTTTTATTCTTTTTATAAAAATCACAAATACTTATTATTAGCATTGATTAGTAAGATAATAACTACATAATATTTTCAGAAATTAGATCTATTTTTTAAATATGTAATTTTTAATTGCACACAATGGCACGATTTTTTTAATTCGAAAAATTATTTGAAATTTTAGAATGCCACCTATAAATATTTTCCGGCAAGAATTATATTTATTACTTAAAAGATTATTAAGAAATGATGATAATCGTCCAAACATTCTTTTTCAATATATAAAATCAAAGATCAATATATGTGAAAATACACTTTTTGAAATAAAAAATGATCTCAAAATAAAAATAAATTTTTTCTTGTATGAATTTGATAAACGATAGAAAATATGTCACATAATACGCAACTATTTTGAGGTAAAAAACGATTGGCTTCAAAAGAATTCAAAAAAACATGAATTAATATTAACTATGATCGATGGGGAAGTGTGTAATGCTATTTGTGATAATATACATAGTCAGATGTGTAATTTTTGTCTTTGTTCTCCAAAAGATATAAATAAAATTGAAGTTGTAAAAAAATGTCCCACTAATTCTGCAACTTACATTTATAGACTTTTGACGTTACATGCCTGGATTAGGTTTTTTGAGTGCCTTTTACATGTAGCATATCGTATAGATTTCCAAAAATAGTAAGCAAGAAATGATGATAAAATTAAGTTAAAAACAAGAAAAAGTGAAATACAAATAAAATTTAAAGAACAAATGGGTCTCCTGGTAGATGTTCCACGGCTAGATGGAAGCGGTACGTCAAATGATGAAAACACTGAACGTCGATTTTTCGCGAATCCTCATTTAACATCAACAACTACAGGTATAAATAAAGAGGTTATTAAACGTTTTGGTATAATATTACAAGTGATTTCTTCTGGATATAAAATTGACGTGCAACTATTTGACAACTATGCAATTGAGACAGCCAAACTATTTGTTATACAATATTTTTGGTTTTATTTACCAGCAAGCGTCCATACAATTTTGCTACATGGATCTATAATAATCGAAAATGCATTACTTCCAATTGGACTTCTGAGCGAAGAAGCCCAGGAAGCGAGAATTAAAGACATTAAAAAATACCGTGAACACCGGACTAGAAAAATATCACTAGTTAAAACTATGGAGGACTTATTTAGTAATCTCTTAGTCTCTTCGGGTCCGTAAATATATATATAGTTTGCGTAAAATACATGACAAAAATATGTTCCGTTAAGTATTGAAGCAAAACAGCTATTACTAATAAGCAAAGGAGAAAATTAAAATAAAGATGAATACGAAGAACAGTATGATAGTGATGAAGAAAAATCTGATGATATTTAACTATCTTTATTTTTTATTTAGTTTCGAATTAATATATCATTTCATGTAAATTATAATTATAATTTGTTTGTTTATCGCAATAGACAAAAAAATAAATAAATTGTTAAATAATAAAAGTACTGTTCTAATGACTGAAAAAATATCTCCCTTAACTCTAAAAATCGGTGTATATACTAAAAATAATTACAATTTGGATTCGACATCCTTAAAAACGTATAATTTGACCTATGAAACGATGATTTCGTTCAAAGATTGTATAATATTAATTTTGACCCGTTTTTCGGGATTCTGACTGACAGTGCAGTGTGTCGAAAAAAGATGGTTTACATTTGTTTTTCCTTGTTTAGGTTAGGTACCTAGAGACCTAAGCCGTCACTCGCTCAGACTATTTTAATCGCAAAATACCGATACAAAATACTCGATTTGTTGTGCGAACTTTTCTACCAAAAATCTTACTCCGATGTATCAAGTGTAGCTTATTTTCTAAAAGAAAATTTTATTTCCATAGTAATTTGGGGAGGTCATTTTTTGATTTTTCAAGCGGTTTTTATTATAAATGGGAAAAACTGGGATAAAATGTCGGAAAAACGGAAAATGTATGAAATGTAGATATTATTAAAACAATAATATAGCCTTTTTTTTTTCTATGTACAAGTTTTCTACTAGCAATTTTTATTCGATTTACAATGATAACACTTTTTCTGAAAGGAAATATGCCTGGAAAGGTACTTTAAGCAGGTAATTTTTCGAATTTCCCAACCAATGTGAAAAACATGGGAAAACCAGGAAAATGGGTACAATATTTAACAAATATTATCAAAGAAAATATATAATGCATATTTAATTATTTTACCATAATATAATATAATATATATTGTTGACAAAGCATCTTTATCAGAATTGATAGTGATACTGCGCTCAGATTTGTTTTTTCGTAAACAATGGTTTATCGTTACTTACAGGTACACATTAAATTACCTATAACAGTGGTTGCACCTGTCTCCATTATCCTAGAATGTCTTTTTTATACCTTTTGTTTTTTTTTAACACCCTTCAGTTTACTTTACTTTATGCGTTTGTACCTATTTATTACGTGTCTAACACCTATATAGGGATGTTTACGCATTTTATTAACCACTTTGGTTTCTTATCAAATATTTCTATAGAAACGTACGTAAAATTAAGTACTTGGGCAATTTTTTTTTAACACTATAATCTATGATGAACCCATTGATATTAAAGATCTATCTTTAATATTGATCCTCGTGTACAATTTTCATGCATTTCTGATTGGCTAATATAAGTATTCTATGTAATTTACTGATAGATATCTATCATTACTTTTAACCGTATTACAATAAAATAACGAAACTATTATTTCCGTAAATGTTGCTGAATTTCCCAATTTATTGGCTATGGAAACTGCTTGGAAAATCAACAACCTCCATGCTCCCACTAAATTTGAAATTCTATAAAAAAACTATATTGTCCTTTATTGATTGAATTGAATTTTTGGTAAAAAATTGTTCACAGAAAAAATAGACATCATTGGGAGACCAACACAATCCTCATCTGCTCAAAATAAGAAAAAAAAACCCTTCATAGTAAAATTAAATCGATTAATTCTTAGAATCCAAGGACATTTTTTTAAATCACTCATGAAATTCTATACAAGATATTTTGTGTTCGTTTTCCGTCCTCGTAAGTAGTAATCATAGATAATTGAATTTAAGGATTACCTATACATAATTATTTGAGGATTGATTTAATTTCAAAAAGTTTATCACAAAAGCCTTTTTTTTAGATTCAACTTAACTAATCAATAGTCATATTCCTACTTTTTTCAATTTTGATCACGGTTGTATATCCTACAGCCATGATTTTGATGGAAGTTCAATTCACATTCCACAATCCACAGATATCCATATTATATTGTAGTGATATTAGATTACATTATACTATACAAAAATAATAGTATATGATATTATGATCTGAGAATATTACTCTATAATCCATGAATCATTGTCCATTGATGGTTGATTAAGTGGTATCAGTGTGGTTATTCGGTTACCAAGCAATAACCATCGGTGACCATCTGACAGTGCTGTCTCGGCTTGGTAGTATTGTTGCCCGTGAAACCACTCCACCGCTACCGCATCCACATCGTTTTTGTCGAACGAAACCCTCCCCTCACCGTCATCATCAAAAATGGCGATAGCATATCTCGTTCATTAAACGTGTGCGTACGTCTGTGTCTGCTGCTTTGATTTGCGTGTTTTCCGTTTATTATTTTAGTGTTGTTTTTATCGACTCTTCTTGTGTACTACTGCGATTAAACACAAGAAATTTTGATTCCAAACGGCCAGGTGTCCGTCGTTCGACAACGTTTATCGTTGCATGCCGACGGGCTAACACCATTTTGGATTTCAACTAATGTCGTCGTTGCAGTTTATCGTGCATCCAGCCCCTGGAACGGACGATCAATTAAATGACAGGTATGTACTTTTTACCTATTTAGACACGCGTACTAGTCTTGATCTTCCATGCATGGATTTCCTTAGCAACATTTATGCCATCGTGCCGACACGTTTACCGACCATCGTGTTTGCAAAGTCAGTTTGGGGTATTTGGGTTTTTCTTTGGGTGTGGTAATTCATAAATTGTAAAGTGTATTAAAAATACCTATGAAATTCATATGACGCCTATGTGTACTTCAACCACAGATGCATGTTTTATGTACCTCTGTTAATTTAACAAATAATAGAGTGAGTGAATAATAGAGTATGTGTATTACTCATTTTCATCCTTTAAATAGATACCTCGATACATATTGTTGCATTAGTAATTGGTTAGTACATTATGATGTTAATTAAAATCCTTGATATCAATAACAAATATAGTACTCATAATTTCCAAAAACTAGGATAGGTACTCAACATGTTAAAGTAATATTTTTTGCTGATTACTTATTGGTTGAAGTCTTGCTCTTGGGTTCAAAAAAAAAATGTCAAAATATCAAAAAAACCACCCTCCATATTTTCTCTTCCCTTCCCTTACCTAATTCACATTATGCATTCAGAATACTCTTTTTTCCAGTTAAATATGCATAATATATCATGTAATAAACTATGTATAATTGGTCTCTTTGCTGCATATTATAAAATATATGAATGCATTATATTACATATTATAAAACTAATACATAAAATTGTAAATAAAAACAGCAATCGTACAGCTGCTGAACTATACAGTACTGCGAAGAGCGGTCGAAAAATCAAAAATCGAAATTTTAACTACTTACTGGTATTTAAAGTGGCCATACAAGTCGTTAACCTATTTATTGTTTTTCGATATTTTGAAATTTTGACACAATTTTTGTATTGATAATGAAATCATATTTTGTATCTATCATAGTACTGACAGGAAGTTGATGTACCTATGTAGGATACCTTACTATCTATCTATTTATTTATACTGTTAAATTGTCTTTATTTAGAAAAAATTTAATGTAAAAGTGTATGTATGTAACAATAAACGGTTAAGAGTTTGTAATCATACAACTCTACAAATCAATGTTACTCATAGTTGTTCATTCATTAGTTGTTAGTTGTATAAGTGGTTTTGCTTTTACATTGAATAGCATAGAATTAATTAAAACAATAAAAAAGTTATTCATCGTGGCATTGCATATATGATTATATCCATTATAAGTTAATAAATAGTTTAAGATGAACATGTTCCCAGAAAGTATTAATGGAGTAGCGAATCATTTTATTGTGACTATAATGGTAAATTATTATATACCAGATTTTTTTGCTTTTTTTTTTACACAATTTTTATAATTTTAAATTAATTATTTTATAATAATAGTTATAAGCATAATTAATATTAGTTTAAAAAAGCGTCTGATGACCCATCTGATGTACCCATTGTAATACCACTGGAGATACTAAGGATAATCAAATTCTGTTTTAAATTCTAAGTGGAGTGAAGAAGCTTATGGTTTTATAAAAATATTGTATTTTTTTTTTCTTTGGATAACTTTTCTATCAGAAGACTTGATCCAATTTTGACGTATAGCAACTTTTGGTGTGGGGAGGTATCTTAAATTGGTCATTTTTCGATTTTCTCAAGAATTTTCACATCAAGTGTTAAAAAACTGGGAAATGTACTAAATATATTAGCTTATTCTGATTTTTTTTTTCTGTATACAACTTAACTATAGCAATTTTTCTAAAAGGAAATTTTACTACGGAGGTATTTCAAAGTTGTTGTTTTACATTTTCTTAGCAAATGTGAAAAATTGGGAAAAAACATGGGAAAACCGGAGGAAATTGCTACAACATTTAACAAATATTAAAGAAAATGTATAAGGCCTACTTAATTATTTTACTATAATGTGGCATATATATTGTTGTCTTGAGCATTGGGTTATCATTGCTTACAGATATATATTAAATTAATAGTCGCTGCACCTGTCTCCATTATCCTAGAACGTCTTTTTTTATTTTTACATATGAGAATAAGGATTACAAATAATTATATTTGTTTACATTTTTTATGTTTTGGTAAAAGAACTCAAAAATTTACTATTTTATTATTTTTTTCGAAAAATTTGAAGACACCCATCATTTTATATAATTTATTCTTCTGAACATTTTGACGTTTTAACTTTTTTATAACTTTTAATTTTCATTAAACTCATGATTTATAATTATTGTTCAGAGAAAAGTACCTATAATTATGCAGCATGCTGTAATCATTTTTTCTAATTGATTATTATTATGGCTAATTGAATATACATTTTTTTCCTCTGAACTTTAAAAACCACAAATTTTATGAAAATAAAAAGTTGAGATGTCAAAATTTTCAGAACAAAAACATAAAAAATGAATTGGATTATAAATATTTGTAGCCCTTATCCTTGTGAGTAATTTAAAAAACTATAGAATATGATTATCTTTATTATCTCTGGAGATATTTCAATGGGTATGTATATATGGGACACCCTAAATAACATGTATATTTAATAATTTTTTCCACAGACTTTTTTTTCCTGAATTTGTGTATAATATACCTAATAGTTTTATTTCAGGCATCTAGTACATAGATTTTTTAGCTGACTGTACACAAATGTTCGGCAAGTCTTTTAAGTGGCCTTGTTATACAATACAATAGACTCTCTTGATCTCATATCAATTTAAAATTTCAAAGTCCCGCAGTATTATACCCACACACTTATATTCTTTTATATTCCCCAATTTAAAACCAATTACCTAAAAAACGAGCCATGAAGACACTTAATCAAGAAATTCAAAATGTATAACTGGTGTACATTTCCTTTAAAACTGTAACTGATGACGATTAGAGAAATTTTGTATGGTAACTGGTGACATTGTTGCTCGTCAACAGTCACGATTTTCGTAACCATATCGCTAGTATGGTGGGACTGTTCACTCCCCACTACAACAAATTGTATTAATGTTACCCTTACACTAATTGCAATATTTGAATTTTAAGTGGGAATAATATTTATGTTGTTTATTTTATTTCTCGTGTATAACTAATTAATATAATATCATAAAACACAAGTATTTTTAATAATCTGTCAGAATTTCTTCTACCAGTCATCAGTCACCATTGTAGGCTGGTGGCTGTTGGGTAAATTCACTGATTATGCATTCCGAATTTTTTGAATGCCAATTACCAATAAGGATTCCGCCTTTCTTGCTTAATTCATTCTTTTATTTAAACTAATAATTTTTTTTTTTTAGTATTATTGTTGTTTTTTCACTGTTGCTAATATTTTATTTTTTATTCAAAGAGCACCTTTACCAACTGTTTGTTAACTGTTAATAAATAAATAATAAGAAATTATGAATAGTGAAAATAATTAAGTTACGTTAGTTTTCAATTTATTTGTTCTGCAGCTTTATTCTATAATTTGTTTAGTGGCCTTAAAAAATATTTCTGATAAGTAATGCAATTGATAAGTTGATAAGTGATTTAACAAATTCAGTGATTCTTTAAATAATTGGTAAATGATAACTAAGGCCGGTATTTATTTGCATTTGTATGATTTTATTAGTTGGTTGAAAAAATAGCTATACTTAGTTCCATTGAAGGATGCACCGCTCGGTGTATCTAAATGTATCGCGGAGTGACGTCTTGCCCCCTAAAATGACTCTATTCACTCTACGATTGGTCTCTGTAAGTCGGCAACACGAGTTTTGACCAATTATTGTCCGCTACCCTGTGTGTTCTTATTTGGTACAGAGTCTAGTTTATACCAAAATGTGTTTTGTGAACTCACAATTTTGTATATACAAGTTTATTTTTGACAATATGGCTCATTTTAAGGGTATTGTATATTTTTTTAGAGCATATTTAAGGATTTTATACATTTAAACTCAATAAATTAAGAATTACATAAAAGAAATATTGCCTGATAAAATATCCATATAATTAATTGTGTATTACGATAGATTATAAATATTTTTTTTTTATTCTTTAAATGTATAAGTCAGGTTTATTATTAAAAATATTTAAATATTTTTGTTTGGTATTCTGATTATAAAAATATAATCAAAGCAAAATAACTGAAGTAATGTAAGGACACTAAATAAATAAAATGTAAAGACAATTCAACATATATCTCTTATTTACTTGTATATTTTTAAATTCTGAGCAGAGCAAGGAATGTATTAGTTTTATAGCGTTAATTGTTTATTTTTATTTTTTTTAATTTGTGAATAAATTTTCTACCAGCAATTTTACTCTGATTTTCAATTATAGCACTTTTTCTGAAAAAAAATCTGACTGAGGTGGTACTTTAAGAAAGTCATTTTTTGATTTTCCTAATCACTTTCATAATAAATGTAAATAACTTAGGAAAATACGTACTATATAAACATGACTAAGTAACGCTGGTGCAGTTTAAAAATAATTATGCATTTATTTTATAATTTTAATTAATTATTATTATGTATTACTTTCAGATTCAAAGAAGTTTCAGAACGTTTGAATAGAAGTAATTCAGGCAATACATTTTATCCTGTGTTATGTAATTTGAAAGCCCCAATCAAACAAATTGTTGTTGGACCATATCATATTGGTCTATTATTTGAAGATGGCCGAGTGGCTCGAATTGGATTCACTGTGCTTGCTGAGCGACTGGATTTATCAAGATCTACTGGAGATGTAAATAAATTGCCTTCTAAATCCAGTGGTGGAGGTAGTGGAGGTGGAGGTGGGGGTGGTGGAAATTTAGGTTCTGCCACCCGTCACCTTACTAGAAGAGCTCGTATTATGAGATCTGGAACATTCCGTGGAACTTCAAGGTAATTAAGAAATAATATATTTATGTAAACTTTGGAAATTAATAGTAGGTATTTATTCAGATCATCTGGTAGTGGTGTTATAATGAGCAGTAGTTCATCAAGCGGCCGTCCAGTTATGCCAGCACAATTTGTACCAGAAGAGCTGGTAGCCCAAGCTCAAGTTGTTTTGCAAGGGAAAAGTCGGAATTTAATAATACGAGAACTACAGCGAACAAATTTAGATGTGAATTTGGCAGTTAACAACCTTTTGTCACGTGATGATGAAGAAGGGGATGGTGAAGGAGGCGATGAAGTTGGGGGTGGACCTGGTGGAGATTCTTATGTTCCTGAAGATTTAATGTCTTTATTGGATGGTGGAGGATTCCATTCAGACCATTCTGTTATTATTGATGCCGATGCAATTTTTTCTGAAGATATGTTTTCATATTCATCTTCTAGAAGGTAAATGTGATATACCATATTGCATTTTGTTTAGCTTTATAGGATATCTACATTGATTTTAGACCCGTGTTGACATTTCGTAGGAGTGGTGCTAGAAGATTAGGTGATCGAGATCGTGTAAGCAATAGCGCTAATGATAGTACTTCTAGTGATCGTAATTCAGGGCCTAGTGATCGTGATAGTTTTACCAGATGGAGAGATCGTCATTGTTATGGACAACAACAACACCGCCAAAGACAACAGCAGTGGCTTGAAGGAGCATTACGTGATTCATCATGGGATAAAGAAACAGGTAATTATCGTATTAATTAACAGTTATTGTTTATAAGACTATTTTAGTTGTTTTATAAATGATATTCATGCTTTGAATTGTATTTGTTATAGACTCTAAAAAGAAGGACTCTAACGTTGGAACTTTTGAATTTTCCGCAGAATCTAAAAAAAAAGATAATAACACTGGTAATCCTTTGTGGTTGTCTACTGATGCAGAATATTGGCCAGAACCAAATGTCAAATTTATACAAATTGCTGCTATTCATTCAGAATTAATTGCCTTGTCAGCTGGAGGACAACTTTATCAATGGAAATGGGATGATGCTGATCCTTACAAGACTTTAGAAGTGAGTGATTTCAAAAATTATGACATGTATTTAAATTTTAAAATTATATACACGTTTGATAATTAATATGTCTATAAGCTGTTAAATCTTTTATTTATATTGTGAATTTTTTAGAATAATGTACATCATCCTAAAACCAGTGCTCTTGGTTTGACTAATGAAAAAGTAGTTCTACTTTCTGGTACTATTATACGAGTTTCAGTAGTAACAGAATCTAATAAAGTAGCTACATGGATGGACGAAAGTCTCACTCATGCTGCTACCGCTGCTAAACTTGAACACCCTGCTCAACTTTATTCTGAATTTGTAGTTGATCGTATAGTTTCTATTCATACTTGCCCACTATATACTCTTGCACGTTTAGAAAGTGGCGCCCTTTATTGGTGGTATGTATAATTAATATTTATTTATTTTGTGTTTTATTTGAACTAAAAAAAATGATCTAATTAAATAGGGGAGTATTGCCATTCAATCAGAGGCGTAAAATTTGGGACAAATATCGTACTAAAGCTAGAAAACAAAAAACTAACAATTTAAACTCCGATATTGTAGTTGGTAGTCAAGTTTGTATGAAAAATAGTCCACTTTATCAACCAGGAGCTATTGGTATGTTTAAACTTGAATATTTTAACTTCATTTATTAATCTTTTTATGTACTAAATTAGGTATAACTTTGTATGGAGGTGAACCTAAAATAGGCCAATTATTAAATTCAGCATGGACATATGCTGATGTTTGTCGATTTCAAATTTTAACTCCACCTCAAATATTTCAATCTCAAAATATTAACTGTAGTTCCTCCAAGCCTTGTACACCTATTGAAAAAAGTAAAGAGACTGCTGATAGAATTGATATGCCACCCCCTCCTTCTCCTGCTTCGAGTACTTGTAGTGATACAGGAAGCTCTGTTCAAAGTTCAAGTAAGTAGAAAAATTGCATTTAGGTATTATTTTATTCGTCGAGTGTATTAATATATATACAGGCTGTTACACGAAGATATACCCCTTGAATATCTTCAGAGATAATAAAGATAACCAATTTCTATTTTTTTCATATATATATATATATATATGAAAAATACAGGGAAGAGGCCTACAATAGCTTATATTTGAATTATTATTTTTTTTTTAATAATTGAATTATTATTATTTTTTTTTAATAAAAATTTTTTTAAAAAAATACTATTATTTTTTGACAGTTTTAAGATGACTATAATATAAACATTATTTTTCTGAAAATTTTAATGTATTACACATTTATATTCGATGAATAGTTTCTATGTAACAGTCATTCGAAATTCTATTTATCCGCATGAAAACCAATATTATCTAGGAAAAAACCTAACCGTGTTATGCAATAACTTTGGTTTTCACATGGATTAGTAGAATTTAAAATGGCTGTTACTTAGAAACTATTAGATATAAATGTGTAGTAGGTACATTAAAATTTTCAGAAAATAAAAAAAATTAACTCAAATATAGATATTTGTAGTCCTCTTTTCTGTGAGTAACAGAATATGATCATCTTTATTATCTCCGGAGATATTCAAGGGGTGTATCTCTGTAGGACAGCCTGTATATATAATATATTATACAATTATATATATATATATATATTAGGGTAGTTATTATTTATATAGGTAGAATATTTTATTTTAAAAAGTTAACACAGGATTTTATTAATTTATTAAGTTATTTGGGTGAAATTTGGAAGGTCTCACTTAACCCTCTTTAGTGTCGCAATAGGTTTGAATCTAGTAAAAGAGGGTAGTTTCCTCAGTATTTTATTTAATTCAGAAAATATTGCACTTGGCATGAAATGATAACAACCTATTGATATATTTTAATATTGTTTATAAAAGTTATTGTAATTCTATAATTTTTAAAAAGAATTTTATCATAATATCAAAATATTTTATTTATTTATTAATATTGATTTTTTTTGGTTATTTAAATCTATATAATACCCAATAGATATTTGATAACAACAGTCTGATTTATATAATAGTAAACCACTTGAAAAAAAATCATTTACAATTGTTTGTGTTTATAATAAAATTAATTATTATAATAGAATTACATTTTTCTCTTACCCATACAATCATTTAATATTGTCAATCATTATATTATGATTATCATTTTTACACAAAATTGATCGGATCATTTACGATATCGTGTTTATAGAAACCATTTTAAAAGGCAAAAATTAATTATTAGAAAAACTAAAAATAATAATAAAAAAAATTAAATAAAAATATTTTCATTAATATTGTACATTAATATTTTACAAAATTTGGGTAAGTGATACCAAAAAATAAACAGTTGATTTCTTATCAAAATTTTTAGTATTAACATTTTTTTTTTTAAATATTAAATTCTGTATCTCAACCGAAAAAAATCAATTTATAGAAAATATTAAAATTACCCCTTTACGCTAAATGCGATAGTTTCTGAATTAAATAAAATAATAAAAAAACTACCATCTTTTGCCATATTTCATCCTTAATGTAGCATCAGAAGAGGTTGAGCGAGACCTTTTAAATTTTACCTAAATTACTTTCTCATGTTACATAATAAATTAAAGGGTTTATTTATTGTCTTAAAAAAATAATGTTGAAAAAAAAATAAGTATCACTCTAATTTATAAATATATATATAATTATATACAGAGTGATCTACTTATTATAAACCAGAAATTTTCTCTGAGAATTTCAAATTAATTTCATTTCTTTGAAAACTAAATTTTTTACTCCTACTCAATATACCTTCAATTATTAAACTTTTGATTTCCACATAAGAACTTCTTTTTAAATACATATTCCAATAGACAATATTTGTTTAAGATTGTCTAATACATTAAATACTAACATCAGATTGACTGTTTATGAAGTATATAGTTTAAAATTAACTGAGGAGTAGAGAATAATTTAATTTAATTTAATTTGTACACATTTTTAGTAGACAAATTGATAACCCTTTTCTATTCCTCTAGTTTAAACTTTGAACTGTTAAAATTCAAACAGTAAATTTATTTTCAAAGTTTTTAGACAAATTTTCTTTATTAGATTTTGTGTTTAAAAAATTGTGTTGCTATTTGAAAATTCAGATATAAGGTAAAGGGGGTAAAAATGGAGATAGTGTTATAATTTTTGATCATATACTATAATGACGAGTTCACTAAATTAGATGCTTGATGTATGCATAATATGATTCTTTGCCTCATGTCATTTTAAACGTAAATAGCAGCAATTAGTAGTCTCGACTACATAAATAATTATGCAACAAATCACATTACGCATGTACAAATTGACTACCTTCTACAAGGATTTTTTGATAATATCATCTAAAAGAAACTACACATGCTTCATTTATATGATCTAAGGGTATTATGAAGCTTTTAATGATTCAAAACAAATTGAATTTACTTAACATCCTAAAAATAAAATTGCTAATTCATGATAAGTGAACCATTCTGTACTTACACATTATAATTACATAAATATTTTATTAAAAATGTTAAATGATCCCCAGAGAGAATTAAAAGAGTACCAGTGAAAGGTCTTGAAGACGATAAAAATATTGAAGAGGATTGGCCGTTGAAAGATGTTGTATTTGTTGAAGATCAAAAGAGTTTACCTATTGGTACTTATTTTCATGTTTTAAAATAAACTATTATTTCTACTTAATATTGATTTTTTGTAGGTCGTGTTGTTCATATTGATGGTGTTTATGCTGCAGTTAAATTTCCTTGTGTTTCAAAAGACAATAATGGAATATTTCCTAAAGATCCTACAGCACCTGCAAGTGATGATTTAGTTACAAATATCATAAAAATGTTGGACCAAAATGAAGTTCGGTTAATGAAAAAAGATGATCTACAGGTTAATATAAGAATATTTCCCAATTTAGTAATTAATATATGATTACTAAATTATTATCTATTCATACGTATAATTTTTTTATTTATTTATTTATTTAAGGTATGTAAAGTCGCTGTTGCAAGTAAAGTACCAGATTGTTTTCAAAGAACACCCAGAAGAATTAACATACCTGATAATGGAAATCAAATTCTGACCCTCACTATTGATGGTCAAGGTATTATATTATTTTATAAATATAATTTGATTAATATTAATTTTTATTTAATTTTCCAGGCATACATGCAATTGTGAAAAATGGTTCTAAGATAAGTTATATTAAATTTAACATAACTAGTGGTAAAATAGAGCAAGATAGCCCATTTCCAGTTGATGCAAGTGCTCTAATAGGACTAAGTCCTGACAACATGCAGATTCTTTGCACTGCAGAAGTAAGATTTAAATTGTTTTATGAATATATTTTATAATCTTGTTGAACAAACTAGAAATTAAATCTTTTTTCTATGTTAATTTTAGAGTAAAGATAATATATGTATTTTGCGTGATGGTAATCGAACTATATATCCATTAGCCAAGGATAGTACTGATTCAATGAGAGAGCCCCAGTGGTTAGATTTAGGACCTGTTCGATGTATGGGTATTGGTTCATATACAGTCACTTCTCCTCATACAAAAGCAGTTGCTGCTATCATAGTTCTAGATGTAGAACAGCAAATTCTCATGTCGCGAATATTAAAGTCAAATCTTGAATCTGTTAAATTGTTGGTACAGCAGTTGTCTGTTGAAAATGGTATTAAACTATTTATATATTAATTTTATAAAATTATTAATACTTGTTTATCACTTATTAATAATTGTCAAATATAATTAATTAAAAAAACATATTTTATAGATAATGGAGAACTTTTATCCCAGATTTTAGCAGAGCGATGTGATGGTAATCGTAATCTACTTCACGCTTGTGTTTCGGTTTGTGCTCCAATTTCAAATAAAGAACAGGAAGGTAATGCAAATAATTCATAAATTAATTGAAATATTACTTATTTATTTTATTTCTCATTCAGAAGGAGATAATGTACAAAATCAATCAGGTCCGAGTGTAGATACTTTGAATGTAATTCAAAAAGCATTTGGTGTCAGATCATCATTTAGTTTAAGAGAAATGATGAGACGGGCTTCAGCTGCAGTTAGAACTAGTAAGTTACAAATTATTCAGTTTATTTCCATAACAAACACCTTTAATATTTTGTTTTAAATCATTAGACGCTAATTCATCAGACCCCGAACCAATGGAAATTAGTGAAGATGCTCCACCTCCAGGTACAGTTCCAGGTACTGAACCATGGCACGAACCAGTTAATGCAACTACCCAATCATCGGCTACTTTACAAAATGAAGAAGAAACAATTCAATCTATTCCAATTATTAATCCAACAATCGAAAGACGCAATAATGCATTAGCAATTTTACGACTTCTTTGTGAATCTACTGTTTTTTCAGCTCATTTACTAGATCTATTGACGGCTAAGTATGTAAAATTATATTTAACTTGAATATTTTTTATATATGAATAATATAATCATTTAAATAGATACTAAGGGCATCAATTTGATAAATATAATTTTTGTTATATTATTTAAAGCATAATTAAATTTAAGTCTTATATTATAAAATTTGAAATTAATTTTTACTTAACATTGTTTTTAAATAAATGCTTCTTTTATATTGAATAATACTATTTTATATTTATAAAGAGATTAGTTATTTATTTTATCTTAAATAAAATGAAAGCTTTTCTGCTGCTTTTATTTACAAATTATGTAAATTAAATAAATACCTAAAATAAATTTTTTAATTTTTAGAGATGCTCAAGGATTAACTCCATTTATGTTAGCTGTGACAGTTAGAGCATATCCTGCTGCTATTATTTTACTTGATACAATTCATCGAGTTGTGGCAAAAGTAGTTACACCACCTATTATAATTTGTGACGTACAAAGTTCTTCAAATCCTGATCAAGAACATGCAATTAAAAATGTAATGAGTGCTTGGAGATCTTCAGTTGCTGGAACAGGATCCAATTCTAACAGTAACAAAATAACTCCAGAAATAAGTAATCAACCTATAGGACCACTGTTTAAAAATCCACCAGCTAGTAACTTTGAATTACCACAAACATGGTCTTTACCCACCCCGGGATTACCACCACCACCACCACAACAACAATCGGCTGATTTTTCGAAAGGTTTTTTTTTTTTTATTTTTGTTAATATTATCTTATATTTTAGTTAAAATTTGTATTAATTTTATTTTACATTTTTTTCTTAAGGATTTTTTACTATTCCACCTCCTCCGCCACCTGTTTCAGTTTATAAGACACATTTGTGGTATACTGATAGGTCATTGTATAGTGATAATGATAAAGAAAAAATCATCAAAGCCAAAGAAGTTTTAGCTTCTATGATTTACCCATCTGGATCAAATCCTGATTACAGTCCTTTACATGTGCTCTGCTGTAATGATACATGTAGTTTTACTTGGACTGGAGCTGAACATATTAATCAGGTATTTATATTTTACTAATATATATTCTAATAGAACACTTTATTTTAATTTTAATTTGAAAAATATTTATTTATTTTTTTGGTTTTAAAAAATAAATGTATTAAATTGTATATTGTACACTTGTTATGTTAATAAAAATATGCCCGGTTTCATCAAATAATTACATAGATAAATTCTGTTGTATAAATTATGTTTTATATTTTATATGTTGACAAAAATGTATTTTATGAAGAGTTAAATTACAGGCCCATTTATCGTTGTGTAAACATGTATTTAAATATTTAACTGGCCTTAGATATTAATGGCTGCATGGGGAGGGAAAATGTATGTTTAACCTGGGTAGATTCTAAACCTCATTAAAATGTTTTGGTCCTATAGTGTGATCTGGTGTAAGCAATAATAACTAATATATTATAGCTGCGTAATAGTAATAATAATGTAGAATATAATATGATAATACTAAATAATACACTACACTGTAATATTTGAACAGGTTCTTGTTTTCTAGTTATAAACCTATATTAAAAGACATAGTTCATTATTTGTTTAATTTAACTTTTCTAGTATAATGTATAATTTTACCTTGTTACTAAATTATCATGCCCAACTTATCTGGATAACTCCACTATGAGGTTTCAAATAAATTGATCATGGTTCACTTTAAGTTAACTTAAGAGTATTGCCTATTGTTAAAATTCTTCAAAACATTTTTCTCCTAGATTCATGTTTTATTTTTATTTTGTTAAGTTTTTCATTTAGTTATTTTAGAAAAAAAGTATAACTATCATGATAATAACTATTATTTTATTTATTGTACATTAGTAAGTATAAAATATTAATTTTAGGATATATTTGAATGTCGTACTTGTGGCTTAACTGGATCATTATGTTGCTGTACCGAGTGTGCTCGAGTTTGTCATAGAGGTCATGATTGTAAATTAAAAAGAACATCTCCTACTGCATATTGTGATTGTTGGGAAAAATGTCGGTGTAAAGCTCTAGTACAAGGCCATCAAACTTCTAGATTCCAGTTACTTAATAGATTAATAAGTGAAACTGATTTAGTGACTCATTACAATTCAAGGTATTATTTTTATTCTTTAAATTTGTTAATTACTTACAATTTTTGTAATATATTTGTACAAATAATTTTTTTAGAGGAGAGAGTATATTGTTATTTTTAGTACAAACTGTTGGCCGACAAACAAATGAACAACGTCAATATAATAGATCATCAAGGCAACGAGCTGCTTCTCGAAAAACACCTTCATCAGATATTGGTAATATCAATTAATTTATTTTTATTGTTACATTAATAAACAGAAAAATTGCATATATTTTTTATAATTAGAAATGGATATGCCAGATCATGATTTAGAACCTCCTCGATTTAGCCGTAAAGCATTAGAAAGATTGCTAAATGATTGGCCTGCAGTTAAAGCTATGATAATGTCAGGAGTAAAAAATGATTCTGAAAACAAATCAAGTGATCAACTATATTTAAAGAATCAATCTGGTACCACATTCTTGGACAAGTTTATGCATTGTTTACTTTTCAAATGCAATGCTGAAGTATTAACTAGCTCATTTTTAGTAATTAAAAATCATGATTCATGTTAAAATAAATATATTAAATATGTTTGTATTTTTAGATGGTTGATGCTTTAGTTGCAACAATTGTTAAAGAACTTAATAATTCGTTGTCTAATTCAGCTGAAGTAAACACAATAGCACGTCGTTTTATTAGATCTGTGATAAGAGTTTTTGTTGTTTATACTGTTGAATTGGCTCCACAAAATAATAAACGAAGGATGTAAGTACTTGTGATAGTGTGCAATTTTTGAAATTGAATATTCATTGGTGCATATATTTTTTGATTTTATTCAGGCTTGGAAATCTATCTTCACCATTTGCACGTGCTAGGCGCATATTTCAATCAATGATGAAACTTTCTATTGAAGAGTTATGTGAAACAGCTGAAAGTTTAATAGCGCCAGTGCGTCTTGGTGTAGCCCGGCCTACAGCTCCATTTACTTTATCCAATACTAATCCAGATCAACAAGTAATTTAATAGATAAATATTGAAATAACTTTAAAATAATATTGTTTACTTTTTTAAAGAGTTATGAAGAAATATTTTTTGTTGAACCAATGGCACCAAATAATATGAATTCTTCTGATCAAATGGAAGGTTCTAATATTCGCAGACAGTCACAAAATGACCAACCCCCAATTGACATAGAATTAGAAGATGAAATGGGAGACAGTATGATATTTTTATTTTACTATATCAATTTTTTATTTTAGTTTTTATCAGAATTTTCAAACAGTTTAATTTGAAGAAACATTAAATAAGTATTATCCAGGTGTGGCAGGATTATTAAACAAATTTAATAATTTTTTTTTTTTACTGAATATTTTTAAACTTTAGATTCTAAGTGGAGTGATGAAGCTTATGATTTATTTTAAAGATGTTTATTTTTTTTCTGTGGACAACTTTATTACCAGAGGACTCCTAACCTAATCTAACCTAACCCTCCAGTTTTTATGTGTAGCAACTTTCTGATAGAAAATCAATGTGGGGAGATATCTTAAAGATGTCATTTTTCAATTTTCTCATCAAATAAAAAAAAAAAAACGAAAATTTATGAAATATAAAAATGTATTATTATTTTTTTTTTCTGTGGACAATTTCTCTACCAACAATTTTGCTTCAACTTTTAATGATAACAATGTTTCTGAAAGAAAATTTCACTGAAGGAGGTATTTTAGAGAGGTTGTTTTTCCATTTTCCCTCAGCAAATGTGAAAATTGGGAGAACCGGGAAAATCAGTGCAACATTAAACAAATATAATTAAAGAAAATATATAGAGTCTATTTAATTATTTTACTATAATATAACATGTATATTGTAGACAAAGCATCACTATCAACTGAACTCTGTTTAAAATCGTTTTTTTGTAAATAATGGTGGTTTATATTTTTGATTACAGGTACACAATAAATAACCTATATCAGTGGCAGCACCTGTCCTCATTACTCTAGAACGTCTTTTTTTAAAATAATTACTAGAGCTTTGTGCCATATTTTAGGTTTTTTTTTTTAAAATAAAAACCTAAAATTAAAATTTTATTGAAAGAGTTAAGATCTACATATAATTTAAAAAAAAAAGAAAGTTAATACATTTGATAATAATCTAATGGCATCTTTTATATTTTTTTTACAAAAGTGTATATTTTTTGTTATGTTGGTAGTGATACTAGAGGTAGTTGTTGGAATTATAGGCTTTTCAAATTAGGAAAATATCCAGATAACGTATGCTATATCAGTTTCTGTAATTATCGTATTTATTGTCATTCAGTTAAAAATAATAACAATGCAGTATTTTTTTTTTTATAAGTTCCTATTTTAAGTTAAAATTTAAATGAAAACTTAAAAATCACTGTTTTTCACAATAGATTTGAAAAAAAAAACACTTTCATTTACCTTATGATTTTCTGATTTTTTAGTAGAAAAGCCAAAGTAAGCTTTTTTTCATGTTTCTTCATTTTAACTGTTTTGAAGTATTCTAAAGTGTCCAAACTTAAAATAAATTTTAAACTTTCTTACATTTTATTTAGATAATGATGGTGAAGGCAGTGATACAGAAGATGTTATGGTTAGTGGACTTGAAAATCGAGCCGATTTAGGTCCAAATAGTATTTCGGATTCCAATCAGCAAGGTCCAGTTGATCCAGAATCTGATACAGAAGACATGTTAGTAGAAACAGATTCAGATTCTGATCAAAGTAATCAAGATGGTGGTGGTCAAAGAAGTGTTCAGACTGGAGCTACTGCAGGCTCAGATACTGATGATGAATCTGGAGAGTCTACTCAGCAAGAAGATGGTGAAGAATCTGAAGCTGGAGAAACTGATGAATTAGATACTGAGGAATTTCTTGTATCTGAAGATCAATTAGAAAGAAGAGCGTAAGTTTATATCAGTTAATTAATAAAGTACACATTAATATTCATGATAATTTACAGTACGACTTCCGGACAAGGACATAGAACTAATTTAGCTCCACAATCTATGCAATGGGCAATTAGAAATCGTGATCCTACTACACGGACAGCAACAGGTAATTGAATTTTAACATTAAAAGTAATAAAATCTGCATTATTTTGTTTTTACAAATTTAGAAACTTTTAACTTATGAACATTACTTTTATTTATATATTTAATGAAATTGAAAATTATTTAATTTGATTTTTAGGATTTAGAGTTGCTTCCGGTAATTCATTAGTATTCATAGATCCTTCATCATTAAGGCGGTCTGCAGTTGCCGCTGTTAGTAACAGTACTAATAATTCTAGTAATGGCAGCAATAATGCTGCTGCTGCTGCCGCTGCAGCTGTTGCATCTGCAGCAGCTGGTCTGAATGATTCAATCACTATGGCTACTACTGCATCTAGTTTAGCCAGAGCATTTGCAGTAGTTATACGACAAATTGCTGATTTATTAGTGACATCCTTAAATGATACACCTGTATTGCCAATACCAGAACGCATATCAGTTCAAGATACTTATAATTTACAAGTAATATAATAATTTGTAAATTACCATATACAAAGTTATTCACATAAAAATTGTAAATAGATAATAATTGAGAAATCACTTAAACCTACTTGGGATTGGTTGATGGCAATTATGGATTCAACTGAAGCTCAACTTAGATTTGGTGCTTCACTTACTCAATCATCTGATCCACAACATCCAAGACATCCTTTACATGCAACAACTAATATTAACAATACATTACCAACTGCACCTTCTGGAATAGGTATTATTTTTTTTTAAATGTTTTAATTTTTACTTTAAAAAAAAAAATTCATGTTTTTATATTTAGGTTCAAATAATAACAGTAGTCAGGCAGTTGAACCTCGGCGAGAATTCATATCGTACTGCTTATCTCTAATGAGAGCTCATAGTAATGAGCATGGAGATTCCTTACCAGTATTGGATGTTTCTTCTTTAAAACATGTTGCTTATGTCTTGGATGCTTTAGTTTATTATATGCGAGCCGATACAGCTGCTGTTAATTGTCAATCTTTAACTCCACCTATTTTGTCTGAATCAGTTGAAACTGAACCTTGGGCAATTGACCAAGTTAGTTTAAAAAAATTATTTAAATATGTGTAATATCTTAAAAATATCTATTATATAATAGAAATTCTACTTATTTAAAGTAATTTAATTAAATTATCATAAAATGTAATACATTTTTAATAGTATATATTAATATAATGAATTAAATAAAAAAAAAAATTGTTCAGGATGAAAATGATAACGAAGAAAATGATGAAGATATTAATACTACAATATCAACAATAAACCAATCGCCTAATCTAAGATTTGTAGATGTTGATTCTGGAATTAGAGGTCGACGGCATGCTTTTTTTCAACGATCAGATTCTACTTTATGTTTAGGATGTCCTCCACCAGATCCTTTTGATATTCCTATGGCTCAAGCTATGCCACTTGCTGATCAACCACATTTACTACAACCAAATGCACGCAAAGAAGATATGTTTGGTTCTCCAAAACTTTCAGGTATAAAGTTTTACAAATCAAATAATATATATTAAGTCATAAGTTATATTGGTGAAGAAAATATATTTATTATTTAAATACATGATACATTTTGTAGCACCTTTAGATGGATCATCCGAAGGTCTGCCATCAAGGCTTAGTTTATCCAGTCGTAGCGATAATGGAAGTGAACAGTTACCCAAAGAACATGAAAGAAAAAGTTGGTAGAATAGAGTAGAGTTTTATTTTGCTTTGTAACCCAGAATTCAGTTATTTTTGGTAATTTATTAATTTTTCAAATTTTTTTTATTGGTTTTTTAGTCATATAAATACAACAAATAATAAAATTCTTATTATATTTAACAAAATTATAATATTTTTATTTTTGTCCATAAAAACTTTTAATTTTACTAATTATTAATTTTGGATTAAATTTGTATGTTAAAATATCAATAAGATTAGTTTTATCATGTTCAGATTAATACATTCTAATAATAGTTCTAAATATATATATATATATATATATATATACTTATAATTTTTTTTTTTTATTTTCTAAACATCAATTTAAAATAAATCATAAACTAAGTTATCACTAATAATTAATATAATAGATTAATATTATAACTTTAAAAGTTTAAAAATAATTATTATCAATTATAATTGGTTTTGTGGTTACATGGTATAATTAATTTAATCATTAGAAATAATATAATTAATTTAGTGGACGAATGTTTATTCATGTAAAGAAACAAAACTCAAACAGATGTTTGTACATATTAACATGTTGATGTCCGCTAAAATATTTATTGATAGCAAAAATATAAAACATGTATTTTCAAATAAGAATATATTTTTAAAAACCAACAAGTTTTCAAACATAAAATAAGAACATTTTTAATACAGATATTTAAATTTATTATTATTTAATTTTTGAATAGTTTTATTACAAATAAAATATGATTACTTAGTGTTTCAAATTTACCATTTTCAATAAGTGTTGTAATTTTAAATTTTATTTTGAATTGGTCTTAAAAATAGATTTAAATAAAATAAAAAACTAAGAAATAATGTTTTAATGTAAATGTAGTTTTTCACCTTTGTATCATATGTATTTAAAATGTTTTTTTCTGGCAACAGTTAAAAATATTCTAACTCGGACTTCACTGTGTTAAGTGCTAGTATATCTAGGCATGCCTTCATCTTGCTATAACTTTTAATGTTTGTAATGGTTATTATAAAATTGTATATATTTATGAATGATGGATAGAGATCATAAACTTTTTCCTTTTTTATTTTCACAGTTTTGCCCCAAATTCTGATAGGTATTTCTGTTCAATTAAATGATTTAGGATGAGTCACATGTCAAAAACGTATGTTTTAATTGATGTATCTCCATAATTGTATCTCAAATAATAAAATTTTTGGGATTGATGGTTTTTCTCTTTAACTTTTATCCAAACTATTTGGGGTCAGTCACCCTTGTTCTAAACTTCCACTTGATCCAATCTTGCACCTTGCATACACTGACCATCTTCATATCATTCTCTGTCATTTAACTACCTTTTTTTAGTCTTTTTCCTCTGTCTCTATCCTACATTTATTTTCATTACAATTCTTACTGATTCATCTTCCTCTCATGGCATATCCAAATTAACTATTTAAGCCATGGCCTAACACAGCCTTAGTTTTTACCTCTTATGACAGGTAGAGGTACTGTAGAATATTCTTAAACAAAATTTTCCGCTTTAAAATTAATTCCTTCTTCCGCCCTATAAAAATAATATCATTTGTCTACTGGAATCATCCACCAGTAGGAGCTCGGGGACCCTAAGTTAAAATTCAATATCCTAGCTTAACCTAGGTTTTAATATTTTATGACATGCATATTTAAAATAATTAACAAAAATAATTTTATACTATTTAAAGCAGTGGTTCTAAACCTTTTTTGTATGACAACATTTAAAACAATTAATGAAATTAAAATGATACACGCAATGCTCAAGGTTATTATGACTGAGGACATGCTTATTATTTACGAACAAATAAAAAACTTTTAGCTGCATACATCACAATAATAGGCGACACACCGGTTGAGAACCACTGTTATATGTAAAGAATAAAATATGAAATATTGATAAATAACAGAATTAAATTTGTTTATGGCAAGATGATAGTTTGCAACAGTTGAGTGTGCATTCGTTTATGTTTTTATGCTAATATTAAATTAAATTTAAATCTAGGACATGATACTGAACCTGAAGATCTTTCTATTAGAACAAAAGTCGTAGATAAAATTAATGAAATTGCTGAATTATATGGTCTTGGTGATGATTCTGACATATCACCATCCATTCCTGAAGGTTAGTAGCTTTATAAAAAAATATTTGATTAATATAATATAAATGCTTCGATTATTATATTATATATTCTAGCTGAAACATCAAAAAGAGATATAATTATTGTTCCACCCAACACTTTTTCAACTGACACTACATCACCTATGCTTAAAAGTGTAATTGTACGAGCTCCTTCTGGTGGAACTCCTTCTACATCTGTAAGTTCTCACATTTTTAACAATTTTACTTATTTTTTTATACAAATTATTTTTAGTGTAATATAACTAGTGTCTTTTGAAAATTATTGATTTGTTAATCTAATACTTAATCATGTAATTGTTTTATTTTTGGATTATTACAGACTACAGTTTTAAAATGTTTTTTTTATTTTAAAATACAATTATTTTTTTAAATTTATCCTTAATTTTGTTTCTTTTCAAATATCTATTTGTAAACCATACCTCAATGTTTTATCTGTAAAGTCGAAATTATGTAGTTGCTGAAAAAATATATTAACACTTTTACATTTTTTAAGCAATATATTTCTTATAATATTTTTAATTTTCATAATCTTAAATTAAAAAAACCTATTATTGCCATAAATTACCGTACATGTGTAAGTTTACTATTAGAAATCTAGCTTCTAATTAAAAAAAAATACCAAGTTATATTGATTTTGTATTTCGCATAGTTGGTGAACAAAAGTTGTTTTTTTATTTTTAGTGTAGTTGTTTTCTTAACAATACAGCAAAACTGTAAACATTTAAAACAAAATAACTATTTTAAGAATTAAAAAAATGTATTAATTAATGTAATGTATTTTATTTCAATTTATAATTACAGTCAAATCCAATACCAGTTAAACCGAATACTGATGTTAATGAGGGTAGTCATAATTCCAATCCAAATAATGATACTGTGAAACCTATGAACAAGTAAAATAAGTTTATATAAATAAAATATTCACATTTAGACAAATATAAATAATAATTTATTTTTATTTTTTTTTGCAGGGGAAGTCGTTTCGGAGAAAGTGTATCCCATGATTTATTATTAGGACGTTGGCGCTTGACATTGGACCTTTTCGGTCGTGTATTTATGGAAGATGTTGGTTTAGAGCCTGGATCAGTTGTATCAGAACTTGGAGGTTTTCCAGTTAAAGAGGCAAAATTCCGCAGGGATATGGAAAAATTAAGAAATCAACAAAACCGAGATTTAACATTATCAAAAGTAAGTGCTTTTTTGTTTTTATCTTTATAAAGAAATCTTTTTATTATTCTCAATATTAATTTAATTTAACAAATATCAACAGTTAGAACGTGATCGTAATCAATTAATTCTAATGACATTTAAAGAATTAAACAATCAATATAATTCATATCATCGTAGAACTTCTAGTGCACACCCATGTCTTGCAGTGAATAGAGTAAAAGTAACATTTAAGGATGAACCTGGTGAAGGCTCAGGTGTTGCTAGATCATTTTATACAGCTTTAGCTGAGGTAAATAAAAATATATTTTTTTTTAAAACTTAAAAAAAAAAAATTATATTATTTTATATTTAGGCTCTGCTGTCTAGTGAAAAATTACCAAATCTTGAATCTGTTCAAGTTGGTGGTCGATACTCTCAATATACTGTTTTACAACGTTTAAGAAATCGTGAGCGTGCAGAAGCTCCTCGAATAAGGCATGCTCCACTATCACCACGTGTTCCAAGACGTTCAGAACGTAATGATCGCGAACAACGTCGCATACTCTCAGTAGATGCTCGTTCGTTTGTTCCGAATACGGGAACATCTGATACCAATCCCAATGCTCATCTTACTCCTCACCAACAACAACTGGGTGAACGTCTGTATCCTAAGGTATTCATTTTTAGTTCTTAAAATATTAAGAAAAGTTACAAAATAACTTTCTAATGTGTTTTTAGGTTGTTCAAATAAGACCAAGTTTAGCTAGTAAAATTACAGGAATGCTTTTGGAGTTATCACCAGCTCAACTTTTAACTTTGTTAGCATCTGAAGAAACATTGAGAATGCGTGTAAATGAAGGTATTGCAATGTTGATGCAAACAGTTGAAATGTCTGCACTTGTTGATGTTGCTCATCCACTACCACCTGCTGATAGTCTTCTTGGTATTTATATATATACATAAAATATCATCATGTTTTTTGCAATCTAAATTATTATTCATTTTTTTTTTCTCACAGAAGATGTTGATTTATTTTTAAGTCTGTCTGAACAACATGGTTCTAAAACTAACCTACCTCCAAAAGAAAATGTAACAGAAGAAAATGTAAGCGAAGAAAATTTAGATGATAATATGCCATTATTTTATTGCCCTGGTAAACAAGGATTTTATTCACCACGTCAAGGCAAAGCATCATATGAACGTTTAAATGCATTTAGAAATACTGGAAGGTAAATTTATATTTAAATTATATTTGTTTATTAATGCATCAACACTTTATTTATATTATCTAGGCTGATTGGATTATGTCTTTTACAAAATGAATTGTGTCCAATGTATTTTAATCGCCATGTTCTTAAAGTTATACTCGGTAGATCAATTAGATTCCATGATTTAGCATTTTTTGACCCTGTTATGTATGAAAGTCTTCGGCAACTTGTGTTGGATGCAGAATCAAAACATAAAGAAGCACTATTCTCTGCATTAGAATTAAATTTCAGGTATAATTTTTTTCAGCTTAATTTTAATTAATGTGTAAATAATACATTAAATTTAAAATTTTAGTATTGATCTGAGCCAAGAAGAAGGAGGTGGAAGTGTAGAATTAATAAGTAATGGTGTTGATACTGAAGTGACCCATATCAATGTTTACGATTATGTTAGAAGATATGCAGAGTTTAGAATGTTCAAAACTCAACAAAAAGCATTTTTTGTAAGTTTCTAATAAAGATAAATTTATAGATAAATAAAACTTGGTTTGTTTTTTTTTAAGGCATTAAGATCTGGAGTTTTTGATGTAATTCCTGAAAGTTCATTAGATGGTTTAACTGCTGAAGATTTAAGATTGTTATTAAATGGAGTTGGTGATATTAATGTACCATTATTAATCTCATATACAAGTTTCAATGATGAATCTGGTCTTGCCACAAGTGATCGACAAATCAAATTCAAACGTTGGTTATGGTCTATTGTTGATAAAATGACACCCTCTGAAAGACAGGATTTGGTAATAATCAAATAAATTATTTAATTAAAAACTTAGCTTATTTATTTACTAATGCATTGCTTATATGTATTATATTTTTCCAGGTGTATTTCTGGACAGGATCGCCAGCTCTCCCAGCATCAGAAGAAGGATTTCAACCAATGCCCAGCGTTACCATGCGTCCTGCTGATGATTCACATTTACCTACTGCTAACACATGTATTTCCAGATTGTACATACCACTTTACAGTAGTCGTACTATACTTAGGCACAAACTTTTGATTGCCATAAAAACTAAACATTTCGGATTTGTTTAAATTTTTGGTTTATATATTTCAAAGAAAAACCTAAAAAAAATTATATTTAAATGTTTTTTGACGAGTTAAAAATTCCTGTTTTATTTATTTGTATTTCAGTGATGGTTATTTTCTAATTTTTTCTTTATATACATTTGTACTTAAAAAAAATATGTATTCGTGACTCTATAAAAATAATATTAAGTGATTATAAAATCGCAATTAAACTATTATATTTTTCATCTTAGCTTTTACATAATTGTGCAGTAACAATACTTAATGTATTGAATTATTATCTGTAATTTTATATTTTCCATGATAACTTCTAAAAATGAATGAAAATGTGTGTAATATCATTATTTTGTTATTGTTAGTGCTTTAAACAATTTTTGCTTTAAACGTATATTTTAATGGGAATTTGTTTGTTTTTATTGAAAAAATTATTTTCCTTATAAAGTAAATAGTTTAAAAATTCCACAATTCTTTAATGACATACCTTAAATATTTCAAATGTTTTTGAAGTATCACTTGTAATACTATGAAATCTAATATGAATTTATAACAACCAATAATGTTTATTAATAATAATCTATTGTGTCATTCAAGCATTAAAACATAATTATAATTTGAAATCAATTTTATTAAACTATATAATAATGCCAAACTTCCCCCTCCCCTCACCACCAAAGCTAGGCATAAAGCACTTATTTATCCCAAGCATGAGCTTGCAGTGCAGGATTAAAAATAGATCTACATAACTTTTACACTTTTTTTACAAAAATATCCTTGATGGATTTTTCATGTTAAAAATAAGACGTTTTTTCCTGTTACCTACTCGACTTGGTTTTACACAAAAAATCCAGGTACTGCATATCGTAGCATCTGAAAAAATATTGAATAATTTCAATATTGTGAAATATTTTTTAAAACGATTAATAAATACACCAAAATGGCCAATATAAATCGAGGGGGCGTGCGCCTAGTGCTTCTCCCCAAGCTACAGCATAGTGTCCACTATTCAGAGTAGGATAATTTTAGAGGTCAACTTACTACCAGAAAGTTGACCTCCAAACTCCATTCCCTCGTGTAATCATTTAACTGAAAATCAATTTTTAGGAGGGGGGAGTAGAATTTTTGTTGTGCAATATTTGATAACATTTGCTTTTTAAGTTTTTTTCGGGAGAGAAGCTTGGATACAAGTTTCAACCCTCCCCTCACAAAAAATAAACCACCGGTTATAAATATTTCTAGTGCAATTATTTTACAAGCTGCAGATTATACTTTACCCATTGTGTACTGCAGTAGTTGTATTTATGATGGAGGGGTATTGAAGGTTCCCTTCCCTATAGGCACATAATTTCTATATTATTAGTGGGCTTGGTATTGTTAAAGTAAAATTTGCTGTGTAAATTTATGAAATCCTCTCCCTCCATACAAATAATCATTTTTAAATTTCTTTTTATCATTAATTAACACTCAATTTTTACGACTGGTTATAAACTGTTTGCAACAACCCTTCATCCCCTAAAAACGTTATCCTCACTAGATAAAATATTGATTTTTGTTTTTTATAAATTATTTGACTTATTTTTGCAGCGGACGTAACTTGTTACCTTATTCACACAAATGTTGTAAAACGTCAGTTGACAATTTCACATCCTTTAAAATAGACGATTTGAACACCGCAATTTTTACCTAAGTACTCCGGAATAAGATTACTAAAAAAATAAAAAAATGCGTGAATTAAAAATAGTTCATCCTATAAATAGTGAACGTTTATGAAGTGATGCATTTTATAATCTTTATAACTTTTTAAGAGCTGACAATGTAAATTGTTTAAATTATTTTCGCACATCACACGTAACAGTTGCAAAATGCATCCACCTTATTTCTTATTTCTACCTATCTTTATACAATTCGTCACTTACATCCCATAAAACAGGACATTTCTCTATTTCTGAAATTAATAGTTCTACATTAATTTTTAAACTATAATTACTACGTTAAAACAACGTTCATGTGATTGAGTCGATAATATCCATTTACAAACTGCGACGTCTGATGAGCACAATTTATACGTCCGTCATAGCATGTATCCGGACTGTAAATCCGATGGACGTCGTCATAGTAAATCAAATAAATCAATGACAGACGTCAATAAAACGCTCATGTGACCCCGGTCTAGGTCCTAAAGTTTTATTTGAATACAGTGAAAACTCTTTATACCGAATTTTAAGCAATAGGGACCAAGAAAGTTCTTGCGATAGAAAAAATAAGAATGCATGGGTAATTATATAAGTATTATTAAGTAATTATTACTTTATATAGAGATAGAGTTTTTCGTTATACGGCCGTTTATTACTCTATGGGCTGTACCAATTTAATTTGTTTCCCGGGTTTTTTCGGTTATCTTAAATAATGATCCGTGATAATCGTAACAAGAATAGATAGAATCAGAAATAAATACAGATAACAGTATTCTATGATAAGTTTCATGATAATACAACGTTGATCAATATTATCTAATTATCTATGTCAATAACTAATTAATAAAACTGTTAAATTATGTAACCGAAAATGTAACTTTTATGTAATGTAATTTTTTATCATTACATTAGCTATTAAGTATACGCTTGTTTCTTGATGTTTTTTGCATTATAAAATTGTTGTTTTATTTAATGTTATACTCTTACAGGTAATAGGTACCTTAATATTATGAAAATTATTAATATAATTTAATTTATTTAGGAATTTATTGATGTTTTATTATTATTTATTTTATCATACAATCATTATGATAAATTTTAACGTCTAGTGAAACTTTTAAACCGTATATTCTTTTTATTTACATTTCTTATTTAGAAAATTATATATTAACAACTAAGTATAAATTAAAATACCATAAGAAAATGGTCTTGAGATCTGAAGCTGTAAAACCACTAAACTTGAATAAGTCAAATAATAGACCTATTTTACGAACAGTTAAGGATACAATACAAATTACAAATAGTGGAAATAATATTAAGCCATCAACTCCTACAATAAACAACACTATAATTCTTGATAAACCATGTAAGTTTTAACTGTTTTTAGTTGACCTTATAATTAATACTTACATTGTTTTTAAATTTAGATATTCAGCTTTCAAAAAAAACAAAAGAACTTGATGCTAATAAATTGCACAAGTCAGTTGTAGATCAAAAATCTGATAAAAATACTAAAATTACAAAATCAAGATCTTTTATTGAAAAAAATAAAAAAATAATAACTGATAAAAATTCTAATGATTTATTGGAAAATAAAAAGTTAGCAGAACAAAAAACTACCAACAAATTTCCTAAAGCTTCTGCTAAGCAAAAGGTATTGAGAATATAATGTTTGTCTTAGTAAAATTACTTAATACAGAGAAAGGTACTTTCCTCCTTTAAATTAAAAAAAAATTTATAATACAAATCTAAATAATAAGGTTAATTATTGTAAAAAAAAATTATTATTGAAAGTAATATTCTTGCAAAACTTTTTATAAACATGTTTGAGTTTATTTTACCATATATTTATTAAATTAATTTTAAGTAGGTATTTATTTTTTTATTTTGTAGTTAATTACAAAATAAATAATTTCAAAATATTAAATTTAAATTTGATAATATTTTACATATTTTTTATAAGCAAAATTTCTGGGTTTTAGGTGGAGAAAATGTCTTATTTGCCTTTTTCTGAACTCATCATTATTTGTGTATTATGCAATTTTGTTTTAGATTATCCATGTTCAAGATGAATGTCGAACTGGTACAAATTTACCAACTGAATCAAATAATCCAAAAGTATAGTAGATTATTTAATTAATTATTTAAAATATTAAGATACACTTACAACATATTTTTAGGTGGATCAAACGTGGTCGCCTCCACCAAAAGTTATAAATTTAAAAAAAACACTAGTCTCACCTATTAACTTAAAAAAATATTGCAAGACTATATTTGATGAGGATGAATTTTTAAATGCTGCTAAAAATGTAATTATTTTTTATAATTTTAATTTCATACATTTATTTAATTATCAATATTATTTTTGTCCTTTATTTGATTTATTGTTTAATATTGATTATAATTAGATAGACACTAAATCTACTAAATATACATATACAAAAATATCTAAACATACAAATACAATTCCACAAACAAAATTGATTGATAAAAGTATGTTATCTGCTTGGTTTACTTGAGGTTTATTATTTATATTATTAATTTAATATTTATTTTTATTGTAGAAACTCAAGTACGTGAAGTTAAAAAACCTGAACATTTGTTTTCTAAATTAAACCTTAATAATGATTATGAACTTATTGATAAAAATATATTTGATATTTCAATACCTGAAATAGTTGATATTGATACTTCATTATTTCAAAAAAATGATAATGGTAATAGATATATTATATATATTATTTTTTATAATATGAATAAAAAAAAAAAATTATTAATTTTATTGATATTTTTAGTAAAACAAATAGACATTTATCAAAGTAGAAAAACAGAAGAAGAAAATGGTATTTTTTTTAATAGCGAACCGTCTGAAATAAATATAAGCACAAAAATATTAAATGCTGAAACCCAAAAGGACTTACAATTGCCTATTCATTCAAATGCGGGAGAAATTATTAAAAGTATTAATCATTTAGCAGAACGTCAAGATTTATTGATTGATCGATGTTTACCAAGTAAAAACCATTATTCAGAATCAACACAAACCGATGATTATAATAATTTGTTATCATTGTTTTCTTCAAAAACATGTTCTACATTACCAATGAATTTTATTTCAGTATTAAAATGTAAACATAATTTACAGCGATCAAAAAAAAATTATTTAGAATCTCAGAAATCTAATGATTTAGATATAAATGAACATTCAATTTCAAATAAATTGTTTAATAATAATAACTATACGAGTAACAAAAATAATGTTGAATCTACTGTAAATAAAATACCAGATAATATAGTTGAATGTGATAATATAGTAAATTTATCAAATTTTGAACAAAGCGAACATGAATATGACTCAAATAAGTCTAAATATTCAATAATTAATAAAACTAATATATCAGGTGAAAAATATCTATCTCCAATTCAATTAACTAAAAATAATGTTGAATCTACTGTACATAATATACCAGATATAGTTGATTGTGATAATACAAATAGTTTATCAAATTTTAAGCAATGTGAACATGAATATGATTCAAATAAGTCTAAATATTCATTAATTAATAAAACTAATGTATCAAGTGAAAATAATTTATCTTCAAATCAGTTACCTAGAAACAATGTTGAATCTACTATACATAATATACTAGATATAGTTGATTGTGATAATACAATCAATTTATCAAATTTTAAAGAATGTGAAATTGAATATGATTCAAATAAGTCTAAATATTCATTAACTAATAAAGCTGTTATATCAACTCCAAATAATCTATCTTCAAATCGATTAACTAGAGATAATTTTTGCCATGATCAAATAAATATAGTAAATAATGATGAAATATTTAATAATTTAAATGTACTTACTAATGAAGATATTAAACAGATTTTAATGAAAAATAATCATGACTTCGATGATTTGTTGACAAAAAACAGTAGCAATGATCACATCTTGAATAGTTTGTCATGTTGTGTAAGTTTTGGTTAATGTATATTTCTAATTTAGTTGTTAAATTTATATTATTTATGTCGTAGTTTCCTGAAATCCATGATGAATTTCAAGCAGAACTTTGTACACTTGACCAACTAAATAACTCTTTAGGTGATATAGAAAAAATGGGTTGTGATATGTCATTTAAAACTAACGTAATAAATACAATTATAATTTGTATTATATTTTATTTTATAACAAAGTGTATATTTTTTTAATATTTTAGGAACTATCAATCGATGAAGAATTTAGTGATCACTGTACTCTTGATTCAAATTTACAGACAATGTTCACTACCCCATTCTCTGATAATAATAGTAAACAAAAATCATTTTTAAAACTAAATTCAGTGTCATCAAATATAATGTCTGTAGATAAAACTATAACTGGATTGTCTATTCAAATGGTAAATATATTTGTTCAATACACATCATAATAGTATTTTCAATGAATCCCTAAATAATATTAAGAAAATTATGTATAATAAGTACTATGATCATTTGATTATAACATGACTTTTTAGTAGGTCTTCTTAATTTTAGTACATAATGTGTACATGAATATAGATTTGTTAACTATCCATTATTTTATGTTTTATGACCTTCTAACTTCTGGTAATTCTTCAGTTCAACCTATATTTTTAATATTTTAGTTAAAACACATTTTTTATTACTTATGTTAAAAAATATTTTGTTTAAATTAATTATTTAAACTATCTTTTATTATTTTATAATTTACAACTTTAAATATATTTGTATTCAATTTTTAATTTAATTACTTTTATAAAAACCAATTTTGTATTTATTTTTAATTTAATATGGTTATTTTAAAGAATAAGTGTATAATTTTTCAGTTTGAACAATTTATTAAGGACGAAGAACTCAGGGCAAATCAACATCGAACTATACTTTGTTTAAGAGAAAAATCTTTAATGAACCGTTTGAAGTGGGAAGTTACTAAGTGTGATGTACAATTGAAGTAAATATTTTAAATTAAATTACTCAAAAATTTAAAGTTTTATGTTTTATCTTTTTTAATATTTGTAGACATTTTAAACTCCAACCAGGGCAAGTACAGTTGATAAAACAAAAGCAAAGAGGAAGAGTAAAAAAACTGGAACAGTCATTATCTCAAGTTGTTCAACTTGGTAGAACAATAGACTCATTATATAAGCAGCGACTTATTATGCTAAATGAACAATTACAACATCTAAAAATGCAATCATCTTCTAAAAAGATTATCCGTAAATTAAAAAACTTAGATCGAATCACTAAGGTAATATAAATTTAATTAGCTTATAATACACTTAGGTAATAAGAAAAATTTAATTTTAGAAAGACGGATGCCGCTCAATAAATCCACATTTATTTAATCAATTTGATAATACTCCTTTTGTTAATGCTGTTGAGAGTAAACAAACCGATATAAATTCTATAGAATTAAATGCTACATCAAAAAATAGCACGTCACCAATTAAATTAATTAATTTTGAATTAAATAAACCTAAAATTAATTTAAGAAGTGAGTGATATTATTTATATTAAATATCCTAATATTTGTATGATTCATAATTTGTATTTATTTTCTATAAAACTTAAGAGTATAAATAAAATAATATTTTATTGTAATAATTATTGAAAAATATTTTTTTTAAATTAATTGATTTGTTTTTGTTTAATGTATTACATATAAATTAGAAATTTATTATTTATTTTGTTTATTAGACCAAGCAACTTCTCCTATTGACTATGAACCAAAGCCCATTAAAAAAGTTGAAAATGTTCAAATTCAAACGAACCCTGATTTATCTTTAAAATCAATGAATGATAAGTCTGTACAAACTTCTGAAACCCCGTCAGTAAATTATTTTTTCCAAACTGGTATAAATTTTATTATTAATATTAATTATTTATTATTAATTTATGATTACATATTAGTTACTTCAATAATAATAATGAGGATATTAAATTGTCAGCTTCATTTGGTTTTTCAAAAAATCATAAACTATGTTTGGCAAATTTAACTAAAGATAATAGATCAACAATGTCATCTACTAAGCCTGTTAAATTAAATCATTCTCCAGAAACTTCACTTAGTAATTACAAATATTTATGCTTTAAAAATAAAGTTTCAATCAATTATTATATTTATTTGGTTTGTAGGTTCAAATACAGAACAGAGTGATATGGATATTCGAATAACAACTTTACAAGAACAATTAGATTCTCGAAAATTAGAATCTTTTAGATTGAAAAAAGAACAAAAAAAGTTGAGATTAGAAAATCTCAAATCTAAAGAACAAGATCTTTTGAAACAAATCGATTTATATGACAAAAAAATTGAAGAATCAAAAAAAATTTTGATGGTGGAACTAGAAAAGAAAAATATTCAAGTAACAAAATTGTCAAAAAAACATGATTCTCCTTTAAAAAATTCTAGTTGTTCAATTATTCAAAACGTAACTAATTACGAAAATAATCAATCTTTGGAAAAACATAGTGAACAGTTGAATGTATTAGATCAAACAATGTGGGCAGGGAGAAATAAATATTTATATCAAACTTCAATACAAAATTCAAATAATGAAAGTCTAAATGATTCAGTACTTTTAGATAAATCAGTACATAAATTACAAAATTTTTCTTCTAAATCTAAAGAAAATCTTGATGGAAAAGTTGATAAGTATAAAAATAAATCATGTGAATTTTCAGAGGAAAATCAAATTTATGAATTTTTGCCTTTACATAAAGAGCCAACTATAATTGTAGTTGATCCATTGCATGGAGTTCAAACTGAAATAGATATGTTTAAATCACAATCAATAAAGACATTAATTCCTTTAACAAGTGAAATTAATGACAATTTAATAAAAGAAACCCAAACAAATTGTGTAAATGAAGACATTGGTATAAGTATAGAAGCTCCTATTTGTAAATATTCTATTTTAAATCAAGATAAGTTAAATACTTCTAAAAGTCAAGAATTTTTTTTAGAAAATAATTTAGACATTGAAACTTCAACACTTCCTTATGTTAATATAAATTATAACGCCCCAAATGAAAATTCATCTAATAGTGGTAACATTCAAAGATCAATTTTAGTTGATTTTAATAAAAATTCTAGTGGTGAATGTGAGGAAATCCAGAATAATGTAAAACAGTTTGAGATAGTGAATAATGAAATTAAACTGGAAGATAATTACAGTCCAGATTTCACATCAGATGAAAATATATCAGAGTTTAAAGAATCGTATAATTTTACTAAACCATTTATGATGGAATCACTGGACAAACAAGAAAATAATGAATTTTCTTGTGAAGAAGAGAGAAGCGTAGGTGAGATTATGATGGAGGATAATACATTTATTGATCAGTTTTCAGATGATAGTGATTTAGTAAGCCAAATTAATAACTAATACAGAATATATTGATAGTAATTAATGTGTTATATTTTAGATTTTAAATGAAACATGCTCAGATGATAAAATTGATACTATTACGAATAATATTTTGAATAACCTTCTTCAAGATACTTTTAACAAGAATAAATCGTTTTTATTTTCAAAGAAAAGTAATCTTAATATTGGAACTGTAGAGACTCCATTGTTAATAATCTTAGAACATGGAAAAAAAGAAGATTTTATAATTCATATCTCTGAGCAAACAACAACCATTTCAGATATACTTTTAAAACGACATATACAGCCACTTGTATCTGAAACTCTTCAAATGTATTTACCTAGATTAAATAAATTAGAAACAGAAGAATTAACAAAATACTTAAAATGGTCATCTGAAAGAAAAAAATTGAAATTATCAGAATGTTTAAGTTTTCGTAAGTGAAATGACTGAGGTTTTGTTTAAAAATTTGATTGCTTCATAATATTTCCAATATTTTATTATTGAATTATGCTTATTTTATTGAATGTTATTACTTTGCTTTTTTATATGTGCATGGATATGAATATATAGATTTTTTTTAATAATAATTGAACAATTATTAATTTTGAGTATTTATCATAGTTTATCGTGTTACATATTATTATAGAGGGTGATCTATTATGAACTAGCAAATTAATCAGAAGGAATTAAAATTAATTTTATTTTTGTTTTATTCATTATTATTGAATCAATAAATTTTTAATTTAACATTATTTAAAACAATATATTTGACAAGGTACTAGGTAATATCAGATATTTTTATTGCTGAATACCGGGAATCTGAATTGATCTTAGAATAGATTTCCCTTTTGTTATAGAATTTAATAATACATATAGTTACATTTAACATTATTATTACATTGGCATTTGATAATTCATTTATTTTTTTTTTAACTAGCTGGGTACTAGGTTTTTAGAAATTAAAGCTAGCCAAATATTAAGTATTGAAAAAGTAGCTGGGTTCTAGGTCTGGTAATTTACCCATAATAACTCTTAATTATAACAGTTTAAAATTTTGACTAGAAGATTAAGAAAGAATAATAAACTTATATAAATTACATACATATCAATTTTTAGATGATAAATTAATAATAATCCTTTCATACTCCTTCAGTCTAAATTTTTAACTGTTATAACTCATAAACCATGTATCTGCCCTCTATGTTAAAAAGAGTGTTTCTATTTAAAAATTAAAAGTTATATTTATTTGAAGTATATGCAGTAAACATCAAAAATTGAAAATAAAATACTAAATCCTAATATTGTTTATATATTATTATTAATATTTATAAAGTTAAGCTTTCATTCAGATTTCAAAATGATAGCAAAAAAAAAAACAAACAGAAATCAAATTTACACAAAATCCTTCTAGAAAATCGCTAGTTCATGTTAAATGATCATTCTATATATTATATTTGTAATAAATCTGTATTGTATATTATGTTGGTATCAAAACACAGTAATCCCCCCCCCCCCCAAAAAAAACTGATTTCTGTTTGCTTTGCTTGCTCAAGTGTATTTAACATGTTATTTTATGTTTCTTTTTCCATATTTTCTATTAAAGTTTTATAAAAATGTAAGTTATATATATAAATATATATATATTGTTATAAGTATTTATTGATTTTAATTTAGAGGACCATATTAGTAAAGTTGAGGATGATGAATCATTAGAAATATTTGATGAAAAATATCAAGAGCAGGTAAAAATGCATATAAACATTACTTATACGAATAATATATTATTTTAAATTCTGAGTGGAACGAAGAAGCTTACGGTCTTACAAAGATGTTTAATTTTTTTGTTCTGTGAACAACTTTTCTACCAAAGATCTTGCTCCGAATTTTAAGTGTTGTACATTTTTTGAAATGACATCGAACTAAAAAGGTACATTAGGGAGGTCGATTTTTGATTTTCTCAAAACATGTGACAAAAGGGGAAAATATAAGAAATGTAGGTATGTAATTGAAAAATATTTTGGCATTTTTTTTTTCTGTGAACAACTTTTCTACCAGTAATTTTGTTCCAATTGACTTTGATAGTACTTTTTCTGAAAGGAAATCTGAATGGGAAGGTATTTAAAAAAGGTCATTTTTTCAATTTTCTCCAAAGTTTTCTCAAAATCAATATTAAAGAAAATATATAGTATTATAATATTAATATAATATAATAATAATAATAATAATAATGCCTATTTATTTTACCATAATATGACATATATTGTTGACAAAATATCACTATCAACTAAACTCCACTCAGAATTGTTTTTTTGTTAGTAATGGTTTATCATTGCTTACAGGTATACATTAAATTATTTTCTGTATCCTACCTTCCCAACTTCCCACCTATAATAGTGGCTACACCTGTCCTCATTATCCTAGGACAGATTTTTTTTTTAAGTAAAATGTATAATAAATTTGTTGTAGAAGACATTTTCAACTGGTCAAGATGAAAATAGTGGTATAATACTTAGTCAAACCAAACAAGAAGCAGATAAATTAAAACTAGAACAAATGCGTATAGAACAAGAAGTATGTATGTTAATATTAATGCCCAGTGCAAGTTTTTAAATTTTCTTCAATTTTGAAAAATTTAAAAATTATTTTTAACATTTCAATTACTACCTTAAAGATAAGATTTTCAAACTAATCTACCTGATACCCATTTAAGGGAATGTGGTGGGGCTGTTTTTATTGACTAAAATTACTTCAGAGAAACAATGATAACTCATTATCAATTCAATATTTGCATAAAACAATTTTTTTATTGATGACCAACAATATTCTATTGTCCACATTTTTAATTTGGATTAAAGATAATGTTAAAAAAAAAAAAATGACTAAAATAAGTTTATTTTATTTTTTTAAAGACTCATTATAAATTTGAGATTAATATATTTAAAAACGTAGTTCAATGCAGTCTGTAGAATATTTTCCTTCAATAATTAAAAAAAAAAAAATTAAATTTGAGTGATTTACTGAACTGTATCACTATTTCCTTTGAGTGAATTTTTGTGAGAAAAATGACATTAGCACCGAGCGCCTCAAAATAATTATTTCAATATTTATTGTGTTTATTATTTCTAGATTGAACGTCTTCGTTTGTCTGAAGAAACTTTAAGAGAAATTCCTAATAAACCACCTCCACCTTATAAGAGTCCTACAAAAAAGAAAGCACTTTCTGATATACCTTATACATTTGATGAAATTCATAAAATAGTTTTGATAGCTGCTAATAAACTATTTAATGATCCCCAAAGTTCAATGTCGGAAAATGATATTAAACATTTGGGCTCAAATTTACATGCTGATTATATAACATTAATCTTTGATTACTGTAAAGAAATTGCACAAGATACATTTATCGAGGAAAATAATGTACCAATTTGGAAAAAACCGATTAAAAATTTAAAACAGTTTCGATCAAAACCAAAAAATCCTAAAGATTTGAGTGATATGGTTGTAAACAAATTGAACCAAATTTTAGACTTAGATGAGTGTGAAGAAAAAGTTAATAAATTTGTGATCAAACAGATGTATGAAGAAAAAAGTAAGTGGATAGATTTTCAAATGGATGAAATGGATATAAAAAATGATATTGTTCAAAATTTGATGAAAAAATTAATTTCTAATACCATTAAAAATATTAAAACAAATTTTTATCTTAAATTTATTGGATAAAAGTAGAGTAATAAATATACTTTGAACAACTGTTGTTGAAATCTTCATTGTTGAAAAGTCATTCTTTTGACTTGCATTAATTATTCTATTATACATATTATTATTTTTATATTTAAATTAAATTTTTTTATTTATTTATAGAAATAAATTGTCTTATTTTGTAATTAAATGTGTTTTAATTATTATATTAGAAAATTAAAAAATTTATAACCGTGTTTCATAAAATATTCTTTTATTTCTGAATTCTGAGCAGAGTGAAGAATACATTAGTTTTACTCTGTGTGCAATTTAATTTTTCGTATGTTTTAATAACTTTTCTACCAGAAATCTGGTTACAATCAAAAAAATCCTGTTATGATGGATTTTAGATAAAGGTCAAAGGGAAATCATTTTTTAAAGATTTTCCAAGTATTTTTTGCATAGTAATTGAGAAGATAGACAAATATTTACGAAATTAACATTTTATTATTTTAAATTTTTAAGATTATTGTTTTCTACTAGAAAACCGTTTTGCAAATTGAGTAACATCTGTTCTAAAAAAAAAAATTGTCTATAAAATGTCCCAGGAGAGAAAGGTCCGCTTCTGCGCATGTTTTCCCCATCCACATAGCTGATTGTCATTTCTTCTGTCGTCGGTTTATTTTGTAGAAATTAAATTGTTATTATTATCAGACATCGCGCATCGCACGTTTATTTACCTTTGCTGTTTTATAACCTCTTGATAATTTTTAAAATCGTAAACTATCGTATATACAAGCACCTTCTATAATAATCCAGACTTTGTTTTTTTTGTATACATATTTATTTATTTAATATCTTATTGAACACTGTAGGTATGATACAGTAGGTATAATACAGAGATATATATTTAATAAATAATAAATAATTATATTAAAACATTTCATTTTTTATTCGTTAAAATTACAATTTATCATTTTTGTCATATTGGCAATAAACAGTGGACTATCGACAGACAACAGTGCATTATTTGAAACGCAGTGTACAAAACCTGTCGATAGATCCGGGAGGGAATAAATGGATAGTGTTGCAACATGGGAATGCACAGTAGCGTTTCGATTTGATCGGAAAGCGGACCGTTCTCTCCTGGGACAGACTATAGTTGTTGGATATGTTTTTAATATCTTGCATAACAGTAAATCTATCCAGTAGATTACTGTAATATAATGTTTTAATAAAATAATTATTATTAATAATTATTTTTTCTCTTGACCAAGATTTTTAATATTAAATGTATTGTCCAATGAAATTGTTCACATAATGATGAATATTAGTATAGAAAATTGTATATGTAATCATGGCAATGTTGAATATTATTGTTTATTTAGGAATGCTGCAGTAAAAGAAGAAAAAGATGGCCATACTTCATACATGAGTGGGCCATTGTTGTAGATGAAAAGTCTGGAAGGTAGAGAGGAAAATTGATATAGATCTGTATGCAACAATTACCCTTTGCTAATAGAAAACCATTATGAATGGAGTTGGGTAATAGTGTTGCTTTGTCAATAATTTATAATTCGTATATTGAATGGGAAAAAATTGGGAAATAGTAGGTACAATATTAAACAAATATTATTAAATAAAATATATAATGCATATGAAATTATTTTTACCATAATACGATGTAGGTATACGTTATTGTCGACAAAGCAACACTATTAACTGAACTCCGCTCAGAATCGTTTTTCATTAACAATGGTTAATCGTTGCATACAAATATGCATTCAATTTCCCCTCTACCTTCACAACTTCTCACCTACAACAGTGGCTCATCCATATGCGAAGTATGTTTGTCTACCCCCCCACCTATTTTTCCGGTATAAAAATTCCTAGGAAAATCAGAAAAAGTGTAAAAATTCTAGTAGAAAAGTTGATCACTTATAAAAAAAAAAAAAAACATTGTAAAACCAATAAGTACGTTCTCCGCACTGCTCAGAATCTTAAATCCAATAGAGAATATAATAGATGAAGATAATTTTTGCCTCAGTGTGCAACGATGGACTAGTATAAGCTATTCTGTAACCATCTTATTGTAAAAAATTAAACCATGGACAGTAACATACAGAAAGTGGAAAGGCACGGATAGGCAGATTAACTAAATATCCATATTATGGATATTCTGTGTCACGAATTAGGATAATAAATATATAATATATATAAACTATTATATTATGAATAAATCAACATTTATTTTTTAGTTTTTTACAAAAAAATAAATATATGATAACTACTCATAGGTAGGTACTGAAAAATTACAAAAGAAATTTTAGTCTTCTATTTTAATAATACGGTGATCCCTAAATATTTATGACGCCCTGTGACGTTATTGTTTTCATTGTTTTAAATCTGTTCAATTTATGTTTTCTACAAAAAAAATATTGATCCGATAGAAAAACAACAAGAGACCACTTTTGTAGTTATTTAGAACCAATTTGTTGATTTTCTTTTAAATTTTCTCAATCACAAGAAAAAACTAAAATCATGTAGAGAAAATAGGAAAGTTTCATAAACTTTTTTTTCTGTTTTTTACATAGCAGGTTAGGTTAGGAGGCAAACACCTTTTTCCAGTCAAGTTCCAAAATTTTATATTTAAGCTTTAAAATACGCTAGCGTTTCTTTTCAAAAAAAAAAAATAAAGCATTTTACTAAGAATAAAACAAGTAAGCATTAATTATACACATTTTATGCGTTTATTTGTTAACTTTTATTATATACTATTTAGTTAATAGTTGTTTAGTCTATAGTCGCCACCCCAAAAATGGCACAGACCAAGAGATTAAATATTAATCAGTGGTCACGAACACAACAGATTTCTATTGTTTATGTCCGTGCCTCGTGGTAAATGTAATATGTTATCTTATATAATACATGGTATATTTTAACATTGTTATCAGTGATTGTAACAGTTTGTCCAAAAAATGTACGCATTTTAATTATTGTTTTATAAATTGATACACTGTATTTTTCATTTGGTGTTTTACGTTATGCGCTTGCGTACGAGTCACATGTTTAAATACCTAATTCTTGTATTGCGTCCGGCTTCTACCGCTATTACCTGACCGCCGCTTCGTTATATGTTTATTATATGTTACATGATAGTTTAACTTTAAACTCACGTGTGTTTTTTTTATTATTTTAATATTATTTCGTATTAATTTGTGTTTTGTTTACAATGGGTGAGTATTATAGTTTTATTACAATGTTAGCATTTTAAACTACATATTGTCATCTACTAAAATACTATAAAATATTTTTTATAATCTTGAATACACGTTTATCTATACTATTGATTGAATATTATATTTTGATTGTTTAGGTTTTGACCGTGGTGGACGTGGTCGAGGTGGTGGAGGAGGTGGTCGATTTTCGGGTGGTGGTGGACGAGGTGGTTTTGGAGGAGGTGGTGGACGTGGTGGTTTCGGCGGTGGCAGTAGAGGAGGTGGTGGTTTTCGTGGTCGAGGTGCAGGTGGCCGAGGCGGTGGTGGCCGTGGAGGTCGTGGTGGTGGTGGAAGGCCTTCTGGCGGTCCTGGAGGCTTCAAAGGTGGTAAAAAAGTTATCATTGAGCCTCATCGTCATGCTGGAGTTTTTATTGCTCGTGGCAAAGAAGATGCACTAGTCACCAAAAACATGATTCCCGGTGAGACAATTTACGGAGAAAAAAGAATTAGTGTTGATCAGGTAAATAACATAAGACTAAATAAATAGTACATAACTATTGAACTTTTTAAAAATTTCAGACTGAAGGAGAAAAAATTGAATATCGTGTATGGAATCCATTTAGGTCTAAATTGGCTGCTGCTATATTAGGTGGTATCGATGAAATTCATATGCCACCCGGATCAAAAGTACTATATTTAGGTGCTGCTAGTGGAACAACTGTATCTCATGTATCTGATGTGGTAGGCCCTGTAAGTATGTTAGAATTAAACAAATTGGATAATTTTATTAATCAATTTATTTTTTATAGGATGGTCTTGTTTATGCAGTTGAATTCTCACATAGGTCTGGTCGTGATTTGATTAATGTAGCCAAGAAAAGAACTAACATCATTCCTATTATCGAAGATGCTAGACATCCACATAAGTATAGAATGTTAATTGGAATGGTAGATACAATTTTTGCTGATGTGGCTCAACCTGATCAAGCTAGAATTGTATCAATTAATGCACAATTATTCTTAAAGAATGAAGGTCACTTTGTAATATCAATTAAAGTAAGTATTATTTCAATATTTATTAATATCAAATATTCTTGTTTTTTAAAAGCAAATATTTTATCTTTTAGGCAAATTGTATTGATAGTACAGCCGAACCAGCTGCTGTATTTGCACAAGAAATTGAAAAATTAAAAAATGATAAGTTAAAACCTACTGAACAGCTTACACTAGAGCCGTATGAAAGGGACCATGCAGTTGTTGTAGGTGTGTATAGGCCAATTCCAAAAGCAAAATAGACTTTATGCCATGATTTTTAATACGTTACAATTATAACTTAAATTTAAATATTGACAAATTATAATATTATAATAAATTTAAATTTATAATACACATTTTAGTATTAAAATTTTATGTTTTTCTTAATTTTTATTACTGGTTAGTACTTCTAAATAGTTAATAAGAGTTCTTGAATTTTTTTTTTTATGACTAAATCATATTCTCAGTATTTGTTATAGTCCCACTGTAAATTTTATTCGGTTATGATACAACCGGTTTGATGTAACCTTAGATTGCTAATTCAGATGTAAGCTTATGTCTGACTATTAGCTTAAAAAAAAAAACTTGACTTTTTAGTAAAATCAGATGGTGACTGGCTATAACAAACCAGAACTATATAATCAATTAACATTTTAATATTATTCTAAAATTTGTTTGGTATTTACATAGTTGGGTTTATTTTTTTCAAATTATGAGCCTAACCTAACTCACATTTTCTCCTATTAAAGCTTTATTGTCTATAAACATGCACTTAAGTTCCTCCTCTCAATTGTTGTCCACATACACATCCAGGATGAGATAACCTGCTAAAACTTTGTTTAGAATTCTTTATACTATTTAACAGAATTAACAACAGGCTGATGATCTGATGTAGCCTTATTTGTGGCCTTTTATGATAAGAAGACGTACCATGAGAGTATTCTAGGTACTAATTTAACTTCCATAGTTTTCAATAAATTAAAAATAATACAATGTGAATCTGTTATAAATTATATACAATTTCAAAATCAAACAAGATATAACTCTATAAACAGCACCAATAAAAACTAAAAAAAAACCTGATAAAATATTAAAACAAAATAGTATAGTTAAATGATAAAATACGATTATTAACAACTTAGTGAATAAATTAAAAACAAATAATTCAGAAATAGTTCCAGTTGATAAATCTAATTGTTATCATTTACACTAATGAAATTCATAAAAAAAAAACTTTAGATTTAATAAATAATAATAATATTCAAAACTTAACATATGATCCAACTATAATTTACACTGAACAAATTTGAAAGAAATACCTAATGTCCAAAAGAAAATATTATTGAAATCAGATTACAAAATAGAGGTTCCACTCTTACATCCATTCATAAAACTACATACCCAAGATAATACGATTCGTCCATTTATTAACTTTAAAACTGCTCCAACTTGCTAAATATTTAATCTCTCATGAAAGAAAAATTAAACATGAATACTAATACTTATATAAAAAAAAACTTCTTATGGTTTTATTGAAAGAATTAATATTGAGCCAGGTCACAAAATAATTTCTTTTGGTGTCAAAAATGTATATACATCCATTGACTATTCTTAAACAAGAAACATTAAATTTTAAAAAATAAACTTATGCATAGTAATAAATTCAATACAAAGTATAAGAAATCATTCCATCAATAAATGTAATTATTAATCAAAACTATTTCCAATATAATAAATTATATTCATAAAAAAAAAGGTTATTTATGAATGGTCTTTTAAGTGCTTTTTTATCTGAAATTTACATGCAAAATTATGAAACAAATAATATTATTGAAAACAAAATATACAAGCCACATATAAAAGCATGTTGTAGGTATATTGATGACACTTTCATTTTTTTTAGAGGTTTAAATAGACAAGCAGAAAATTAGGTTAACTACTTTAACAGAATAAATAAAAACATTCAATTTACACTCTAATACAAATTAATAATAAAATTATATTTCTTAGATCTTACAGTTTCCATAATAAAGAATAAATTTGATTTTAGTATTTATAGGAAGCTTACACAAACATATGCTATAGTTCCACATGATTCTAATCACCCTTATTCTCAAAAATATAATTTATTTTATTCAATATTCTATGTACTTGAACATATTACATTAAATAAACATAATTGTCAACAAGAAAAATACGTTTAAAAAGCAAACGTATTAAAGAAAAAATAATCTCTAAATCACTAAAATTCAGAAAAATAATACAAATAATGTAAAAATTGCTTTTAATAATTTAATCAAACATATAAACAATAGAACAAAACTTCACAAAAAAATCCGGCTTCTTTTGAAAATGCTGGTATATATAAACTTCTATATATATATTCTGTTTTTGGCTTTCCGTTGTCACTTGGCATAAACCTATATAGTATTGCGTATCAAACTGTTTGGATTTCAATTCTGCAAGTACATTTTTTCATTTTATAATTTACACTTATTAAAATAACTACAGCTTTTGTTATTATTTATAAATTTATAATTATTATTGGATATCTAACTACCTAGACACAATGTACAAATACTTTACAGTCGCATACATTTCCCTGGCTCCCCAATTTTAAAATATGAAATTATTTTTTATCCAATTGTTAGTATACCATTACTATTGGATAGTAAAACAAAAGTACCTAACCTATACCGTATACTGTAGAAACTGGTGATCCATTTAATTGGATACATACAATGTCTTGGAAAGTATTAACTTTTTTTGGAATTTGTTTTCTAGAAAATTTAAGAAACAACCAACTATACAAATTTATAATTACGTTTTTTTTTACCACCCTTATTTTTGGAGGTAAAACCACTACCTATATTTTTGATTTTCAAATAGGAATCTACATTAAAAGTTCCATAAATAGATAGAGTATTAGTTAAAATAAAGAGAGGACAGTAGTTGTGCATTAGTAACATACCACCACACAAATGATACGCTACAATCCAAACTTAAAAATGGAATATCTTGACAAAGGATTGACAGAAATCAAAAATGTAAACACTAAAATTTAGTTTAATTTAAATAAACAATTATAATCGTCGTTTTCCTTTCCATTTTAACCCAGGCTTAAGACTTGTAACAAGTATTTCTTGCTGACATGGTTAAAAATTGTTTAGTTTTTTATTATAAGCTGCCTGTTGATGGTCTAATCGTCATTAAGTTAGGTCTATTACTTCCACTGGTCAGATCAAGGATTTCAATAGTTAAAAATCTTCTCCAGACAATGCGGATCATTTTGCGAAAAACCGTGTAAAAATTGGTTTAGTAGTTTCAGAGAACATGCGTGAAAAATACGTCCATTTTCACATTTATATATATATATATATAAATATGTATATAGATATACCTATGTTCATATAATTACAGTGTGGATGTGTATTGTTATTTATTATTATTATTTTAAAATTGTATTACTAAAAAATTATTGGGTTAAACTATAGGACGCACATTATTTATTATTATAAAAATTCTCAGTCTATATTTGGAACATAGAATGTTCAAGTTATCTATAGTTTTTCTTTCTAGTAACCACGGTTTTCGTTAGCGGATAGCATTTATTTTGACTTGTCAAGGTTCCACTGTATATCATTATTTTGATTTACAAATTTCAAAAATACTACAGTTCAAGTCGGTAAGTATTGTTAAGACAGTACTTGTGAACAACTTGAACAGGAAAAGATCATGTGGTAAACTGAAGCAATGATTGTTAGATATTGTAGTCAAAAGAGACATGCTAAAGTTGAAACCAAACTGGCATTGTGACTTAAGACTTCATTCTATAATAAAATAAAAAAAAATTATGATTGAACTTGCACACCCTGCACCCTCTGTGCGTATGCCTATGGCCTAATACCTATATATAAGTACTAATATTTCACTCCATTATTCAAAACATATTTTCTTTGTTATGTTTAAAATTATATAAGTTTTGGAACAAATCTAGTTTAAGACCCAAGCTCGTTTTCAAAATTGTTTTTTCGAAATGTGTGTTATTGCCTGTAAATTAAGAATCTAAAAAAAAAGTCACACGAACTTAGTTTGTAAGTTATGAGGGAAAACTTCATGAAGTTCAGGTTTTCCGTTTCGCGTATTCCTCAGTAAGAATTTAATTTTTCAATTTTTTTTTTTTTAAGTATGTGTTTTTTAATGCTTAATCCGTTGATATAATTAAAACTTATCTATTGTATTCACTTTTGAAGTTAAGGTATATAAACCTTGAAAAATATTATTTTTAGAATTAATCCAAAATGTGGTCAAAAATAGATATTTTTTTAATATTATTTATAGTTATTGATATTTTGGTGATAAAGTTATTTATTAAAGTCAGAATAACTCTATTTAGCTTAGTTTAAGAGTTACAAACATTCATATGCACCGTGTTTCGATGCACTCACTTTGTGATTATTGATTTGTTGTGCAAAACTACGTCAGATATGTAATAAGAAAAAGTGAAAAAATAATTTTAGGTGCACCTAGATACTTGGCGGGGATTCTCGCTGCATTCACTCGGATTGTTTTAATACACAATAACTTCAAAAGTAAGTATAATAGGTAATTAATGATTATATCAATGGATTAAACACTAAAAAACACACATTTTTGAAAAAAAAAAAAATTAAAAATGTTAAATTCTCACTAAAAAATACGCGAAACGATAAATTCCGAATTTCATGAAGTTTTTCCCCATAAATTCCAAACGAAGTACATTCGCCTTTTCTTTTTTAGATTCTTAATGTACACACATTTTTTTTAAAAAAAAAATTGAAAAACAAGCTTGGGCTGTAAACTAGATTTATACCCAAGTTTTTTTTTCAAATAACTGACTGAACATTTTTATATTTTAGAATTTCTCATTCAACCAATTTTGATGAAAAATAATTAATTATATTTATATTTATATAAAAATAAAATTTTAAATACAAATAATATTTTGAATACTTCTCGGAAAAACTAAAAAAATAATTTTCTACTAAATCCAATTATAATTTTAAATTTATGATCTGAATTTTAAATCGTAAATTTGTATAGCCACATAATATATTATGAACGTAGTATTTAGTTTTATGTTGAATCGAAGTTTAAAAATTTGTTTGTTAAGGTGGTTTACACGCTCAGTTAAACTGCGCTAAAGGATTGCACAAACTCAAATTTGCGCAAACTAACTATGTGAGTAATTGGAAATCACACGATTGCACAGTTTAAAATTTTGAAATGTGCGAGTTCAGGCGATGTCTGTAAAATATTGTGCAGTTATAGTAGTTGCACAGTTTTCTCGTGTGTGTAAACGGATAACTGGGTTTTTAAACAGTTTTAAAATGTAAGCCATTTATTCAAGAGCGTCTTTCTGAGTATGGGCAATTGGGCAATTGCCTTGTCCCCGGCCTTTAATTTTTCCATATTAATGTTTTTTTTTTATATCCAAATGTATTTTAAATTAACGCCCCTCTCACCGAAAAATGGGACCAAATACACACCTAGCTGTCTAAACTTACCTATAGTTTCTCAAGTTAGATGGTTCACCAGATAATTCATCAATTAAATTTATTTGCGAACATTATTGTCTTTTTAATAGTCCATTTTTTGACCACTTCTTTTTATTTAGTTTTTTTCTCATTTATTTTATCTAATATTAATAATCTTTTTTTAATAACACAGACTGCGAAAATACAAAGCATCTGTTAGACAACATTTTTGCTACAGTGGCATATTAGGACTGAAGAAAATATGTGTTAATAACTGAACGAGTAAACCTAAATAATTTGCTCAGTTCGTTTGCACAAATGAACTGCACAAAAATACCACAAATTGGTTTGCTCAGTTTAACTGAGCCTGTTAACCTACCTTTAATGTAGCATTTGCACCACCACATTTTACTTTTGGAGATGCATACACTACTTTTTATCTGTTTTTAATTTCTATTTTCAAAAGTACCTAAACATTAAACAACAAAAAAATTAATTTTCGTTATGATGTACTTTTATGATTAGATGGCTATGATTTATAAATTAGTGAGACATGTTCAAAGGAGTAAGAACATCAACCCAAATTACGTGAATAAATCCACTGACGTTATTTGTTCACTGTTATGCTCACCTATATGTGTTCACCTCACATATTAAATATAATATTTAATTATATCTTATGGAAATTTTATTGTTCAAATGACACAATGTTAGTTTTTGATTTCTGTCATAAAAAAAAAAAAAATTGTTAGAGTTGAAATTAATTATTTATTAGGCTGGGATTTACTAAAAATGTAGATGTATTTGTGGGTTAAAAATTAAATATATCATTGCACCACCAGAAATTGTGACCATTTTACGCCACTGTTGATAGTGTTAAATAAACTATTTATTATGTATATAAAACAATTAAAATATTATTATGATTATACAAGGGTTTTATTATAATAAGAATAATTTTCTTATAAATCTGTTTTAAAATAAACAAATCATCTATACCTATATATATATATATATATATATATATATATATAACATATAATATTATATAAGCCGTAATATAAAACGTGAATATTATATACCTGCCTACAGATAGCTATACTTTATTTACAATCTAAATGCATTTTTGTGTACTTAAAATTATATTACTTATGTTGCAGTTACAAAAACAATTCAAACAACTAATTTGGAGGGGACGTGTTTAAAGTAAATGGTCGGGGTAAACGTGTGGTATGTAATCGAGGCTGATAGTCGATGGCCACAAACTAGTACCTAGGTGGCTAGGTGTAACCCCGTGTGACTGTGACATCAACAATGTTTACAAGACCGCGTATGTTATAATATGGTACTGAATCATTCAGTACCAGGTCGGATCTTCTAGTACACACATGACTGTATTTCTAAAAGGATTAACTTCTTTCTTATCTGCAAGTAAGTCAAATTTTACTACGTTTCATAGATTGGTACATATTATATGTTAAAGTCTCCTTGTTCGATAATTTAAAGGTACTTACCAATAAAAATATGTAGATACTTATTTTAAATTTCTTTTTGAAATTCCCAATTAATAATTTACAATTATAAAATAATAATTATAGGAAGGTAGGTTGGTATACTTACCTATAGGTTATTAAAAAATATGAAATTTATTTATTTATAATAAAACTACCTATTCTATTAATTCTACATTAATCTCAATTGTGTACCTTTCAAAATTTCATTACCTGTTATATTTAATGCCGGGTATGTTATTATATTTTATTTATTTATCAGCTATAAATACAAAATAAAATAAATAGATTATTTATAAATATATTACATTTAACATTTAAGTATTATTTGTATTTATGTAAGTATACATGTATTATTTCAAATACATAAATGTGTATTTAAAATAATTGTTGATATACGTATTATTATTTTAATTTAAATAATTAATGTATTTATATAATGGCATATATTTATATTGAAATAATAACGTATTATTATGGACGAAGTTAACTATGATTAAATTGGATATTTGGAAATATTTAAAGTCAGTGAAAATTGTATTTAATAAGCTGTTAAAAATAAAAAATAACTGAATTTCGTAACAATTGATAGCGTGGCCCAGTTTTATTAATAACCATATAAGTTGTTCATGTATGCGCACGCAACACGTCCTTCGTCATTTTTTTCCTTCTTAATTCTCAACACATGATTTTCTACAACTATGTGTAAGTGTGATAGTTTATAGGTAATTGACCTATCTGTGTACTCTGTTATTTAATATGTAGTCGAATGGCCATTTTTAAGATTGCAATAACCCTGTAATAAAATATGATTAACGTATTATCATCAGCCTTCTTTCAAATTTATGATTTTCATAAATTTTGTACACAGATAGGTATGTATCTACATGAAGAAATATTAAATATAAATGTATTAGGTGTAGAGTATTAGGTACCATCAAATATTAATAATTACAATTGTCATGTGGACAAATGTTCACATGTTCATTAAAACTTAAATACAGTTTATATAGCAATATAGATACCTAATGTATAGGTAAAAATATAATATAATCATATTATATGATACATGATTATTTATTTTTAAATTAGAATATTTTTGAATTGCATAAAGTAAAAATTATATTATCATTGTGAGCGTATCGAGGGGGAGGGGGAAGAAGAAAAATGGGCGATTTCCACTCGTGCCCCTATGGTTTTTAATTTCATCTAAAACGTATAAAAACATATGCATGACTAAACATTGTCATTACTTTTGCATTACCTTCCCCCCTGGAAAAATTTCTGCGGAAACTTATAATAATCTTTAATATTATGCTGTACTTATTTTGGATATAATGCCTGGTATATTGATATTTGATTTATATAAAATAATAAAATTGTATAAAATGTAGGTACCTAAGTAGGTATATGAAAAGTAAAAACAGTAATACACAATTTTTATTGATTTATTTATATATAAGGTATTCTATTTCTTAAATAAGTATTACAAATTCAAATTCAATTTATTTAAAACAAATTTAAACCATTCAAAAACTTTACTAAACAAATTATAAGCATCCTGGATTTTTAAAAATAAGTATTTCCTTTTGAATGACAAATGTTGTTACTCTTACTACATTTTGTTTAATTTGATATTTTAAAATGTAACAATTTGCTTTGTTTATTAATAATGAATGGCAAAACTAATAACAGGTTTCAAACACCAGTTTTTATTATAATTATACATTTAAATAATCTTACATAATTTTATAGGTTATTGATCTTAGTAAATATATAAAACTGCTTAGGTCTTGGATTTGGAAAGGTTTAGATTTACGAAGGTTAGGTAATCATCATGTTGACATTTTGGTCTAATTGAAATTGCACAATTTTTATATAAAAATGTTTAAATGTATATCTATCAACTATTGACATACTAATAAATTAATTAATATGTCCATGCTACTAATAGCTTATGAATAAATCTATTTACTATCAATTATTTATCTACTTATTCGTCTGATCTATAAATTGAACCATGAATATATAATAGTATTAGACTTGAACTATTCAGTTTATTTTATTGTTATTGCTTAATTTACTGTTTATCCATATACATACCTTTATAAATACGTTATACTTTATTTTTTTTCCTGATTTAATAATAAATCCATATGAAAATAGTTAGTAATTAGTCATAATATAAATTTTAAAATACTATGATTAATGTAGTATGTTTTTAATTTTTTATAATCGTATTTTATTCGTATTATACTCAGCTATTTACTTTTTTATAAAGTATTTCATACTTTTCACATTTATTTTTATTACCTATCTATTAATATAGGTACCTTAAAATTGACTATTGGATATTGATTTATTGAACATACAAAACTAAATTGTACTTTTGTCGGAATATTCTAAAATAATATTTAATACCACTCTTAATTTAAAAATAAATATACAGAAAAAAACACAAAAGAAATCAACATGTAATATATTATTTATTATACAATTTATTTAAACTTCTTTAATATTTTTTTTTTATTCTATAATATACATATAAATAGATAGGTATTTATTTTAAAGAACTAGTACCTTTAATCTAGTTTAAACATATAATTCATTAACGATCACATATATTTTGTATGATATGATATGATAACATTTAAATGTTATATTACTGGCATACATGTATTATATAGGTTTATTTATTTATTGGTTTTCCAAAATATTCAAATTATTAATGTTTGTTTGTTTCAAAAATTAAATTAAATTTAGTAATCTATCTCTATAATGTACTTCCGCATAGTTTACGAGGACATATTATTATATTAAAAATGTGTTGACATCCGTCAAAATATTTTGCTTGTTCCTTTTATAGTGTGTAGATTAATTGAAGTGTATGTCACGGTCATCTTTTAAACTGTAGTCAGTGAACACTTTTTTTATCATTATTCATATATAAGGTCGACCAGTAGATCTCTTGCAACATATATTTTAACAGCCCTTCATCACTTTCGGGTCCCCATGTTAGGTAAATCTAGGAAACCATGATTATATTCACTATTTTTTGTAAATATTAGTATGGATGAAATATTATGACATTATTTAATAACTTTTAGTTATTTATGCATTATACATTTTAATTTAGTTAATAAATAAGTAATAGAAATATACCTATCGGTATGTAGGTAATTGATAAACTAATTTTTAATATTCGACATAATATGTTATTTTTATATATAATACTAATATACTATGATTTGAATGCCTCTGTGAATCTTATATTAAACAATTTTATATATAAGTAGTATTGTAGATAGTAGATCATGATGATGTAGAATGGAGAAACAGTAAGGAGGAAGAATACAATTAACAAACCAACCTACTTTATATGTAAAATACCAATTTATTAATTTGATTTTAACAATATGAACTGAAGTAGTCTGATTGTTTCATCTTTAATTTATTGTTCATTACTATTCTTCAATAGGAGACCTGTATTTTTAATTTATTTGTATCTATTACATCTCTATTATGTCATTTGGTCCAAATGCCTGAGGGGTTCATAACACTATATTTATTCTCTCCGGGAACACTTTTGTTTTCTATATATGTACTCCTTCGGTCAAGGTTGATAGATTCAAGGCTTAGATTTCACTTTTAGATGAACTTTATAATTTATTCTAATACTTGCACATATAATTATAAAATGAAATGTATAATACATATTACGTGTATACACAATTAATGAAGCAATACAGTTATTCTAAAACCATTTAATCTATAATATTTATAAACATGCTAACTAAAAAATACTTATTTTAAATAAATGCATACCAATTTATTTAAGTAGTTGTTAAGAGCTTTTATTTGGAGGTTTAATGTTTGATGATGATGATGATGATGTTATTTACGATTGATTACAATTCTTTTATGAGTTGGGATATTTTTCATAACGAAAAAGAAAAAAAAATTTGAATAGTGGCCCTCAAATAAGGTTAAAAACATTAATACCTACTTATTTCGTAGTTATGTTTGATGGTGAAATGTATGAGATAATATATTAAAACGAACTCTTAAAATTTGTATTAATTTTACATAAAATGACCTTCAAGAAGGCATTTACCTATATAAATTATACAAATAATATTGAGCATAACAATTTGCAAAATCTCTTTTAGACTGAATAAAAAAAACTGTTTTATAATCTAGATATATTTATTAGGTATATTAAATATTTAATTAAATTTTAATATTTTCAAATACCTATACTTAAAAGTTATGTGTAAATATATTATGAAGTACCTAAATTAAGAGAACAGTAGGTAGATTAAATATGTACCTAAATAAAACAAATATAACTAAGAAAACAGTTGTAAAATATACTAGGTATACAATCTAAATTTACAAAAAAAAAATTTATTTCAAAGACGTTTCATATAGAATATAATTTATTAATATCCTAAAATAATTTAAATTTAATTTTAATAATAAATTGAATCCATCATCATAAAATTGTATGATTTCCATAAAAAAACGTGTCAAAAAGTATTGACCCAGAGCAACAATATTGTAGGTAGGTAGTTCATTATTTTTTATTTTGTACTTTCCCTTTATTCCCTTACTTTATGTTACACAACATATAGGTTACCTTAAACTTGGCATCATGTGTATTGCATTTTATATCAAACTATATAGGTATATAAATGTATATATTTATATATTTTATAATGATTGAGCAAATGTCTACATTATGTCGATAATTATTATTTTGATTTGAATCTTAATCCTTTCGTATTTCATTAACTGTTACATATTTTTTATATACATTTTAAAATGTTAATATTTTAATTATTAACCAAACCAAGAGTATAGAATGAAGTTTTATAACATATATTTTAAAAACTGATATATATTATTATACTTGATTAACACTGGAATTAAATTTAAAATGTTCATCAATACACAATCACAGCATGGTGAAAGTAGGACATTGATTTGGTAATAATATATGGTCAGCACAGAATAACATACGAGACAATTTTTTATTCATTTCAATACATAATAAACTAGTATGAGTGGTTGTATGTGGATGTGCAAAACGTAGTAAAATTATTTTAATTAAATAACGAAAACTTTGTAATTACTATGAAATTTCTTGTTCAAGATTAACAAGTCTTTAAATTTAATTATTTAGATGTAACTACCTTAGCATTTATGTATATTTATTTATACACATTACACATAATATTCCAACGTAGAATAATTATGATAAAATACCTGTATACACAATAACATTCATTACATACAAATTAGGTAGGTATGCTATACAAATTGGTATGGTATTTTATAATTGCATTTATGTTTAACAATGATGTGTTATTTTAGGGATGTAGTTTTTTTTTAGTGAGTATTATTATTAAAATGAATTGTTATAATTTCTATCGTATGAAAAATATTTCCTAAAAAATTATAAATTTGATTTTAAATTTCATATTTTAGGTATAACATCAGATTTAATAGGTACATAATTAGTTTACTTCTATGATACAAATAATGCATAAATAAATTAGTAGATACTTATAGTAACTATTTAATTTTTACTTTGGCAATTTTATGTATAAATATCATAAAACATGTTTCTTACTTTTTTAGTTAGATATAAATAAATATCAATTATTTTGTAATACATTTAATATTAAAACTAAAAATAATCTAAATAACTTTTAAGTTGTATAACATTAACAAACCTAGAACCATTTTTTTTTCCTTTATTTTCTAGTGCTTATTGTTAATGAAGGTTTTTTACACCGGAAATATATTTTTCAATGACAAATATTCAATGCTTGAGAATTTGTAGTATTTATATCGTTTATATTAAACTAGTTAATTGGAAGTGTTATGTATTTTATAGATTGTATTGTATAACATTAAATAACACTATGACATTATTATGGATTATAGATTATGTGTTACTTAATAAGTTTGACAACAATTATGGGAGAAACAAATCAATCTTAGTTTTTATTAATATGGGTCAATTTATACCTATATAGTATACTTGATATAAAATAAATAAAAATTATAAAAAACGTTTTATTAAAATGATTGGTACTTGCGGTTCTCTTGTGTAATGTGTACCAAAAAAAAAAAAAACTTTTACCTACAATTCAATAATTTATTTAGGTCAAGCGTACCAATTATAAATAATTGTTAAATATTAAACATATAGGTAGATACTAATTTTTTTTAAAATCGCGGACATTTAATTTCGGTTAAACAACTATCATAATTCAGAACTGTACACAACTTTCTAAAACTAATAGGTATAATATAAGCCTCATCAAAATTAATAATGTGATCTTATTTAATTTTGAACTTAAAAATTAAACTTTACAAAATCTTTGTCCCAAAAATATGTTTTTATAACGTGGTGGTTTTATGCAAAAGTAAAAAAAAAAAGTTGATCACTATTTATAATTCTTAAAACTTTTTTTGTATATTTTTAGTATTCTCTTATTGTTTAGGCTTTAGGATACCTATCTACTAATACTCCATCAATAATCATATATCTAGTTGTAAAAATATAATATAAATTTAAAATTTTCAATAACACAATAAAAATGTCTCACTAAAGTAAATAAGTAGTAAAGTCCCAATAATGTATAACTTTCATAAATTTGTTAGAAATTAATTTTAGATATCCTTATAGATTTTTATTTTTAGGTATACAGATATTGTTGGTCTTCTTAAAGTGGATTTATAAATTTTTATAATGATACTCAAAGTTTAGTAAATAGTTATAAAACAATAATTTAAATATTCATATTAATTATTCGTAACTATAACACATTATGTAATTTATTCAATTGTCATAAACTCATAAAATATCATAAACTACAAAATAAAAATGAGTAAAGAAAAGATGATCAAAATAGGTTATATTTATATGATATTAGAATTTTCCAGGGGTTTTTGAAAAAAACAGAAAATCTGTAATAAATTCTATGTTTATTTGATGTTAATTCAGATTTTCTTCTGGATTTAATTTTGATAAATTGTAAAATGTATTGAATAATTGATTCTTTGGTTCATGAAATATTTCCTATAGTTTAAATTATATTTATTTTTCGATTTTTATAGAATTTTTAATTTGAATTCCAAATACTTATAATAGTTATAAATATATAATACAAGGTAAACTATTATATTTATTAATAATAATTAGTAATAATTAAGACATTAAATTTCAAATATCTTTTTTATATACAATTATTTTACATTTCGTCAAATTTCATAATTATACATTAATAAAAAAAAATCAGTATTGTACTAAATTTAAGAATAATGGATTTTTTTTTGATAGGTATGTGGAATATATATATAGATTATACAATTTTACAATTTTGTATGAATTAATCTAATTTCGCCTTGGAATAGTAGGTAGGTATTATATGAATAAATAAATTATGAATTATTATTTTATTAGGTACCTAATAATATAGATGCCTAACTACTTGACAATTAGTACACATAACATCTTAATAATGCATCTTTAATATTTTATAATAATATTTTTTTTTAAATTTATTATTTGCAAGCTAACCTTCAATAAGTATTGATATGGCTTTTCTTTTTTGTTCTGTAAATTTTAATAATAGAATAGGTCAATTATTTATTATGACATTTTTATAATACCTATGAGTATACCTATTATATATAAATATAATTAATGAAATTGTCTTAATTGTTAGTAAGCATTGTTGTTGGACTTATTAAATGTTGAAGGTTTGTTTATAAAATGTAAAAAAATCTATGTATCATGTAGATACATAACCTATATTCATACCAAATTATTATTTTTTTATTATATATTTTTTATACATATTTTTGTATTTGAAGACCCTTCAAAATTTAACAATTTTAATCAACATTTTATAAAGTGATTTTCAAATAATAGTTAATAGCTACATTTATAATATTTTTAAATTGCATTAAAAATCAAATAGTAGGTACATGGGTAATTATATTTTTTACATCTACTTACTTACAGTATTATAATTTTATTTGATGTAATTTTCACTTAAATAATTTCATTAATTTTGTGCAAGTCAAAAACTATACTTAAAAAAATGTTTTTTTCTTTTAATTAGATAGGTACCTAACCTAATCTATATTTTTAATTTTAAGTAGGTGCCTACTACAGTTTATTATATTTTTACCTTAATTTACTTTATTTTTACAACTTTTAAATATTAACGTAATAGTAAAAAGTATTACTAAATTCTGAGATATTTTGATACAGTTAAATCTAATTGTTTTCAACAGTTCAATTTAATTAATTTCTGTTGTAAGTTTCAGTAGTTTAATTATAAACACTATTTACAGTGACATTATTATGGTGCAAAAAATAAAGAGTGCAATAAAATTCAAAATCTTTGACCCACAATTGCATTAACTTCACCAATATTGATAGAGAATGTACACTAATCAGAAATGTGTAAATCAAATTTTTATTTAAAAAAAAACAATAATTATTAATTTTTTTTTCATACGGCTTTATGAGCAACAATCATTAAATTAATAAAATATAAAATTCTCATAAAAAAGGTAAAAATAGAAAATGTATATATATATATATATAATATATATAATAAAATATATTAAATAAAAAATATAAAATAAAAGACTATGTTATTATGACTAATAGTATTGTGAAACTTATAAGTCAAGACTCTGTATTCATTTATCTGCGGTCTGGTTAGCTGCATGTATGTTTTATATGGTACTGTTGAATACATGTAGTGGACACTGAGATTATATGTGGGATGGTTTGACACACATCAGCAGTCGCAAGCAAGGGAATTTTCTAGTTTTCATTTGTGTAATAGATATTTGCACCTTCCATGTTCAGTTCGTAGACGATTCAATATCAGCCATATTTTCCTTGGTAAGTCAAAACCTGGCAGTTTGATGGTTGGGTTGCTCACAATTTTTTGCGTACCTGGGTTATTAACTGGGGATACAAAGGTAATTTGCTTCCACGTAGAGTACTCCGAGAAACATCATAAACGGCTAAAGAATAACCAACAACGGCTGCTGTATTGTCTCTCGATCTCACAGATATCATGAGTATCATTAACTCAAATTATTAATTATTAATTATTATTGCACAAAAACGTTTAAACAAGTATTTAATTTACAATTTTAGTTATCATTATTGTGACGTGACATTTTAGTAATGATGTATAGGTATTAGGTGCTCGAGATAGTTAAAACATAATTTGATTGTATTAAACAAATATGTTTGAACTTAATTTTAGACTATTTCGGATGATTTTAGTGGGTGTACCTACCAATAAATATTATTATATAACGTCGTCAATGTACCAATTTTGAACCACCACACATAAATTATGCAAAAAATAATTTATGTAATTTTCATAACTAAACAATTATAAATTATCAGAAATACCTAATTGTTGACTTGTGATTCGATCGGCTTTCAATGGCGTTTATTTATTATCTACCTATAATATTATAAACAGTAGGTACTTATACTAAAATGAAATATGCTTATTCAATTTAAAAGTAAATATTAAGTAATAATAAATCTAATATACATTTATATTTTATGCTAGCCACATAAATATTTGAAATATAAATAATACATTTTTTTAATAATTTTGTCAATGTGTACTGAGTTTAATTTAATAGTAATTACTATAACTCCTTGTATTATAGAAAATGTATTAATATGTTAATCTTTTTTTATGTTTTACAGAATGTGTAGGGATGCCCTTCAACTACAACATCCTCCTCCCGCCTCTGTTGAAGTACGAAGTGCATATAAAAAATATAGTTCATCAGCTATTGTGCTTAGAGGAGTTTCTTTGACTGTCCGTAGGAATACGATGTATGAATAAATTATTTAATCTATGTATTTCTATATTTATTTTGCTTAATTACCTAAGTGTATAATTATTTTTACAATAATTAGTTTTGATCTTATTTCTTAACTAAATTATAATAAATATAATAATTATATTTATATATTTATTTTATAATTATGTATGTAATTTTGTGTATCAACCTAAATGTATATATGTTTTATAATTTTGGGTCAAGAATATGGTTTTTTTTTTTTTTTTTAGATATGGTCTTTTAGGACCTAGTGGTTGTGGTAAAACAACACTTTTAAATTGTATAGTTGGTCAGACAAAGTTGGATAATGGTATCATCAATTTAGAATCAAATGGCATTGATGATATAGGTTATATGCCTCAGGTAATATTTATTATTTTTTCTTAACTAATTGAATAAAATATATTATAATAACAAAATTTATTTTTTTAGGATTTATGTTTAGATCCTTTACTTAGTATTGAAGAAATTTTCATTTATTTTGGAACTATTTTTGGCTTATCCCGAAATGAAATTATTACTCGTTACAAATATTTTAACAATTTATTTGACTTGCCTCCACGAAATATGTTAATAAATAATTTAAGGTAAGCAAAGAAGAAGAGAATAAAAAATTTAGTTTAAAATAACAAAAATTACTTAATATGAAAGAATTCAGGGGATAGGATAAATTTGGTATTTAATTAGGTAATTTTGTTATATTTGTATAAATAATTTTTGTTGGGAGAACAATAATTTGTTTGAATATAGAACCTATATATTTATATACAATAGATTGTTTTATAATATTTTACTTATTCAGGTTTAAAGTAGGTATATACTATTGAAGGAAATGGGTATTAGAAGGTATCAAACATTGTAGATTCATTTATCTTCAAACTATCGGAGATAATTGAACCATACTATTACAGTTGATGCAGAGTGCAGAATGGATCACTGTTCTACTATTCTGCGGCACAGTGGTCCAACAGAAGAGTGGGCCAAACTTAAAAATTTGAGTTTTTTTTTATATCAATAAGTTATTTTTGTATTCTCAATCATTGTGCTGGTGTCACTGTGTTACACTGCTATTGTATTCGTTTGTCATTAGCACGGACTAAGGTATGTTAGAGTCCTTAGTCCGTAGTCATCAGCGTGATGTAGAGAAAATACCAATGAATAATTCAATAATGTAATAATATTAATAACACTACCGTATCATAAATATGCTGCATAGACATATTAATTCAATATAATAATTATAATAGTGAATATGACACGATAGATAGTAAATTAATGGTGAACGAGTCTATTAAACAAGACAATAGCGATAAGGTTTTAATTGTCAGTAGTCAGTGGTTGATAGTTCAGTCTATTTTTTAGATTTGGATCGTAGGGATATATTGGTTTTACTATGATGCTTGTTTTTTTTTTTTTTGTGTGTGAGCAACTTTTTTACCAAAAAATTTGCTCTGAAGTATCCAGTGTAGATGCTATACTTGATATTTTTCTTGAAAAAAATTGTATTTAGTTATTGCATTGAGAAGATCATTTTTTAATTTTCTAAGAGGTGTTAAAAATAATTAGAATAAACCCAAAAGAAAATTATAGGTAAAACGGCAAATATTTATGACGCCCTGCGACGTTACTGTTTTCATTGTTTTAAATTTTTGCAACTTATGTTTTCTAATAGAAATATTGCTCTGATCGAAAACTGACAAGATATCGATTTCGTTCTGTTGACATATAGTCACTAAAATGGATAGTCGTTTTTTGATATCCAAAATATTTTTCATAATAATTGGGAAAAACCATAAAGATAAAAAATACGATTTTTTTTCAAATTACGGCGCAACAATTCCATTATTATAAATTTGTACAGCTTATGTTTTCTACAAAAAAATTTGCTTCGATAGAACAATAACAAGAAACTCTTTTTTGGTTTAATTTTAATCTAGTTTGTGGGTAATAAATTCGTTTTTTGATTAAAATAGTTATTTTTGTAATAATTGAGAAAAACCGAAAAACACGTAGAAAGATCGGAACAATTTATGAAAATAATTATTTATTATTATAAATCTTGTTTTTTTTTTTTTTAATGTAATTCAGTTAAATTTCTTTCAACTGAATAAAAAGTAAAGACTTGACATTTTAACAGAAATTTACTTTTTACTTTTTTTAGACGTGGTAAAACTTTCAAAATATTCTTGAGCAATACATTTTAATTTTGCGATTTTTGTTATGTAATATTTATTTAGTATGCACTTTTTGTATAAAATTGTTACACTAGACAGAAATGCTTGAAAATTTGACAGGAGGTACATTATAGTCGTACTTAGGGGTAGATAAAAGAGACGGATTTACCTCACACAATGGGTGGACCACTGTCAGGGACGCAATTTCAAATAAAAAAAAACCTAGTTCATACAAACAAGAGATCTATAAAATATAATAGTTCCTGCTCACTCTTTTCTATTATACTACACCTATTAACCATTGGTTGAAGAAATAAAGTAAAATATGTAGAACAGTTGTTCAGTCGTTGGTTCATAGAATCTTTGTCGTTTTGTGACAAATAATTAATTTACTCATCTACATAATAATACCTAACATTTTAAGTTGATTTTTATTTATTTATAGAATGTCCTTATTTTAATATTTCTTTGTAATTTGTATTTGTTATGAATATGCATATGCAATAGGTATTATATTTTAATGGAACTTATATTGTATAATTAATTACAGAGAAAAGGTACAGTTTGATGATATAGTCAGATTTTATATTCTCTTAAAACACTTGAGATATGATACTAGTATTCTCTTAAAAATTATAAAACATGCAAAGAGATTTGTTATTTTCATAAAATAGGTACTCATATTTTAACTTTGCCAATTGTCTAGGTAATTTTTATTTGGTTGGTATTCGGTGAATAAAATTATTTAACTAAAAAGAAATGTTTGAAAATTTAACATAAGGTATATTATAAGTAAGGTTAGTGAACTAAAAAACAAATATATGTTTAATGAGTTCATTTTTCATTAACAGCGTTTTTAGTTAAGATTTTAACGAAAATCGTAATAATTACGGTATTTCAAAATTTCACCGAATTTTGATCTGAGTCATTTTTTGTTAGTAGTGGTTGAACGTTGCATATGGTAGGTCTACTTTTACTTCTTTGATATATAGACTGTGGCTAGGGACAATCTATAAAAGATTACAAATCATTGGAAAAACTGTTTCATAAATAAACAAATTATATCATTCTATTAGTTATTGCTTTAGATATTTTGTTATAGAATATGGTATCTAATAATATTATAATATATTATATTTAATAGGAATACTCAGAAAATGAATTAAAATCATTAACCAATAAACCTTTATTATTATTTTAATCATTTTCTTTTCAGTATATTATATTTTTTTTATAATAACATGACATATTTTTGGGAGTACTAATTTTAAAACTAAGGGTGCTAAGTACACCAAAGCCCCCCTAATTGCGCCTATAACTACTGTTGTAGATGAGAAATTGGGATAAATCATTGCTAACGAAAAAGGTTTTTTAGCGGAGCTCAGTTAATAGTAGAGCTTTTTTAACAATATGTGTAATATTATAGTAAAAGTAAAATAAATATATATTGAAAAATTAAGTAGACCTTTAACTAGGTTTGTTTTCCATCATTTTTTACTAAAACAATTATTGTCAAATTTGAAATTGTAGTAATTCTTACAAAAAAAAAAAAAATTACTACATTAAAATCAATTTTTTTTTCTACAAAGTTTAACTTCTAATGAACCTCCTGTTCAATTTTAAAGTATTTCTGTTTAGTCCAACAATTTTCTTTATAGACAGAGTACCTACCAAATAAAAATTACTCACAAAATTATAATGTATTATAAAAAGCTCAAAAATTGCTCAAATGTTTTTAAAGTTTTACTACGTGTAGAAAAGGCAAATCTAAGTTTTCTGTCCAAATTTTAAGTCATTACGAATATTTTTAACTAAATTATAAATGCATTATTTTTGTAAATTTTCCCGTTTTTCCCAGATATTATGAAAACTAACTGAAAAATAAAAAATCACCTTGTCCAAAGTACTATGTAGATAAATTTTCATTTCATAAAAAGCATTACATTTGATAAATTGGATTAAAAAAATACGCTCATGTTTATGTGTTCTAAAGTTATGAAAATTGATATTTATTGTTTTGTGAAGGTATTGCACATATCTATTTAATCCAAATTATAGTTTATGTAATATACACACACACACACACATATATATATATATAAATATTTTATTGAAGTTAGTTGGATATCTGTAAATAAACTTATTGCATAATACCTTTATTGATTTTATAAATTAAATTTTAAAATTTAAGAGAACAATTGTTCAGATGATTGAGTATGAATAATTAATAATATATTAGTGTAAAAAATGTTCCAAATTTATAGTCTAGAATACTAGATTCATAGCATTTTTATAACATATTATATGAGATTTAATAATATATTTACAAATATTGAATCCAATAATATTTTTTGTAGTGGAGGTCAACAGAGAAGAGTTTCACTTGCAATTGCTCTTCTCCATAATCCAACTTTATTAATATTAGATGAGCCTACAGTTGGATTAGATCCAATATTAAGTGAAAAGTAAGTTAGAAAGTATTCAGCTATATACATATTTATGTTATCTATGCAAAATATGTTCATAATAATATCATTTTTTTTTTTAGAATATGGTTACATCTTTCTGATCTGTCTTCTGAAGGCAAAACAATTATTATAACTACACATTACATTGAAGAAGCTAGAAGAGCACATACTGTTGGCATGATGAGAAGTGGAGTAATATTGTCAGAAGACGCTCCAGAAAATTTAATGAAATGTTATGGATGTTCATCTTTAGAAGATGTGTTTCTCAAGTTATGTATGATTGATACATCAAAAGTCATACATGTGAGTTACTAAATTTCTTGATATAATTTTTAAGTTAAAAGAATTTTATTTTTAAAACTATTTCTTATTTATAAACATAAATCATATTATTTGAATAACATAAAATAAATTAAAAAATTATTATTATTATTATTGTTGTTAGTTGATATTTAATTATTATATGTTATTTTTTAGAAGACTTCTTTGCCTATTGATGATGAAATACAAAAAAAATTGTTACCTTTAGACAGTAACAAAAAATTTGAAACCAGACGATTTCGAGCACAGATGTTGAAAAATAGATTTTTATTATGGAGAAACAAACAGTAATATAATTGATTATTATAAATTATAATAGTATAATACTATTTTATGCATTTATACTTTGATGATTTTAATTAAAACACATTCTTTAGGATGACTTATTTAATGTTATGTCTGCCAGTTATTATAACTGTATTTTTTAATATGGCAATTGGATCTGATCCTAAGAATATCAATATTGGAATTATAAATGAAGAAATCGATTTCAGAAATTGTGTAAATTTTACTTATAAACATAATAATAATTGTTTCTTGGATGATAAAATGTATGGTAGTTGTCAATTAATTTACCAACTTAATAAAAGAACTTATAAGATCGTAAGTTTATAACTTTAAACTCTTATGTATATATTATATTACTAATTTGTAAATTATGATATGTGCAGAAAAATTATAATGATATTGAAGATGCGAAGAGGTCAATAAAAAAAAATAAAATTTGGGCTTTGTTACGATTCAATTTTAATTATACAGAATCACTAAAGAATAGAGTTAGTACTGGTCGAGATAGTACTGATGATGTAATTGATCATAGTTTCTTAGAATTTTGGGTTGATGATTCAGGTTATTTTATTTCTTGAAGTGATTAAAATAAATGTTTATATCATTAAGTTTTACGTGTATGTTTTAGATAGATATATGTCAATTTTAATTGAAAGGGATGTGACATTAAGTTTATCTGATGCTTTGAAAAATCTAGTTGGTTCTTGTAATGATTCATTGGATAAAGTAATATCTTATCCCATCAAGGTACGTATTCATTTTGTTTTCAAATTATATGTTGTTAATTTTTAAATCACTAATCTATTTAGATTCATGATGCTATATACGGTTCCAATTCAGGATCTTTTACACAATTTGTTGCACCAGGCACAGTATGCATGTACGTATTAACTATGCCGTTTATTATTATTGCAAAATAAATACTAGTTTTCATAATTGTCATTATTTTTAGATACTAACAAGTAACAATTCCAGCAGTAAATAATTTATATATAGTTCTAATCTATTTCTGTTAAATGTAAAACATGTAATCAAACTTAGATTTAATTTTTGTATACTTTTTCAGATGTATGTTTTTTTTGCCAATTATTTTCACAACTTTTGTTATGCTTGATGAGCAAAATGATGGTATACTGGATCGGGTATTAACTTCTGGCATGACATATCTTGAAATTGCATTAGCTCATTCAGTTGTTCAATTTACATACATCTGTATACAAGCAATTGAAATTTTAATAATTATGTATATATTTTATGGTAACCCGTTTATTGGATCAGTTACAATTGGATTTAGTCTTCTTATAGTGATTGGAATAACAGGAATGATTTATGGTTGGTTATTATTCTAGTCAAATTATTATTATTTGTATACATAAATATGTCCTTACAATAAAAATTATTTCAAGGTTTTGTATTGGCTTTGGCAAATGACAGTCATTTTGCTGCTGGATTTGCAGGAATTGGTAGCAATTTTTTGTTGATGTGTGCTTGTGGTAAATACATAAATATCATATTTTGTATTAATTTTAATATTTTAAACAAAATAAACTTCTAATATTTAGGTTTTATTTGGCCTACCCAAGGTGCTCGCCATTTTGTCAAGTATACTAATAAGTTTGTTCCAATAACATTGGCTATTGAAGCATTAAGAGGTATAACAATGCGTGGTTGGTCTTTTGATCACAAGGCTGTTTACATGGGCTTTATTTCGATGTTTATATGGGCTTTGATTTTTTACATAATATCTTATGCATTATACAAATCAAAGAAAGGCACATGGAGGAAAGTGTAGATATTGTAGATCTGCAGGATCTCAAAATAAAAGTAACTTAATGTGTCAAGTACAAAAGACTGCCAGAATGCTTTGTGGCAATTAAATATATTTAGTTTGTTATGTTAAAAATCTATAAGCAATTGTGAATAAATGTATTTATGTATAACTGTAATTAATTTATTACATAGAATTCTATAACATTTTGTTAAAGAAAATGGAAAAAAAAAATTTTCTCAGTGCAAAAATACTATTTATTATTCATAATACAATAATTGTAATATAATAAAAAAAAAATTATTTAGGTGCATTTATTCAAATTAAAATTGTTATTTTTTATAATTATTTATAAATGAAAAGACTGTTTGTATTACTTTTTTACAGTCATTAATGTGGTCAATTATTTCTAATTTTTCATTAACATCATTAATAAATTGATTAATGTTATCTTCGACTGTTTTATCATTAGATTGTATTTCTAAATAACTTGTAGCCAAATGTGCCAATGATGATTTTTCTGAATTAAATATACTGTCAAGATCAAATAACTCTAAAAATGGAGATGGTAACTCTTGAAATGGTGGTGGATATACCTATAAGATAAACACATTTGAAAAAATGAATTGATACCATACATAACTCATACTTACAGCAAATTGTAAAGCAGGCAAGGTGTCATTAAATGTCGGAGGAATGAGCTGTAACTGATTGTGAGGAACACTTAAAGTTTTGTATGCTTTTAATGTATCTGGTAACATTGAAGTGTTTAAGGAACACAATTTAGTTTCTATAAGGGAATTTATATTATCTGCCGAAAATAATAAATGACCAGTGCTATTCAAACTTTCTTGAAGTTGAAGACCGGTGCGTACACGAGATGACAAGATTCCAATGTCTGGTATCATTTTATAATCTGATGTCTTGAAAATAAAAAATAAAAACTATTTATTAAAAAAATAATTAAATATAAATTAAATTCAAAGATAAAGTGCACAAAAATGCAGAGAAAAAATTGGAATATTAAAAATGCACAGTAAAATAGATTAAATATGTACCTCAGGATCATTAGCGTCAATTTCATTTAAAGTTATATTGTTTGTGATCAAAAAATCAAACAAAATTTCACGAATTTTATCATTTTCTTCCCAATTAATATATTTATCTGTTAGCAAATGCCCAGAGCCAATGACAGCTAGTTTACCTCTTTTGGCTGCAACATTATAACCATTTTATTATATTTTTAAATATTACATAATTTGTAATAACTTAACAAAATAAAAATAATTGTTTAAATTATACTATGTAACAATATGAAAAGTGCAAAGGTGAACTGACTCAATATTATGTAATGCAAGTTGTGCATTAATAATACATATGTTTTAACAGTACCTTCATTGGAATATTTTGAAGCAGAGTAAAAAGCACAAAGTGGTCTATTCAAAGGATAAGCAACAGAACCACTAGTAAGTATAGGGGCAGCTGGTTTTGCAACATTTAAACTAGCACCATAAGGAAATACAAAACTTATACATCTGAAAATTGTTATAATGTTACAAATACAAATATTTTGATACAACTAAAAAATTATTTTAATCCACGTAATAACATAATCAATTGTACTGTTATCAAATGTTTTTTTACAAACATTCTTAATACATTATGATAAATTTAGTATCAAATTTTCACACATATTTCGTATATTTCACACAGAAAAAAAGACTGACAAACTTAGCACGCTGAGTAGGCCATAGGCCAGAAGTTATAAAGGGAGTATATAGAGAAATTTAATTTATATCTATATACAAAGATAAATGATTCAGAGTAAAGTTTATTTTATAAATTTAAGTAAGTTTTTTAATTTTTCCTCAACTATTATGAAAACCGCTTGAAAAATCAAAAAAATGACATCTTATAACCAGATAAAATTTTTTTTTTGAAAAGCTACTACATTTGTAAATCAGAGTAGGATTTCTTATAAAAGATATTCAGAGTAAGCTTTCTGGTAGAATTTCTGTAAATAGTATAAAAAAATAAACACTATAAAACTAATACATTCTTTGCTTCGCTCAAAATCTAAAACAATGGGTTACCCTCGATTTTGTTTTATTTTACCAGTAAGAACACCTTAACAAAAATTTTTGAAGAAAGTAAACAATAAAACTAGTACATTTTTTGCTCTTTTAAAAATTTCAAATATTAATTCAAAACTTACTTTGATGTATTTTCATTTTCCCGGCCAAAGTATTTAGCTACAGCTTCGTTAACTACTCCGTCTTTGACAAGACATTCTTTAGGATGAAAATATAAATAATAGTGTGTGCGTAGTACATAGTCTGAAAATAAAAATAAAATACTTACCTATTTAGATAAATATAAGTAATTAGTACTTATTGATCTAGTTAAGCTAGTTCAAAATTGAGGTAGTAGAGAATAACAAAATATATCAAATAAATAGTTATAATTAATATATATTAACAAAAATATTACAGAATTATAAATGTATCATGCTTCCATTAAGCAAGGTCATGTGGGGGTTTAATAATATAATTACAAAATATTGAAGACTAAATGGAGTTAATATAAAAAAATATTGTATTTACCACTGTTAACCATAATACCAAATTCTTCTAATAAATAATTTATATTGGTATGCAGTTCTTTTTCACCACCCTCAGTAAACATTACTAATATTGACCCTCCAAGTACAATATATTTACGAAGACAATTGAATTCAGCTTCAGAAAACATAGCACGTGGAGCTCCAAAAACAACTAACTGTGTATCGTTTAAAACATCCATTGTAATTTCATATTTATTTCTAAAAATAAATAAATTAAAACAGCCATTATTAATACATTTGTTTAATAACTTACATTGCAATGGTATATGATCCTTTGAGTTTTCTCCTTAATATTTTTAAATTGTCATTGATATCAAACATTTCATTTTTACCCATATCAAATAAAATAATATTATTTTCAGACTTCATTTTGATGTTTAGGTATGATGCTAAAAAAAAGTTTACAGAGTAATGCATATGCTAATAACTCTGTCAACATTCATTGTTTTTGTGCCAGGACATAAATGTAGAGAAAAATTAAATTTTTATTTTCATCTATTAATTGCTTAAAAAAATTAATTTATTATTTCACTTTTAAAATTTTCAAAATGGCCAATTTGTAAAATATATTATTTAAAAAATTCGAATGTATCATACATTCATATCCAATCAATATTTCCTTAGTAATAGTCATTTTAATATATATATTAACATGTAAAAAACAAGACTACTATGTTTCACGATAACAAATCATATTCTTAATACAAAATGAGAAATGTTGAAATTAAAATGGATATTATTAAGAAACTATTGATCAAATATGGATGTATAATACATTAAAATATTTAGAATATATTTAACAAATAGGTAAATTATCTATTTTGAAAATTTTAAAAAGTTATTAAAGTTATTTTTTTTTTAGTGATTAATAATTGAAAATAAAAATGTAATTTTTCTCTACATTTGTGTCCTCTGACACAAAACTGGATTGATAAAAATAATTGTATATTGACAGTCATTAGCATATGGATAACATTGTAGGATAACCTGTATAGATATTGAAGAAAAATATAAGGGAGAAATCAGAAATAATTAAATTAAATTTATGTAATAATCATATTCAATAATTACCTATAGGTATTTATCCAAATAATAAAGGTAGGTTGGTTACAAACTTACTGAATATGTCAAGTGACCAAATAATGATCTAAAAGTATTCAGTCAAATCAATCTTTAAGTCTTTTGACAATTGTTATTTTGACATAGCCAAATAATAGAAATAATTAACATTAACTGAAAATAAATTAGAATTAATCACTAAAATACATTTTTTTTTTATTAGATACAAATACAATTTATTCAATTTACTCTATATTATATATCTACAACAGTTTTGTATAACCATAGAGTAATGTTTTTCCTAGAGTTTATACGTTGGTATAAAAAATAGCTAGTAGATATACAAAGTACCTAAATTTAGTATACAATATAAGATAATATATTATCTATGGTATACAATTACCATGCATGAAATATTGATTAGATCAAATACTATGGATAGAGCTATTGACTAAATATCTGAAGGAAACATAACTAACGAGAGTTGGGACAAATACGCATGCCCAAAATATATTTAACGTGCAATTGGTCGAATTCACGTAATCATATGCAATGTATGTACTATCTCTGCCTGATGATATTATAATATGATAAATATGCGACGAGTACTGATACGCATGCGCAATATTCATCAATCCCCTTAGCACTCTCATGTTTTCAACTCGTAGTACACATTTATCATGCAGTAGCTCTATCCATAGTATATTATAATTTAAGGAAATACTGTACTCTCCCGTCCCGTAATTTTGTGATACCAATTAATAAAGTGCTGATAAGAGATCCACCTAGCTTTCTACACAGCTGCACGGTCTGGCAAGTTGCGTTTAATATTAATACAGAGTAGAATATATTGAGTAATATAGAGGCGGCGTTACTTATTCAAACTGTATTATCAAAGTGATGTCAAATTATAAAAAATAACAATTTTAATTAAAGGTCCATTGATTATGCTATATACCGCTAGATGGCTGTTTTCAAATATTGTTATTCTATGAAATATTCTATTCTATAAAATATTTTATCAAGAAATTCGTTGGTACAAACCATAGAGTACTCTATGGTACAAACCAGTGTGAATTTAGGAAATTTTTAGAGTAACCGGTTTTAAAATGATACCGGTTTAATTTATCAAAATATTTATGTCTATGTTTTTAGGTCTTTATATCCATGATCTATGGTTTAAATTTTTATTCCATTTACAAAGTTAATGCTTAATATTTATTTACAAAATCGTTAAAAATTCTTAGCTATTTTATTTGAGGCAGAAGTAAAACTGCTAAATCTGAAAACATCAATAAAATTATAAAAATTAAATTATTTTATTTGTGTAGCTTTTGATTTAAAATTAGTAAATAGTAATAAATAACAATATTAAGCGAAAAATAATTTTATTTTTACAATGTTTGAACGTAAATTTAAACGCTTGAGTCAGGCCTGCTGTAGGGATTGGTTGTGGTTAGGACCATGACAAATACAATTTTTATTTAAGAAACGTTTGTCGTTCAATATTTAATGCATTGACACAGTTAATATGTTGTGGTCTTGAATACTAAGTTAAACTCCAATTTTTTTTTCTTTCTTATTTTTCCGGGAAAACTGGAGTATCACCATTCATAACAATGCTACATAAAAAAATATATGGTACAGTATTTTTAGTTTTGCAAATGGCTAACCTGCAAAATCTCGTCCGTTTACGCTTCAAAATTATAATTGAACGCTGCATCTATATTACTTTGGCGGGTTACACCAAGACACGAGGTATATGATAAGGTAAAAAGTAACGTTTATTTACGACATAAAAACATAATACAAGTGCTCGCCAGCTGACGGCTTGTGGCGCGAGAACAGGCGAGCACGCAATATTTAAAACAACATTAGTGGTAAAAATCAATTATACATAATAATTATTTGGAGTCGGAAAACAATGTTTCGCGAACGGCGTCAGTGCGAAGAGAGCGGTCGAGCAGTCGAGTCGACTCGAGCTGTGGCCGATGACTATTGAACGCCGACGGCGAGGTTAGAGGCCGCGATTAACGCGCAGCGGGAAGAAGAAATGTGGCGCGAAACCCGCCAGATTACTCTATGGTACATTTTGTGAACTTGTTATCATACAAACACAGTATCTATAACCGTGGTCTGTGATGTTATAAATCGAAGCACGAAAAAAGTCATCTGACAAATAACGACTTGGCATAAATCCATCAGTATATACATAATTCACGTTTTGTAATTGTTAATTCATTTCTGTTTTTTTGTCGAAAAAAATATCTCATCATAAACAAATATATTATATATTAATTATATAGAGTTGGTAGTATTATCTGTTATCATGTATTTACGGGGTTTTATGTCGTGTGGTGTTTTATTTAACAGCTCACTGTCGTTAGCTGGTGGTTTTATGGCGGGTGACTTTATGTCGCGTGTCACTACTTTAAATGTTGGAATCGGCATATTGAAGTTAGATACGATTATTATATAATTTATCGTGCTGTAGAATGAGTGGGATTGGGAAACCGATTAAATTCTAAGTAAATCACAACCAATGTCAGTCTGTGTGCCAGTATACATTCAAAATGGCGCAATAAACAAAAGAACAAGTTCGTTTGTGTTTTTTTATCCGACAAGTAATAAATAATTATATATTTATACTAATAAATACAACATACTAAATCATTAAGACCTGGCTATTGTAAATTATAAACTGTATAGTTTCGGTCAATCAGCCAAAGCTGTAGTGTTGGGGAACACAGAGTTTAACATAAAAACATGTTTGAACTGTAAGAATTCATTTCAAAATGATACAGCAGATATGTTTATTGGAGTTACTAATTTTCTTCTACAGATCTTCTGCTATTAGTACACTTAATGATTTCACTAACGGTAAGATGATCATTATTTTGACACATAATAAGTATAAATTATGTAATTATTTTAAATTTAGATGTGTGTATGAATTTTTGAGACTGGAAATTTAACATTAGGAATCTAGTATCTGTTTGATATAGACGTATGTGAATATATTTAAATTAGGTATTTTAAATATTTTCTTAAATAAAAATATACAGCTCAATATGTCCATTCTTTTATGACATTCAGAGTTTTTAGTACTTAGGTAAGAATTCACAATATTTTAGGTGTAGCTTGTTACTGTAGGTTAGATCCATTGAAAAAAAAAAAATTATTTTTATGCTTTTTTTTGATCATGTACCTATATTCTGGTTTATTGTATTTCAAATTATATGGGTATGCATATTAAATTGGTAAAGATGTATTATATATGTTTTACATTTGTAAATTAATCATATTATATGATTTATTTACAAAAGGTTTTAAAAGTGTACTTAAATACCAACAAAATGATAGATAGCCCTTCTATATTTATCTTTTATTCAATTACTTAATGATTTTATTAGTAGTATTTTATATTTGTATATTACAAGGGAAAAATTTGTAATTTCAATAAAATTTATTTTGAGTTATAATAAGAAACAACAGATTATTCTATTTTGAATGTTTTATTCATGTAAGTTGGTATCAATACAAATATGTTAGTTCCTATAATAATTAGGTATATTTCTAAGAACACGTATGCTTATTATTTTATTTAAATTTTTTTTTTTCACTATCAAAGGTTATCTGTTTTTATTGAACAAGGTTCCTTTTTAGATTCATATTATTTTCATGACAGTAAAAACTATTTTTATGTTCTTTAAGTAATATTGTTTTTCACTATAGAATGATACCTATACCTTTTATTGAATTCATTTTTAATGATTTTAATACTTAAAAGTTAATAGACTATATATATTTATAAAAGAGAATGTTGAGTATATGTATATTAGTAAAAAGGTTATTGTGGAAAATCATTGGACTATTCACTAATGTTAAATTGACTATAGTTGATTCAGGAAGTATCCAATTAATTTTATTTGATAAGGATATGCTTGGGAGAATTTTATATATGAATAAACCCATTCAAATGTTTAGTCCTTAATTGTGTGTATAATGAATTACATTATAATATAAAACATATGAAATGTGCTATATTCATGTATATTATTTGTAATATACTATTATATGGGTTACATATTTAGAATGCTTACACTTTGTTTTGTTACTCATTCAAATTTATATTATATTATAATATTTAATTATTATTACAATAATGTATTTTTTTATTATCAAATATGTACAAGATGACTCATTTAAGTGGGTACACTCATTATATTATAAAGTATTAATTTTTTTGGAATTTGTTTTCTAAAACATTTAAGAAACAAGCAGCTCTACAATTTTTTACTTCTGTTTTTTATTTTTGGGATAAAACTACTACTTACTTTTTGATTTTCAAATGTTAACCTATATTAAAAGTCCAGAAATTGATGGAGTATTATTTAAAATAAATTTTTGATTTTTGCCAAGCCGTTGATGAGATATTCCACTTTTAAGTTTGGGTTGGAGGAGAGTAGTGGTGCATTATTAATACGCTGTAGGCTGTACTGCCACACAAATGATATTTCAAACTAAGCTTAAAAGTGGAATATCTCTTCAATGTATTGACAGAAATCAAAAATGTCAACATTAAAATTTATTTTAACTAATGCTCTATCTTTTTATGAATTTTTTTATATAGGTTGCCATATAAAAATCAAGAATGGGTGTTACTCCCAAAAATAAGAGTGACAAAAAATATCTTTAATATAAAATTATAGAGTAACTTGTATCTTAAATGTTCTAGAAAACAAATTCCGGAAAAAGTTTAAACTTTCCAAAATAATGAGTGTACTTACACTTGAATGGATCACCTGATATACAATTTTAACAAGTACATTTTTATTGGTTTTAGTAATCACTGAGGCAGATATTTATATACTTTTACATATTTTTATTGGTAAAAAAAAAATAGTTGGTTTATACCAACTTTAAGTTTTTGGATTTAACTGTATATTTTAAAATTGTATAAATTTTTAGAGTTTATTTTAAGGATTTCATACATTTTTATAATAATAATTTATGGGAACTATCCAATTGATAAAATATGCATTAAGTATTAATTAAGTAATGATTACATATTATATTTTTAAGACCTTTTCAACAGCAGTTTAGTTAATTTAAGATACTCAAATTTATGTTATGAGTTTTCCAATATGACATTTATATATATATATATATATATCAATATGACTTCTTTTAATCTTTTTTTTTAGCGCATATTTGGTATTTTTAGTTCATACTTGTATAAATATTTAAAGATTTTTAGTGCATATAAATATATTTGTCCTAGTGATAGGTCATTTATTTATGCTAAATACTTCTATATGCTAGCTATGATTTGGTAATTGAATACATTGGGATTCAGTTGTTTCATAATTTATGGATCAAGGAGAGGCCAATCTTATTTAAATTTGGAAGAACAGATTATTAAAAAAAAATTCTTGGAACGGGTTTGCCACTGTTGTAAGTTGAAAGTTAGGAAGATAAGATACATTAATTTATTTAATTTATATCTGTAAGCAATGATAAACCATTGCTAATGAAATGCGTTTTTGAGCAAATTTCAGTTACTCATGTTTTGAAATACTTTAATTTTAAAGATTTTCGTCTACATTTGATCTTACATAAAAAAAACTACTACAACGTGCCCACTTTTTTTCTGTTTTTTATCACTTTATTTAAAATAATATACTTGTAATCTGTAATTTATTAGCTTTACAATAAACAAATATGATTTGAGGAAGACAAATAAGGCATGATAATAGCATTCCTGAAATTTTATAATTTTATTTACTGTAGTGATTAGGTATTTTTAGTGTATCTGTTTAATATTTTGAAATAGACTATTTTTATGATTTTTTATGTTACGCGTGATCTACATTTAATTTTTGTTATTATGTGTGATTTTACTGTTAGATTTTGTTGTTGTATGTTATTTACAATATGATAACATTATTTTTATTAACATAAATAGAAAAACACAATAGTACTCATATCCCGAAGGGTTGGTCAATTTTCATCTTATTGTCTTTGGTGGTCAATGCTTATTCATCTTAAATAATTGTATAGTTATCGCCAATTTATTTTTCATAAGAATAGTGACAATTTGGAATGTACAAATTATTAATATTTTATTTTATTGTACCTACCCAATTATTATGATTTATGTCATATTATCACTACTGTGAATTATTATATTAAACATGTTTCTAAATAAATCATAAAACCTCACGAACCTCCATTGCCTTGTAGATAACTTGTCTACCATACTGTAGGGCATAGATCACTAGCGATAGATAAATCACATGTAACTATTGTGCACTTTTAAATTATTTTTTTTAATATTAATATTATTTTAATTTTTAGAAAAATCTATTATCTCTTGTAATGAAACTCAATTTTTGTGCGGTTCAGGAGAATGTATACCTTTAAAATGGAAATGTGATTTTAACCCAGATTGTGCTGATGGCTCAGATGAGTTATATTCATGTGGTAAAACAACTTTAAAACTTTATTATTATTTAATGTAGGTATGTGAAAGTTTATTATTTATATTTTGTAGGTGTTCCAACTTGTAAACATTTTCAGTTCCAGTGTGCACTATCAAAAAAGTGTATTTCACGGGCATGGATTTGCGATGGGGAACACGATTGTGGTCTAATTGAGGGTTTAAATTCTACAACAGAACAAGATACATCTGATGAAGACCCATTGCAATGTAATTTCAAAAATAGTGTTTTTAATTTTTCTAACATTAAATAATATTGATTCATTTATTTTTTTATATATGTGTAAGTTAAAATACTATTTTTTATTTTATTTATGCCAGGTCAAAAATCTGGAAGTTGTCCTCCAAATATGGCACGATGTGGTAATTCAACACAGTGTGAATATATTGAAGTATTTTGTGATAACATTACACATTGTGCAAATAGCATGGACGAAGGAAGTTTTTGTGGTAAAAATATTAAAAATAATAATTTTATAAGTTTTATTATAAGAAATATATAAAACTCTTGTAGATAATATGGTTCCATGTCATGGCTTAAATTGTACCCATCAATGTAAACCAACTGGTAAAGGTCCAGCTTGCTTTTGTCCTGAAGGGATGCAACCCCATAAAAACGAATGTATAGGTAATGATTTTGTTTTATTAGATATTAATTTTAACTTTTATAATTTTATTACATAGCTCTGAATTTCCAATTATTTTTTTTTCAGATATGGATGAATGTAATGTTTTAGACTATACGTGTGATCAAATATGTAAAAACATAAATGGATCTTTTAGTTGTAGTTGTGTTCCTGGTTATGTTCAAGTTAATTCAACTTGTAAAGCTATTAATGGTAATTAATTATTCAAATCCATAGATATTCACTATAATCAGTTAAATTTTAAATTATATATTGCAGTTCCTGAAAATGAACCAGCAACTTTATTTGTTAGTACATCTAAAGAAATAAGGAGGGTATATCTAAATGGTACATCTTATCCTGGTCCAAGATGTAATGTTCAAGCCTTATCCTTAACATTTGACCATAGAAATCGTACAATATGTTTTATTCATCAATACAATAAAATTGATGGAACTAAATTGAGCTGTGCTAAAATAGATAATCTTTCTATATTTTGGGATTTACCTTCACCAACCTTTTATCCATTATTAAGTTTGTGAAATAAAATATAATTATTTTTGGTAATCATTTTAATTGTTCATATTATTTTATAGCTACTACACATGTGGCATTAGATTGGGTATCGGGCAACTGGTATTATGTAGATGATGAACGAGATATGATATATATGTGTACATCAATTATGAAATATTGTGACATTTTGATTGATACAAATTTAAATAGACCTAGAAGTATAGCTTTAGATCCAACCAAAGGGTATGCCTTTAATTTATATGTATTAATTAAAAATAATTTTATTTTAATAGTAGTATAATATATGCATACAAATAAGTTATCTCAAACTCAATTTTCTAATAATTATATATATTTTAGACCCTTAAAATTTAGTTGAGCTAGTCTGCTTTTTTATTTTTTGTATATAAACAGTATTTCCTTGCATATTATTCCATACGTGTATAGTTTTTCCTGTTCAAAGCTTTCATTTAATTTAAATTTTAGGAAAAGAAAACAGTTTGGGTACATAAAATGCCTAATAAGATTATACTATATTAGTTTATTAGGTTTGAATTTATAAGTTAATACCAACACTAACAAATAGATCAATAGATTTTTTTTACATTCTGTATTTGTATAAATTTAGTAGTTGTTTGCATACAATTATAGTTGATATAATGAAAAGTACTTAACACATATTAGTAAGTTGCATACAGAAACTATGTAAATATTTTAAAGTTCTCATTAATTTATGTTAACAGATACATGTTCTTTACAAAATGGGGACAATATCCTGCAATGGTAGAAAGAGCTCAACTCAATGGTCTTGATAGACAACCATTAGTAGATCACAAAATAGTATATCCATATGGATTAACTGTTGATATTCCATCTGAACATGTTTATTGGGTTGACACTTATTTAGATTTTGTTGAAAGAATCAATTATGATGGATCTAATCGGCGTACAATACAAAAAGGATTTCCAGTAATTTATAAGTCTAATATTTAATTTGAAATGTCTCACATTTAATTGTTTACATAAAATGTTAACTTAGGTTATAAATTTGTATGATGTATCTGTTTTCGAAAATAATTTATATGTAACATCTTGGAGACTACAGAGTGTAATAAAACTTAATAAATTTAACAGTAGTTCTTACGAATCATTAATCACAAATAACTTAAGTCGGCCATTCACTATTCATGTGTTTCATAGACAAGAACAACCTGAAAGTAAGATATAACTTTAGGAATAAATGTAATGTATAATATATTTTAATCTTTAAATCTAAGTCAACATAATAAAACAACAAAAAATGTAATATTTTACTCTATTTAGGTTAAGAATGCCTGAAGTAAAATTAAAACAAATTTTATTTGCGTTCTTGCTGATAGTGAGAATTTAATGATCAATAATAATTGCTCCATCACATCTGCGTTCATCACAAATGAGCAGTTATATACGAATACAAATGCTTTTTTTGTAATTTGGATAGTCTTAATCAAATAGAGTTTAGATTCTGAGCTCTAGCAAGGATTTTATTGACTTGGTTTTTAAATTCTGAATGGAGTGAATTTGCTCATAATTTTTTTTTTTAGTAATGATTTATTTTGCGTTTGTGTATAAATTTATTAACTTTATGTCCTACGTTTTCAACTTTCCATCATATTCTCAAATCTCATCAGCACACCTATCAAAATTCTCAGTTCTTTTTAAAAATTTGTTTAATGTTGATTTAGTAGAAATAGATTAGTCAATGACTGTTTGAATATTTGTAATTTAATTTTTGTTAAGCTTAAACTTTTCATTTACAGATATTATTGATTTTTTCATAATTATATAATGTTTTGTTTAGTTAAACACCCCTGCATGATCAATAATGGTGGCTGTGATCATATTTGTGTTACTGTTTATAAAAATAAGGAACCCACGGCTCATTGTTTGTGTGAACCTGGTTATAAACTTACTTCTGGAAAATGTATTTGTTAGTATATTTACAGACTTTTTAAGGCAATATTTTTATATTTTAAGTATTCATCTTATTTTTATATTTTTTAGCATTAAAATTATCTGCATTTTTGATATTTGGTAAGAGTAACCCACCAATGATAAAAGGCATATCAATGAATCCAAAACATAATAAAGAACAAATTATTTTACCATTGAATGATGGACGTTTGCCTACATCTATTGATTTTGATGTTAAAACACAGTCTATATATTACTCTGGTGGAAAAAAAAGTGCTATTGAACGAATGAGATTAAATGGAACAAAAAAAGAATCGGTCAAGATATTACCTGAAATGAACTGTGAGGGTTTAGCTATTGATTGGACTGGTCGTAATTTATTCTGGACAGATGAAGGTTTGGGTACAATTAATGTGTTTAAGTTAGATGATCCGACTAAACAAAAAGTATTGATAACTGACAAAGTATATCATCCTAGATCAATTGTACTGGATCCTAAAAATGGGTATGCAAAATATTCAGTTTAATTTACTTATTTATGGTGTTTCATAGATAATGTATTTTAAGTTTCATGTATTGGGGAAATTGGCCTCGAGGATCTACACAATTTAGTTATGTTAAAACTAAATCAAGTGGTAGTATTGAAAGAGCTTGGATGGATGGAAATAATCAAACTAGCTTTGTTAATCAAGATGTTCAGTGGCCAATAAGTCTTACTTTAGATTTTTTTACTAGAAGGTTATATTGGTCTGATGTGTACTATGATAGAATAGAGTGTATTGATTTAGACAGAAGTAATAGACAAGTTATTAAACAATCAACTCCTTATCCATATGGAATCGCGATTTATAATGATTTACTATTTTGGACTGAAACTGATACTATGGAAGTATTGGTGAAAAGCTATAATTTAGGAAATAAATCTATAGAAATATTAGGAATTGAAAATCCGCAACTTTTAACATTAAAAGTATATAATAGTGAAGCTCAAGGTAAGATTTGTTTGACTTTGTACGGAAATCATAAAATAGAGATAGTAGTACTTTACCTTCAACCCAACTATTTGGGATCAGCTATCTCAAACATCCTAAACTTTTACTTGACGTGATCCCCCTCATCAACCTCGTTTACACCCACTCTTATTCTTAATCTAGAATTCTTTCCCTCTGCCTCATATCTCTCCCTGAAACCATACTCTATATTTTTAAATTATTTAATAATAGGCTGATAATCTTTAATAATCATTATTTATTCAAAATTACTGTAATCTAATTATAATTCCAAATACATTTTGATATTATAATGATATTTTTTTTATATAGTTAAAGTATCTCCATATTGGTGTGAAAAAATAGAGTTATGTCCTGGACTGTGTATGTCTACACCCAATGGACCAGTGTGCTTATGCAATGATGGTTATGTATTAAAAACTATTGATGACAAAAAAAAAGAATGTGTCAAGTCTAGTAATTACTCTGTACTAACTGCTTGTGACAAACCAGACCATTTTCAGTGTATTAAAAGTAAGGAGTGTTTAGATAAAAAATTAACATGTGATGGAGATAATGATTGTGGAGATGGCTCTGATGAAGACAATTCAATAAATGGTCCTTGCCGTAAGAATTTTGTTAAACAAATTATTAATTTGACCAGAATAAATATCCATAAGTATAATGTTTATGCAGATAATCTTACTTGCCCTCAAGAAAACTTTTTGTGTGATTTTGATAAATGTATACCAAAATTCTGGGTTTGTGATGGTGAGAATGATTGTAATGACAAAACTGATGAAAAATCTGAATTATGTGAGTCATGCTTAGCATCACAGTTTGCATGTACAGTTACTAAACGATGTATTCCCCATTCATGGGTTTGTGATGGTACATTTGATTGTGGAGATGGAGACACATCAGATGAACATCACTATTGTGGTATGTTCTAGTATTTAATACTGAAAACTATATTGTATTTTACGCACACTCAACTAGTTCCTCATCAAAAATTTCTTTTTTTATGACATATTACATTGCATTGAGTTGTTGGTAGAAATTATTTACTTTATTAATATCAAGAAACATGTGACTTCTTTATATTTTAAGTGTTATTCACTATTAACACTATGTACACTAGTATAACACTTAGATACCTGAATTTTTGGTCTTGGTCCAACTAACGGGTAACATAGCAAAAGTATCTAAGCAAACTGAGTAAAATTTGTTTATTTTTAGTTTTAGATTCAAATTAAACAATATTTTAAATGGTGAGACATTGAATTATTTCTTTATTCTAAATATAACACTCAATTTTTTTAGAAATAATGACAACAATTTTAAACTATTATAACTTTGTTTTTAATTTTCTGCTTTTACTCTTAAACAAAAATTTGAAAGTTTTATTCTAAAGTATGATTTTTGCTATGTTGCTATTAGACCAAAACAACAAATGCAGGTATAGCACCCTGTTAAAATATTGTTTGTTTTTTTATTAATAATTTTAAGTATATATTGTACACTAACTTGCTATTAAGTATTAAATTATAATTGAAAAATTTGCTTTTTAGAGACTTGTCATGAATTTGAATTTAAATGCAAAAATGGACATTGTATATCATATGAATATTATTGTAATGCAGAAGATAATTGTGGTGATGGTTCAGATGAAGAGAAATGTTCTAACTGTTCGGGTGAAGTAAGAAAAGTTTTAAATTTAAGAACTGTAAATTAGAGATGTGACAAACTATTCAATTTTTGAATCAAATCGAATTTGGGGTGTTCGGTTCGATTCAAAAATCAAACTGAAAATTGAAAAAAATTGAACTAAAACAAATACCCAATAGAAAATCATTTGATGCCATTTCTGCGCGGTCACCAATACAATGTTTTGTGCTGGGATAGAGCGGCCTTGTTATGAAAAAGAGTTATTTTTTTTTATTAGTGAGATTCTTAATCGTAAAATTGGTAAAGGTCATTGGGGTTAACCTAACTTAATCCTTAACCTTTTTCCTTTTTAATGTTCAAGTTAAATAAAGTATTTTAAAAGTTCAGTTTAGTTCGAGTTCGAATATAAATGAATAGGTTTGGTTCGATCTTAAAAATCAGGATTTGTAATCGTTTCTACTATAAATATTATTTATTATTTATTTATTTTACACTGCATTCTAGTTTCTTTGTGCAAAAAACAATACTTGTATACCATTACTAAAAAAATGTGATGGGGTAATTGATTGTGATGGAGCAACAGATGAATTAAATTGTACTAATGCATTAAACAAAATTAATCATGGATGTTCAAATAATGAGTTTTTGTGTTCCATTTCTACTGATTTTTGTATTGACAAACATTATGTCTGTGACGGATTACCTGATTGTCCTGATGGCAGTGATGAAAAAAATTGTAGTAAGTTTTTGTTTAAATATTTGTATAAAACATAATATATTTAATTGTTTATTGTTGTTTATTAGTGTTGAGGAAGTCTTCAGTTTTATATTTGTGTGTATACCTGTTACCTTATGTATTGAAGTCTATTGTAGTATTTATCTACTCATTTTGAATACTCAACTGTTGTTAAATACTTAATATTTGATTACAATTGTTAAAAATAATATTGATTACTTATGCAACCTTTAAAATTATTTGTACTAAGTAATCAAATCTAATATTAAGTTAATATTTTTTCAGCTTTAATTAAAAATTGCACTCTTGAAAATTGTCAAATTCATTCAATAGATAAATCACCCTTAAACATTTGTCAATATCCAAATAAATCCTGTGACAATAACACTTTATGTGTTTCTGTAGAAATGTTATGTAATGATGAAAACGATTGTTTAGATGGTTCAGATGAAGGTGGTCAATGTGGTAAGTTGTAACTAGAAATATTTTTCCATTGGGAGTTAATCCCTTGACCTTTTTTTAAATATCTCTAAATGCTTGGTCATGAATTCTACTCTCCGTTCATACCCCTTAAAATTTACCTATCATATAAATAACCTTCCATTAATATCAGCTTTTCCCTTTATTAGTGATGTTGATTGTACTTTGACACCTATTCATTGTCTTCTTAAACATATTGAAATATATAATCTTTTGTTGCAAAGCCTTTATATTCTTAGTGTTTATAAACCACACTTCTCAGCAGTTTCATTTTCTTTCTCCACTCAAATCCATTTTATGTTCTCATATTCACCTTATCTTGGAATACGGCTGTATCCTTTGGACTCTTCTACACCCTGCGGCAAGACCTCAATTCAGCGTGTTCGTTCAACATAAATTTCTCCATTTCACTTTAATATTTTCACCCACACCCCTTCATGATTACTCTATTCTCCAAGATTTAAGCCTTATTATTGATATCCGACTCTTTTTTTAACCTTGTATTCTTCTCTAATCTTATCTTTAGTAGCAAAAATAGATTCTTATTTTCTTTTATTTCAACTCTATTTTATAATATTACTCTTCAACATACCTGCTCTTCCATGTCTTTCATAATTACACAGTCTTCTTTTAATTATTCTCTCAACTCCCCTGTTTCTTGCCTTATGGTGTCTCGCTGTGTTCTTTAGTTTTCATATCTCTGTTACTATTTTATTTTTTTATTTTTATAATATAAAAATGTTTAAAACAGAGTCCAATATTTTTTTATTTTTCTCTGCCCTGAATATATGACAATGTATTTAATTCTATATTTATCAAAAAACAAAGATAAAATTATTTATTTTATTTTTGGTCAGTTTTATTTTAAAATTTGTAGTGTTATTTTAAAGTGTGTATTTTAGTGCTACAATTTCCAAACCCTGTATTTTCTATTTAACTTAAAAAAATTGTTAAAATAATTTAATTACATTTTAAATGTTAAATAATTACTTTTTTTAGTGGAAAATTTATGCGAATCTGGGTCTGATTGTTCCCATACTTGCATAAATAGTCCAGATGGTTTCATATGCCTATGTCCTAAAAATATGACTCTTCAACTTGATGGAGTAACATGTACAATTGTGAATCCTTGTAATACTTGGGGACGTTGTTCTCAAAAGTGTTTAGAGATTGATCAACAAGGACATAAGTGCACTTGTAATGAAGGTTACTTATTAGCTACAGATCATTTTACTTGCAAAAGTACAGGTATATTTGAACAATTAATAATAAAAATGACTATAAAATATTGTGAATGATGTTTTTATTAAAATCAGCGATTTTTTATAAAGATTTTTAGTAAAATTGATTATGGTTTTTTCAGGCATTATAAAATTGTTTAATAATTAGAATTATTATTTAGAATTTTTCCAAACCGTACTTTTATCCTATACACTAATACATATAAACTTTTAAATTTTTTGGAGAATTTCCTCCCCTTTTTTTAAACCAGTTTTGAAAAGAGAATATATTGTAAAAGTATTTGATATATTATAATTATAAAACACTATTATTGTTTATATTATTTATAACAGTTTTAAAATTAGATTAGAAGATGCTTTACGGATTTTGAAAATACAAAATTTAATCTCTGGGCCAAGGATTTCTCCAAACCAGTTAACCTTTGACTCAATTAAACAAAAATTGAAACATTAAAAAAAAACATTCCAGTGCTTTAAAAAACTATTGAACTTTAAAAACCGGCTTTTCACCTTCACGGGGAAATAAATTATTTCTAATTGGTTAATATTAAACTTATCAAACTTAGCACCAAAGATGAATCCTTTTAAAATCAGGCCAATTGTGTTTTTACTCATAATCAATTTATCCTAAATTATTTTTATGTATATCAACATATTCAAAACAAATTTACCTTTTTTGAAAAACTATTTTAAAAAGAGGAGAGGGGATGGCTATTTGAAAATATTGTAAATATAATAATAAAATGATTCTATAATTATATTAACTGGAATATCCAAAATAAGTTTTATTCGAAATTTTTGTAGTTAATCACTAAATTTAAAATTTTTAAATAAATCAACCTGTTTATATAAATAAATAAATATATTCATGCAATTTTATTTGCATAGATTCTTCTGTGCCACAGATAATATTGAGTAACAAATATGAAATACGGGGTATTGATCTAGTTACAAGAGATGTCAAATCATTAATTTCTAATTTGAAAAATACTGTCAAGATAGATTTTTATCATGCTAATGATGGAACTGATACACTTTATTTTACTGATTTAGCAGATGATAAAATATTTAAAGGCACAATAATTGGTGGATGTATGTTTAAAATTTACGTTTTATTTGTATACAAATAATAATAATTTTAATTATAAAATATTTCAATTTTAGCATTAAGTGAAGTAGAAGTTGTAGTTCAAAGTGGTCTAACAACTGTTGAAGGACTTGCTGTTGATTGGGTTGCTGGTAATATTTATTGGGTTCAGAGTAATTTAGATCAAATTGAAGTAGCTAAATTAAATGGAAGTTTCCGAAAAACTTTAATTTCTGGAGATATGGAAAATCCAAGAGCCATTGCATTAGATCCAAGATTTGGATATTTATTTTGGACCAGTTGGGATACAGCAGTACCTCGAATTGAGCGTTGCAGTATGGCTGGTGAATTTCGTAAAATTATTGTTATTGTGAGCAATTTATTTGATGGTGAATGGCCAAATGATTTGACTTTAGATTATGAACTTAATCGAATTTATTGGATTGATGCAAGGTAAATATATAATTTTAAATTTATTTATTCACTTGGTTTAGAATTTGAGAGGATTAAGGATTGTATAGGTTTTACAATGATTTTGTTTTTTTTTTTTTGTGGACAACTTTTCTACCAGCAATTTTGCTCCAATTTAAAATGATAATACTTTTTCTGAAGTAAATCTGACTTGGGTGGTACTTAAAGAATTTCATTTTTTGATTTTTCCAGCTGTTTTCATAATAAATGGGAAAAAAATGTAGGAAAAACTGGAAAATAAGTACAATATTAAACAAATTATTATTATAGATAATATATAATGTATATGTAATTATTTTGCTTATGATCTATATATTGTTAATAAAACAACACTTAACTGAACTCCGCTCAGAATTGTTTTTCATTAGCAATAGTTAATCGGTCCATACAGATATACAGTAAGTCCTCATTTAGCATCGTTTCGCCATCGCATTGTAGAAATTTAAGTCCTTATGTTTCATTTAATTTGCAACGGTTAAATTATTTGTTTATCAAATTTTTGTTTTGTGTATATATTTATATAAATTGTATATGCAATTTAATTTTATCGACCAAATAATACTGTTGTCGTTTTGATTGACATACATATCACACGAGGTATTATTTTTATTTATTGTAGGTAATATGTAATTTGTAATTGTTTTTCATTTTATTGATAGTTCAACAACACTTTTGCTACCGATTATATTATTTTTGTGGATGTGCATAATATTACTATTACATATTATTTTACTGTTACACATTTGATAATCTATAATTAATATGGCAACACCCTAGCTCGCTTTCTATGATCTAAAATATTTTAAAAAATTAGAAAACTGTAACTCTTTCTACAAAAATAGACATTTAAAACGTTTTGAATCCAGTGAACTAATGGTAGATATTGCTTATCTTTATTATCTTACACCAATTACTGTTGTCTGAACTATTAAAAGCAATTCTGAAAAAAGCTACTAGTTCAAATAAAATAAATCAAACTCAAAATTCTTTAATAGTAAATATAGAAAAAAAATGTTTTTTGTGGATTAAATATTTTAATTATTTTTAAATTTTTAAACATTGTTCTGTTAAAAGCTGAATCGCTATTTGATAAATTAATATAACTAAATAGTGATGAGTTTCATAATGTTGAATTTAATGTTAGTAGAAGTTGGTTTGATGAGCATTTTAAAAACCAATTTAATTTTCATAATATAAAACTTAATGGCAAAATTGCAAATGCTGATCAATCTGCAGCAGATTCTTTTATTTCCAAATTACAAAAAATTATCAAAGAAGGATACATATCAAAACAAGTATTTTAATGTTGATGGAACGAGACATTTTGGAAACTTATGCTTTCTAGAATTTATATTACCCAAGAAGAAAAGTCAGTTCTAAGATATAAATTAGCTAAAAGTCGACTGACAATGTGTTATTGGGTAGGAATGCTTTTGGTGATTTTAAAATGAAACCGTTGCTAATTCACACAGCTGAAAAACTAATTAATTATAATAATATGTACATTGACAGAAGCCTATTATAATAAAGTGCATGTGAAAAGTGTTTCATTTAAAGTTTTTTCGGTTAATGTTGTGTTTTCCAGGAACCTAACGTCAACTTTAAATAAGGACTTACTGTACTTTAAATTTCCCTTTTATCTCTCCCAACTTCTCACCTACAATATTGACCCACCCATCTTGCAAAGTATGTACCTCTTTTTTATGTTAATTTTGTTTTTTTTATTATTCCTTAGATCAGATTCTATACATACAGTAAACTATGATGGTCATGATCATCATCTTGTGTTAATTGGTCACGATCTTCTTTCTCGTTCATTTGCTATTACTATTTTTGAAAATTATGTATACTGGACTGATTGGAGTAGTAATTCAATAAATAAAGCTAATAAATGGTCTGGTTCAAATGTTTCTGTTGTTTACCTTACTCAAACACAACCATTTGATGTTAAGATATTGCATCCTAGTCGACAACCAAAAGGTTTTATGTTATTATATTTTATATGAGTTGACTAAAGTTATATTAATGTTTTTAAGTAAACAATTTATGTATTTGATAATTTACCAATTATAATTTCATTTGAAATGTTTTAAAATGTAATTGTATATTACATACAATTTGGTGACTATAAATTAACAATTGTATGAAATTATAACTGAATGGTTGTTGCTTTCTTGAATTTTATTTATAATGTTTATTTACATTATTATTTACTTATATAATAACTTTCATTAATATTATTGTTGTGTTGGCAGTTGAATTTAATCCTTGTGGAATTAATAATGGCAATTGTTCACATTTATGTTTATTAAATATAAATTCTACTTATAAATGTGACTGTCCACATATAATGCAACTCTCTTCAGATAATCATACATGCATCGGTAAAAACTAAAATTTATTTTGAATACAAGTTGTTTTGTTTTGCTTTAAATAATTTATTTTATGTTACAGTAAACGAAATTGTTTTATTATTTGCACAAATTAATGAAATTCATGGAGTAAATTTAGATCGACCATATTATAATACAATTCCAACATTATTGTCTTACGAATCACAATCTTTATTGCATACACAAATAGATTATTTGGCTATCAATAAAACAATTTACTGGTCTGATTATTTAAGTAATGAAATTAAAAGATCTAGTTTATCAGGCGACATCATTGAAGTAATTTTAGATACAGGTATTTTATAATGATAAATTTACATTTATAATAAACAAAATTCTGCTATGGTAAGGTTATCTAAGATAGATTATTTTGCTTAGATATATTTATACATAAATCAATGTTTTTTAAACTATTACTTTTTCTTTTAGGAATTCATCATCCAAATGGATTTGCTATTGATTGGCTGTCTAAAAATATATTTGTTAGTAGTTCAGATCAGAATCCCTTTACTGAGGAAAAAACCACTGCTCCCAAATTTATTATAATAGCTTGCAATCTTGATGGAGAATATTTTACCACTATATATTCCAGTGATTGGACTGATAAAGAAAACAATAAAACTGTACAAATAGGCTCATTAGCTATATTTCCACAACAAGGAAAATTATTTTGGTCTCAAACAATGGCAAGTGGCCATCATAATATTATAATGTCAAATATGAATGGATCGTCTTATTCAATAATTTTCGCGGAAAAGATAATACCTTTTATTCCAGGATTTACTAGTAAGTATTTGTTAAACTATTATCATCATCTAAAGGCCTTACCATGATAGTCATATGAGAGACATATGTCTCTAATGTATACAGCTCAACACTTCAAACCATATAAGATAGTCTTAACACACTCTTGTAAAACTTACCTTTAAGTCTCATTAGGATTCTCTTTTCTCATAAAATACCTGTCCACTTAATTTGACCACACTTAATTCTAGGTTTCACATCCTTATCAAAGTCACCATTTTATGTTCATAATATCCTAAGTACTTAAAACCTCCCTAATATATCACCTGTTATTGTAACCTGCTAGTGTTGTCCCATCAACCTATTGTATTTTTTCTCCAAATCCATACTCTATTAATTTTGCTTTACTTCTGTTTATTCTTAGTTCTCTTCCTTCAAGTGCTTCTTTTAATTTCTTAAGTCTATTGTTAACTTCTTTCAAATTTCCTTTTATCAAAAAAATATCTGCAAACATAGTGCACCATGGTACTTCGCCTTATATTTTCTTTGTATGAAAGTAGATAAGAGCTCAAAGCTGAACTCTGAGCATACCTACTCCAATCAGAAAAATCTTCTATTATTCTAAACACACTTTTTACACTTGTATTTGAACCTTTATACATAACTAATATATGATTTCGGAATTCATTTTCTCATTAACATCCAAATTAGAACTTCTCTTAGCATTTTAGCTTTGTGAAATAGGATAATATCATCACTTCCTAATTGATGTAACTTCAATATATTGTAAATTAATTTAACGAATAAAGAATGGACATAAACAGCAGGATCTAAGTTCCTTACTGTTTTTCTCAGAAAATATGTATTTACACACAAAAAAAAATTATCACATTAAAAAATCACTAATTGAGTACATCTGTACAATTTTATTTTGTCTTTAGGTTTGACAGTTGATCAGGAAACAAATACACTTTATTGGGTGAATGCTGATAAACATTCTATACATTCTTATAGTATTCAAAACTCTAAAGTAAATCCCCCTTTGAATTTACCAGATGAAAGCTATCCATCCTATATAGCTTTATATAAAAATAATATTTATTATGTGGATAATAAATTAAGGAATATTCAATTTGCAAATAAAATTACTGGAAATGGAAATTCATTATTTCGCAATATAACTGCAGGTAATATATTCAAAAATTAAAGATAATTTTTTTTTTCAATATACATTGTGTATTTGAAAATGTGTGTATGACTAATTTATTTTATAATTCAAATATTGTTTTATTTGAATTTTGATTCTGAGTAGAGCAATCTTCATTATCGTAGAACAGCCTATTAAATTTTTTTTTATTTCCATATAATAACTTTTTTTTTATTTTTTTTGTTACATTGTGAAAATTATTATTATATTATTAAGTGTTTATAAAAACAATCACTTATCAATTTTCTATATTTTAAGTCTGTATAACTTAGTTATATTTGTAAATATTTAAAAGTACTTTTTTGTTATCTATACTGTTCTTTATGTATATTGCAGTTAGGTGTTAATTTCAAAAATAAATGAACAATATTAAAGTTATTTTTATTTGTTATGGCTACCATGTATCTTAAACACTTAATTTATATGTTTGTAATATATGTGCAGTACAAGTTTTAACCTTAATTGTTTTAATAACTATTTATATTAAACAATTTTAGTTCTTTCCATGTATTCCATAATATATTTATTCCCGGTAATTGTACTTAAAAGATGTATTTTGTTTGTGCATTAAGTAAACAAATTGTTAGGTCTTGTTTAATGGTTTAATTTTTTGGATTCAATAGACGAGTCAATAAACATTATAATTGCCTTGATTAATAATTAAAATACTTTAATGATACAAATATAATTATTTTAAATATGTTAAGTTTTATTAATAATTAATGAAATTAATTAATTATTTAATATATAAAAAAAATATATTTATATTTTAGATGTATATGCATTGAGTCTATACGATCCATCTTTACAAACTGGTGTTAATGGCTGTTCAAAAAATAAAGGACTATGTTCTCATATTTGTTTGCCAATTTCTGCTGATGATTGGGTTTGTCGTTGTGCTGATGGTTATACGATTGATCCAAAAAATAAGAATGATTGTATTGGTGCTAAAGAATTTTTATTGTATACTGCTGAATCTGAAATCAAAGGCATATCTTTAAAAAAAAATGATACAAATAAAGTATTAAGTCCATTGTCGAAGACATCAATGGCATTTAGCATTGATTTTTATGAAGGTAGTAACTTTGTTAAGTTGACAAGTTTATTTGCATCTTTTAAATTATAAATTATATTTTAGATTATATTTATTGGTCTGATGATGAACAAGGAAGTATTATGAGAATAAGGCGTGATGGAACTGGTAGACAAATCATTTTAAATCGTGAGCAATCTGGTGAAACATCAACGGGTACTTGGGTATCAGGTATATCTTATTGCAATATAAATTTAAAATTAGTATATTTTTCAACACAATATTTATTTTTAGGAATTGCTATTGATTGGATTGCCGGACATATTTATTGGGCTAATCCATTGTTAAATATTATCCAAGTTGCTTATCTTAATGGATCTAATGCTTATGTAGTATTAGATGGTGGAGAGACTATGGAGAAGCCAAATTCTTTGGCTGTTGACCCTGTTGCTGGATTTTTATTTTGGAGTATTAGACGCTATCATGGAGTTTCAAGATCGTCATTAGACGGAATGAATAGAAAGAGTATTTTATTAAACAAAGATCAACCATTTGTCGAGGATATTACATTAGATTACGCCGTATGTGTAAACTTAAAACAAATTTGATTAAACACCTTTATTAAATCATTTATTTATTTGTATATTAAAACAGAATCACAAAGTATACTTTTGTCAACAAAGTTTAATTGGCCGTTGTAATTATGATGGTTCAGAATATGAAGTATTATATAAAGAAAAAAATAGTAATCCAGTTAGTATTGTAGTACATGATGGGTACATTTACTGGCTTGGAGTGTAAGTTTAAGTGCTTATAATTGTTTTCATATTAAAAACTGCAATGTTTATTTTTTACAGTATGCAAACTCAAGGCTTATCTTCATTAATGGTCTCGCCTATTAACAATATTTCAGCTACAGAGGAATTGATACAAGAAATTGGTGAACATCCAAAAGATGTACAAATATTTTCAAAAAGTCGTCATCAAGGAATTAATATTTGTGCTAAACATAATGGAGGTTGTCAAGAACTATGTTTATATAATGGTACTCATGGGGTTTGTGCTTGTGCGCATGGTATTATTGATACTGATGGAAAATCATGTAAAGGTATGATTATTTGAAATCTATTTTAACTAATATTTATGGCGTTACATGCATATATTAAAATTAAAGTTTATTACGTATTGTATTTACATTTCTAGATTATACTACTTTTCTTATGTACTCACGGGCAGATGAAATTGATAGTATTACTTTATCTGAAAATCCAAATTTCAAAACACCATTCAAGGTTTTACAATCAAAACAATTTATGCAAAATGTAATTGCGTTGTCATATGATTATGCACGGTCTTTATTATTTTATTCAGATATTCAACGTGGTACTATTGATGCAATTCATTTTAATAATACAGGTCATCGAGTTATAGTAGAAAGTATGTATTTTATTATTTTAATTCAAAGTTAAACAAACTTGTAATAGATTCACTCACTTTTATGTTTTTATCATATAGATCAAGAATCTGTTGAAGGTATTGACTATGAAATGAAGGAGAATAAACTCTACTGGACAAATAGCAATGCATCTATTAGTCAAATTAATTTAAATAAACCAAATGCTGTACCTGAAATAGTTTTACAATTAGGACCATCAGATAGACCACGTGGTATAGCAGTTGAAATTTGTGATAAGTAAGTCATTTTTTTTTTTTTTTTCATAATTATAGGTTTTTAAAAACTTATAATAGCATATTTTATTTAATAAATTACTATTTCTCTAATCAGAATGTTTAAAAATGATATGTAGTTTGGAAAATAGGTGTATTTATAGTGTATTGAAATTTAAAATTAAATATTTAATTATTAAATTATTATTTACTAAAAATTGTTGTAAATTTTAAAAAAATGAAATAAATTTATAATAAGCTGTCCTAGCAATGCTTTACTGTTGCAAGATTTCATTACACATTATTTATTGTCCTGCCTGTGTATATTTATACTTTGATAAATATAAAACTGATGATCTACATTTAATCAAGAATCCATAATTTGTTGTAGAAAAATAGGAAAATTATAGATAGCTCATATTGATATTCTTTTATTTTAATTGGTATGAATCGATGAACCATATTAAGCATTTTTTTAAAATAATTCACTCGAATGAACAATATTTTTGACTATTCCATTTGCTTATAATTGAAACAACTTAAAATAATTTAAACTAACATGTCAAGTATGCCATGATTGGATAAGCAATATTTTTGGTTTTCTGTTTTGGTGCATAAATGCACAGTTTTTGGAGTTCCTACTCTGAAAAAACAACATATAGTTTACCGTGCAAAAAATATGGATTTTCTAAATTTAATTCTGTAAAGCATAATGACTGCCCATGAATTTTGTTGATTCTTATCGTGAAAGTAAGACAATCAGTCAGAAAACTGTAATTTGAATGTGTAGAGCAAATTACTTGGAAACATTAGTATATGCAGAATCAGCACATCCTTTTCCTTTACATTTACATTTATCTATTGTTGCTTTAATAAAATGCTTGATTTATGCTTTTGAGGAGGTATTTTATTGATTTTCTTTATAATTTTCTTAATAATTGGGAACAACCAGTAAATGTAAGCAAGAAAAATTTTTGTAATTTTTGAATTTACTTAGTGTAGAGAAGGATCTATTAGTTTTACCTAGATGTGTGTTTTTGTCAACAATTTTTCTATCGAAAACTTGCTACGCAGTATAGAATATAGCATCTTTTCTGAAAGGTAATTTTTTTTCATTGATGCATTGGAGAGGTCATTCTTTTGATTTACCAAGAGATTTTTGAAATAATTGTGATGTTAAATATTTATGGCGTGTAGCGGTGTTACCATTTTTATTGTTTGTATTATGTTTACACAATGTTTTTTACCAGAAATATAACTCCAATCCAAAAATGGTAAGAGATTGATTTTATTCCTTTTAATATTTCGCCACTGACAGAGTTGTTTTTTGAAAGTAGTTTTTGTAATAATCAGGAAACCTTGGAAAAAACATAAAATGAAAATTGGCAAATTTACGTCTTTACAATTTCATTATTTTAAATTTTTTACCTTTCCATTTTCTACTAGAAAAATTTCCCCAATAGAAAAACATTGAAGATCTTTTTTGTTGAAGTTTTAATCTAATTAGTGCCCTAGAAAGTAATGTTTTGAATTTTTTTGTTTTTTTTTAATAATTGAGTAAAACCAAAAAATATGTAGAAAAAACAGGAACATTGACAAAAATAATTCTTTTATTTTATTTTGTCTTTTTAATGTAATTCAGTTTAAAATATTTGTAGAAACTTAAGATGTTAGAAAACTTATATTTACTTTTTCTAGACATGGTAAAACTTTCTGAGCAGTTGAGCAATTTTGAGTTATTTATAGACATTTTATTGTGAGTTTTTACGTTATTTTTATTTGGCAGGTACTCTAGATAAATTGTTAGACTTAGCAGAAATTCTTAACTATTCATCATAAGTTTTATTTGATGGTAATAAAAATATTGAGCTTTATGTAGTAGTAGTAAATATCACAAAATTTTTAAAGAAGTTAAACTGAATTTCGTTTTCCATATCAATGATTTATTGTTAAGTACAGCTTATTTACATGAACAATATTGAGCCATTTCGATCTCGCTATGTCTTTGAGACTATTTATGGTATGACACTAAAGTTTTTCAGTGATATTATGGTCACCAAAAAGAAACAGTATTCTAAAATATGTTGAACGTCTAGGTGGATGGTTTCCAAAATACGGATCATTATAAATTATTATACTTCATTGTAAATCCAGAGCTATGATTATGGCGCAAAGCTAAGTAACACAAATAGAACTTGTTCGTTGACTGTAGTATATTATCAAACATATAAACAGTAGAACTAAAAACTTCACAAAAATCCCCTTCTTTCTTCATTCCATGAGACTCCTATTTTACCTGTGTAATTTTACAGCAAATGGTCCAACCTTTTTGTAGTCTAAACTAATGAACTAATTGTTTTGAAATTTACTCAGATTAATCAATATGTTAATATGTAGATTTAGTACTTTTGTAAATTTCAAGTTTATCAAATGATTACAACCTGAGTTACATGTAAAAGTATTAGCATAGTTTTTACTCGAAACGTTATTTTTTCAATAATTCAACAATGTTTATGTTGTACGTGTTGTTATCATCAGTCTGTGGCAAATAAAAAATAATTTTGTTCATTCATTTTATTGCTGTAATACTATAGTATCGTTTTCCAGCAACATTCATTAGCTTTATTCATAGCTATACATCATACATTAATTTACTTAATCCATAAAATATTGAAGATTTTTTGTGCCCATAAATTTTCACTTGATAAAAAAAAAAAAACATGTTAACTATATCCAACATTTTAATAAACTCAAATTAGAAAAGTTGTGATATCAAAAAGGAGCTAAGTAATTTATTAATTCCATTAGTATTAATTTAGTAAATTAGTAAATTGTTTATAATTGTTTGTGTTTGATGCGGTGCAATAATTGAATACAAATAATTTAACTTAGCTTGGTGGCTACTCATAGTATGTACTTAAATAGTGTTATGATAATATTAATAAATTATAAAATGGGGTTATAAATATTCATATCAGCATTGTATCTTTCTTTTTAGTCGTAAATATTAGTAGCCGTTAAGCTAAGTTTGTATTATTATTTATATTAAATTATTGCACTTTATCAAATATAAACAATTATAAATAATTTCTATACTAATGAATTTAAGAAATTACTACTTAGCTCTTTTTTGATATCAAAACATTTTTAACTTGAATTTTTTTTTTTAGTGAGGTTTTTACACATAGTTGACGGAGGGTTTTTGTTTGGATTTAGTTTACTTTAAATAGATTTAGAGCTTTGAAATTTGGAACGTAAAAGATGATTAAAATTATAAAATTATGAGATAAATATATTTAATACAATATTAGTTACGATAATAGTTAATATAATGTTTCAGGTCTTACGATATTAATATTTATCAGGTGATATTTAATTTGATCAACAATTTTAGTTCTGAGTAGTTAAAACTTTTTTTTTTTACTTTAAGACATATAATTTGGTATTTTTAATATTTTAATTATTGTTCATGGGTTTGAATTCATTATATTAATATTTGTTTAGTTAATTAAACTAAAATTATTTATTAAGAGGATACTACCCACTTTTACTGTCTTAGTTCAACTCGACTTTAATATATCAAAATTAATGTTACTTAGAATGTAAATTGTGGTATTTAGATTGAAATTGTAGTTTAAACAAAACACAAATTATTAAGTTAAAAGAGAAGAATATTTTTAATATAGAGCTTTATTCTATGCAATTATAATACAATTAAGTTATGGTAATGTTAATTTTGGTTTAGCTGTAACTTTTTTTTGTATGAACAATTTTTCAAAAAAAAAAATATATATATATAACCTTCAGAAATATTCTCTTCTTTAATTTTTGCTATTTGTGTTTAAACTACAATGTCAACCTAAATACCACAATCTATGTTTTAAATAATTAATTTCTACTATGTGGTCCATTAGATAGATTAATACATTAGATGCGGGTGTGATGTTCTCTTAATGCATGTTATTATTACATATTGACTTTAAAATAATTTTATTTTAGACGAATGTATTGGACAAATTGGAATGATTTAAAACCAAGTATACAAAGAGCTTTTGTAAATGGGTTCAAGGTAGAGTCTATTATAACAACAGATATTCAAATCCCAAATGCTCTTACATTAGATCATATGACTCAAAAAATGTACTGGGGGGATGCAAAATTAGACAAAATCGAGAGATGCGAATATGATGGAACAAATCGGGTGGTAATTTAGTTTTTATATTTTAATTTATTGACATATATAAAACTTAAAAAGTTAAAACTGATAGAAATCTGATGCTACTTGCTAGGTACTTGCTGAAATGTACCCTCAACATCCATTTGATATTGCTGTGTATGGTGATTATTTTTTTTGGACTGATTGGATATTAAATGCAGTTTTACGAGCTGATAAATATACTGGTGCAAATGTTGCGTGGTTAAGAAAAGATGTCCAAAGACCTATGGGAATAGTAGCAGTCTCTGATAATATTAATGATTGTATGTTTTTTTTACTCTTTGATAATCTATTACAAATTAATTTTCAAATATTATCATTATTTATTTAAGGTTTTAGAAATCCATGTATGACACTTAATGGAGGCTGTGAAGATATATGTCATTTAGATATTAAAGGTGTTGTTGAATGTTCTTGTAATCATAATCGTATGCTTTTACCAGACAACAAAAGATGCATTGAGAGCAACATATTACAAACAAATTGTTCAAGTAATGAATTTGCATGTTCATCAAATGATTGTGTGCCTTATGAAAATACTTGTGATGACATACCTCATTGTCAAGATGAATCAGATGAAAACATTAATTATTGTGGTGAGTATCATACATTTTGCTTGTATTTATATAGGGTAATTTTTTTTTTGTATCATGATCCATCAAATTTCTAGGTGGATATTAAGTGAATTTAATTTCTATTTTTTTTTATCATTGCAGAATTGGTTAAGTTTTATTTTGAAATCATTGTTAGTTTTTTACCCCTACTCTAAAAACCAAGAATAAGAATAGTTTTTAAATCAGAACCCCCCTTATTGAACACTGATTCGAAAATAGAATATTATTCTAGAAATGTTTATATGCATGACACTAATATCAAATTTACTATTTATGAGTTACAACTGTTTAAAGTTGAGATCATGAGAGTAGAGAATGATAATATATTGTATAATGTCTATTTTAGATTTTGAGTGGAGCGAAGATTATAGTTTTACAAAGATGGCTTTTTTTTTTATCTATGCACAACTTTTTCTACCAACGATTTTGCTCCAATTTTTAATGTTTCTAAAGGGAAATTTCACTAGCAAGGTACTTTAGATGGGTAATTTTACGATTTTCTCAGGAGTTTTTTCATCAAATTTGAAAAACTAAAAAAATAAACAAGTGTAGCTACTGTTATAGATAATTTTTAATATACACCTGAAGTAACGATAAAACATTGCTTACGAAAAAAAAATTCTCAGTAAAATTCAGTTAATAGTGATGCTTTGTCAACATTAAATATGCCATTTTATAGTAAAATAATTAAAAAGGTTTTATGTATTTTCTTTATTAATATTTCTTTAATGTTGTACCGATTTTCCTAGTTTTTCTACATTTTTCCCAGTTTTCCCATGTTTTATCCCGGTTTTTCACATTTTCAAGGAAATTTAAGTATACTTTGACAAAAAAGATTAAACAATTCCACAATGACTAAAAAAAAAAAATAAACAGATATCTGAGATAAAAGCTCAATTTTTGTTAAAAAAAATTACCTTTTATAATATGATGAATATAAACTAAAAAATATATATATAATTATGATATTATATTATATTAATATATAATCAATAATTATAAATCTGTATGTTAATCTTAATGTATATTGTTAGCTACAAGATCTTGTCCAGATGGATTTTTTTCTTGTCAAGATATTTTAAATCGATGTATTCTAAAGGATCGTAAATGTGATGGAAATTTGGATTGTTTGGATGGTTTTGATGAAAAGGATTGTTCTTGTCAAAATTCTACTTTTTTTCGTTGTAAATCTGGTGATTGTATAGCTCCAAATTTACGTTGTGATCATGATCCAGACTGTACTGATGCAAGTGATGAAATGGGTTGTGGTGTGTTTTTTTTTTTTAAATTTTAAATAATATATTTTATTACTTATTAATTGAGTATTAACTGTTATAAGATTTTAAGAGTTGTGAAGATTTTTTTGATGATGCTACTTTAATAAGCTGTAATACAACGACTGCTTGTATTCATCCAAATTGGATTTGTGATGGCCAAAATGATTGCTGGGATAATAGTGATGAACAAAATTGTTCAACAAGTTAGTTTGACAATTGATAGTTATTTTAACAATACTTATTTAAAGTGCATTTTATTTCAGTAAAAGACTCTGTATCTTTGAAAAACAATTGTTTATCTACTGATTTCAAATGCTCAAATGGTAAATGTATTTCTAAATCATGGCGATGCGATGGTGATGATGATTGCGGTGATTCATTAAATACCTTACCATCATCAGATGAGAGAAATTGTTGTAAGTAATATTTTAATAGTTTGTCTTGCTGCCATAATTGTTTTACATGGTTCCTGTTAAATAGATAAAGATTAATGTATGCAAGTTAAGAATTCAAAATATATTTTTAAATTTAAACCTTTTGTATCAAGTCTAAAAATATTAAGTTAAAATTGTTTAAAATAAAAATTAATGTATCATTATTTTATGTTTAGCTGTTAAATGTAAATCATCTGAATTCCAATGCAAAACTAAATTTGAAACATTTCAGTGTTTACCAACATCATGGCAATGTGATGAAACTCCAGATTGTTTGGATGGCTCCGATGAACCTAAAAATTGTTGTATGTGTTTTATTATTATTGTTATCATCTAAAGTGTTAGTTTGTTTTATATATAAAAAAAAAAAAAAAAAATGGGCATTTTTGTGTAGTGAGTAGAAATTGTTCAGAAAGTGATTTCCTATGTAATAATACTGGACGTTGTATTCCTTCTACTTGGGTCTGTGATAAGGATGATGATTGTGGTGATGGTTCTGATGAAACTGAAGACAAGTGTAAAATGTTTAATAATACAACTTGTCCTTTAAACCAGTTTGAATGTGTTAATAAGAAATGTTTATTCGAAGTAATTAAATAAAAGGTATTTAAAAATAATATATGTTAAAAGTTTAAACTGTAATTAATAATTAGGAATATTATTGTGATGGCTATGATGACTGTGGAGACAATTCAGATGAGCCTGATTATTGTAAGGTAGTATGTGATTCTATCAGAGAATTTACTTGTGAAAATGGTGTTTGTATTTTACTAACTGATGTATGTAATGGTAAAAATGATTGTGGTGATAATTCTGATGAGAATGTGCACGGACAAGAGTGTAGTAAGTATCTAAGTAATTAAAAATACTTATTATATATTTTTTTTATATATACATTTTTTCCTCTAGATTATAACAAAGATGAGTATTGTTTATGGCCTGATTATTTCTTATGCAATAATAAAATTTGTGTTGATGTAAATCTTACATGCAATGGAATAGATGATTGCGGAGATTTCAGTGACGAAATAGGGTGCAGTAAGTACCTATTAAAAATAATGTCTATCTTAAAATATAATAAATGATTCAAGTATATTTTATTTTTTCTAATATTTTACTTTAGGGTTAAGTATATATATATGTTTTAATATCCACCATTATTTTTATATTTTAATGTGAAATAATTATTGAGGAAATAACTTTGGAATTCTTATTATGACTTGTATTAATAAGTGTTTTGTATGATTTAATAATTTGTCTTTTTATATTTTAGTTTAGTCTTGTGAGTATAATATTTTATATATCATTAAGATATAAAAATATTATAAATAGTGCTTATAGAAATTGAGATATGCATTTACTAATATCAACGTTGCATTGTTAAACGTTTGAAGCAATTTATGCAAAATTAACTGGTATTATGACAAAATATTGATAAGATTGATTTTATAAGAAATATAAATTGTCATAACCAACAAAACTTTATAGTTTAGTTTCTGCTCTATAATATTTATATTGAAAAAGAAATCTTTTTATAAAATAAAATTCCATTTATAAGTACTTAAAATACAAGTTCATTATAATATAGAATGCTCATGAATAGGGTTGGAATTTTATTGTCTTAAAAAAAATCAAAAAAATGATTCAAAACTCTCAAAAATGCTAAAATTAATTTTAAAAAAAATGTATTAACAATAGCTTTAAAAGAAAAATCAAACAGATATACTTGGCACAATGGGTGGGCCACTGTTGTAGTTAAGAAGTTGGAAAATTAGGATATAGAAGAAAATTTAAATGTATATCTGTACATATTAATCTTCTAATGTATTTTTATATTAATCTTTACTAACAAAAAACGATTCTGAGCAAAGTTCTGTTATATATATTTGATGGGCTGTAATATTTACGATTTTCGTCAAAATTTGATATTAAAATTTGTATAAAAAAAAAATACTTTCTTAAACTCAATTTTAATTTTTGTATACTACCAAGTAATACCTATAATGAATCTTCTGTTTAATTTTCAAGCATTTCTTTTAAGTTTACAATTTTATCTATCCACAGTACTTATCAAATAAAAATTATGTAAAAAAACTGTAATTAATAATTTAGCAAAACTGGTAAATAAACTTAGAAAAAACTGACAAGTTTATGGAAATAATGGTTTAATTATATACAATTTTATTTTTGTTGTTATTTGTTTCAAAATATTTGTAAAAACCTGAAATTTTTACATGAGATTGATGTTAGCCTTATTATATTTTCAAAACAATTTGGCAATTTTTGAGGTATTTTTATAGAATCTTTACATTTTGGGGTTTCTTCTGAGTTTTTATTTGTTATGTGAATAGAATTGTTTGACTTGACATCAATGTTTGAAAATTTAACAATAGGTTCATTATAAGTTGTATTTAGTAAAAAAAAAAAAAAAAAAAACATTAATGGTTGTCCTAAAGTCCAATGTTAATCAGAACGAATTATGTTCACTGTACTCATATATATATAAATTTAGAATAATGTCCTTCAAAAGGTTGTTGATAAAAATATGCAAAATAAACTTTATGAAATACTTATAACTTATAAGTATTTCATAAGTAGTTCATCTTATAAGTTATAGGATTTCAGTTATATATATATATATATACAATTTAAATATTTGGGCTTTAAAACATTTAACAATCGATTATGGAATTATGATTCGACATTTGTAAGATATTCAATTATTTAGTAATAGAATATGTGGAATATGTTGTCATTTAATTTCTATATTGTTATAAAATTTACTTAAACTTAAAATGAATGTGAAAGCAGACTACAAAAGTATTATTTGAATAATAGAGAAAGAATTGTACTAGATCAATTAAATATTTAAAATATATTTACTTAAATTAAGCTTATAGACAAATTATAAATTATTTGATAATAATTTGGGATTTGTTCAGATGTGAATGAGTGTTCATTTGAAGAAGTTCATTATTGTGAGCACATATGTATCGACCATCCGGTTGGTTATGAGTGCAAATGTCATCCTGGTTATAAATCTGTTGGTTCTTTTTGCCATGATATTAATGAATGCAACTCTTCCGATGTAATAAAACCTTGCAGTCAAATTTGTTATAACACAATCGGATCTTTTAAGTGTGATTGCACTTCAGGGTACACATTATTACCAGACAAAGCTTCATGCAAAGCTTCAACAAGTAATATTAAAAATTCTATTTAGTGTGAATTTTTTTTTAATATTGTAAATATTTATGATAAACATTAACATTTTTTTTTTAGTTGAAAAGCCAATTTTAGTTTTTGCAAATAAACATTACATTAAACAGATTGATTTACTAGGAATTGAAACTGAAATTCTAGTTGATAATTTAACTAATGTTGTTGCTGTTGATTATGATTATTCTGAAAGTTGTTTGTATTGGTCTGACATTACTAAATACGGAAGCACAATTAAACGCAAATGCAAGGATAAATCTGCAGAGGTATTATTATCTTTTTAATTAATTTGAATGATTGCTTGACTAATAAAAATTTGTGGTTTATTTAGCGATTGCATGGCCCAGTCATTTATAGTCCTGATGGTATTGCAGTTGACTGGGTTGCTAAAAACCTATATTGGTGTGATAAGGGCATAGACACTATTGAAGTATCTAAATTAAATGGTCAATTTAGAAAAGTATTAATAAATAAAAATTTACAAGAACCTAGAGCCATTAGTTTAGATCCTATTCGTGGATTTATGTACTGGACTGATTGGGGGGAAGTGCCATATATTGGTAAGGCAGGAATGGATGGAAGTGAACCCAAAGCAATTTTAAATGAATCACTTGGTTGGCCCAATGCTTTAGCAATAAGTTTAGCTACAGAAGAACTATTCTGGGCAGATGCAAAAGAGGACTATATTGCTTATTCAGACTTAAATGGAAATAATAGACGTGTGATCATGAGTCGAAGTAAGTTTACTGGTATTTATAAAAACACTAGTTTAATTATTATATTTCAAAATGTTTGTATTTTAGTCATGAATCCTTCTGTGAATATTCACCATGTGTTTGCAATTACTTTGTTTGAAAATTTTGTTTACTGGTCAGATTGGGAAACTAAAAATATTCATAAGTGTCATAAATATTCTGGACAAGGTTGTCAAAATGTTACATCACTCGCTTATAGACCAATGGATATAAAAATTAAACATCCTCTGCTACAACCATCAAGTAAATTAATTTTCAATTTTTGCTTATAAGGTGCAACATTACAATGTTATGTTTATTTAAGTTTTATTATTGAGCATTATTTATTACCTATATAAATTATATTTATTATTAACAAATTAATTTATTTAATTTAGGAGTATACAACCCATGTGAAAAAAACAATGGTGGATGCAAAGCTTTATGTCTTTTATCTCCAAATTTGGGCAGAATATGTGCATGTCCTCAAAATTTTATTCTTGCACCAGATAATATGAATTGTATTGCTAACTGTTCTTCAATGCATTTTGTGTGTGTAAATACATTTAAGTGTATACCTTTCTGGTATCATTGTGACAAACATGTAATTTATAACCATTTTATATTTATTTATTTAAAAAAATAAATATAATTTATAAATCTACTTTAGGATGATTGTGGTGATGGTTCTGACGAACCTGACAATTGTGCAGACTTTCAGTGTATGTCTGGACAGTTTCAATGTACAAATCTTCAGTGTATACACCCATCACAAATATGTAATGGTATTTCAGATTGTAAAGACAATTCAGATGAAGATAATTGTGAAAATGTAATGAAAAATATTGTTGAATACGTTTTTTAATATTAAGTACAGAAATACTAATCTTATTTTTTCTGATATACACGTTTTACTTTTAAATTACCAAATTCTATTATTAACCTATCTAAGTTATGATTTTATAATTTGGTTATATATTGTATTGCTCAATCATAGATAATTAAAAATATTAACTATTTTTTAATGTTTATTATGTAGTATACATGTCTCGAAACGCACTTTAAATGCCAACGTGGTTCTCTATTGAGTAAATTGCCAAAACCAACATGTATATCCAATCAGTTAAAATGCAACGGGTTCAATGATTGTTTAGATGGTGAAGATGAAACAGATTGTAAATTAAAAGCATGCGGTGTAAAAGAGGTATATAATACAATATAAATTTTTTGCATGCAAGTTAAAATAAATAATTCTATACAATTGACAATATTATTCTGTTCTTATAGTTTGGTAGTCTGTTTTTTTTTCCTTTAAAAATATTATAAAATATTATTTAATAAGAATAAACTTAAAGTTTAAATTCTGAGTGTAGAGAAGAATGTATTGGTTTTACAGATGTTTATTATTTGTTAACATTGTGTACTAAAATTCTACTAGAAAGCTTACTCCAAAGTATACAATGCAGACCCTTTTCCAAAAGGAAATTTTCTTGGGGTGATACTTTAAGGAGGTTATTTTTTAAATTTCCTAGAAATTTTCTTGACAAATGTAAAAAAAAAACATGGAAAAATCGGTACAGTATTAAATAAACATTAAAAAAAATATATAATGACTTAATTATTTGATATGACATATATTCTTTACAAAGCATCACTATCAATTGAACTCCTTTCAGAATTTTGTTTTCGTAAGCAATGGTTTATTTTTGCTTACAAATATACATTAAATTCCCTTCTGTATCCTACCTTTCCAACTTCTCACCTACAACAGTAGCTGCACCCATATGCGAAGTATGTCTGTATTTTTGTATGAATAATTTTAATGATTTATCATTTTTAGTTCACATGTGAAAAAACTGGAAAATGTATTCCAAAAGTGTTTGTGTGTGACGGTGAACAAGATTGTGGTTTTGGTGATACTTCTGATGAACCAACAAATTGTACTTCTAGAACGTGTGCACCAGATGAGATACGCTGTAATAATGGTCGATGTATTCATTCAACATGGAAGTGTGATGGAGAAAAAGACTGTCCTGATATGGAAGATGAACCATCTTCTTGTTTTAATGTTACCTGTGACCCAACATACTTTAAATGTGCTAATGGAAAGTAAGTTAATTTTTATATTCATTAGGAATCTGAACTATTTAAATCATAATTCAGATGATGAAATAGATTATGAATATTAGTAGTGGGTTTAACTATTATTAATGCATAAAATCTGTTATTAGGTGTATTCCTGGACGCTGGCGATGTGACTATGAAAATGACTGTAGTGATGGATCTGATGAAACAAGTTGTTCACCAAGAAATTGTTCAGAATACGAATTTAGGTATTATTAAAACAAACATTTGTTAGTACTTTAGTACTTTCTAGATATACAATTTTTTAAATATCTAGCTTTATAAAATATTTTTTTTTTTGGTTATACGTATACAAAACTTATTTTGATCCATAAAAAATATTTGATAATTTGATACAAAGTTTTACAAAGTATGTAAAAAAATATAAGTATGATGTTTCATTTATATAAATGTGTTTCAAGTTAAAATGACAAAAAAAGAGCTGATACTAGGGATGGGTTTCGCCATTGTTGGTGAGAAGTTGGGAAGGTAGGATACATAAGGTTATTTATATCTATAAGCAACGATAAACCATTGCTTGATAAAAGACAATTCTTAGCGCAGTTCGGTATACATAATTTGAAATGCCATTATTTTTTTTGCGATTTTTGATTAAATTTAATTTCAAAACACTTATTAAAAAAAAAAGTCCAATTATTTTGGAAATTTCATCACGTAGGTAAGTCTAATATAAGTATTATTACAAAGTTTCAAATCTCTACGTGTATTTATAATGGAATTGCAATAAAAAAACTCCCAAAAATTTTAATTCCTTAAAAGCTTAAAAGTGGCTTAAAAGTTAAGGCAATGATACAGTAAGAAATTAAATCAAAAAGGTAACAAAAAAGGTGTCTTGTGATTTTTCGATTAAATAATTTTTCCTGGTAGAAAACGTTGCCCGTGTTTTTATAAAATAATGAAATTTTACATTTTCTCACTTAAGTGCTTTTATTTAAAAAAAGACTTTAAAAATTTAAAAAATTACTTTTGTAAAGTGCAATCTAGACAATCTAGAATATTTAAGAAACAAGCTGCTCTACAATTTTATATTTATGTTAATTTTGGGGGTGAAACCACTATTTACTTCTGATTTTCAAATGGCAATCTATATTAAAAATTCCATTAATAGATAAAATATTAGTTCTAATAAATTTTGGTGTTAACATTTTGATTTCCATCAATCCGTTGACATGATATTCCACTTTTAACTTTGGGTTGGGGAAGAGTGGTAATCCATTATTAACATGTTGCACGCCATACCACCATATAAATGATACTCCACTACTTTCCACCAACCTAAACTTACAAAAAAATGAAATTAAAATTCTCAAAAAAAAAATTGTAAATTTGTTATATTAAATTGTTGAACTTTTAATATTATAATAAATTTAATTCAAATTCATATCAATTATGTTTATTTTTAGATGTTCTGATGGCCAATGTATACCAGCCAGTCGAAAATGTGATGGTAAACCTAACTGTAATGATAATAGCGATGAGGCTGAATGTGATTCACGTGTAATGTGTGATGACGATGACTTTCATTGTAATGGTTCCTACCATTGTATTTCATTGTATGTTTAAATAAAAATATTTCATTTTAAAAAGGCAAAATTAAATAATATGATTTAGCCATTCTCGTCCGGTAAATAGTGTTAAAAATTAGGCGATCAGGAATTGAACCTGAATATTGCTCTACCATTGAATTACGCGATACTTAACTTCCAACACTATATCCACTAGACTTGAATGGCGTAATATTCTGGGTTTGGGTGATTAGTAAAATGGGCGTGTGTACAATTGTGGGAACAGTGCGGCACTTAGGTTCAGTTTCAACTAACATTTAAAGTACTATATTAAAACAAAATTTATATAGAAAATGGAGATGTGATGGAGACCAAGATTGTCCTGATGGTTCTGATGAATGGAATTGCACAGATAAAATTGGCAAAGGATGTTCAATTAGTCGTAATGGACAATTTGTATGTAATAACGGTGATTGCATATCACTGGGAAATAGGTGTGACGGCGAAGAAGATTGTGCTGATGGAAGTGATGAAAATCGTACAATGTGTGCATTAGTTTCTTGTCCACCTGGCAAATTTCGTTGTAATAATAACAATTGTGTATTTTATACAAATGTCTGCGATGATTTAGATCATTGTGGTGATGGTTCTGATGAAACTATAACTGCATGTAAGTTTACATTTTTATAATGATAAATTTGATGTAGCAATTTTAATTATTTGCGATTTATTTTAGAATTAATTAATAAATTATTACAAATTTAAAACCTAACTAAATATTTAAATTTACATTTTGTATATATGTATTATTTATTTAACACAAATTATATTTTGTAGTTCAATTTGTAGAATTTGTATTCAATGAAAATATAAATAGTTAATAAAAATATATATATATTTAAAATAAATTTTAATCATTTCTAAATGAACAATATTCTGATAGAACATTCTAATAAATAATATTTCGACTTAAACTAATATTGGAAGCATTTAATGAATAAATTATAATTGGTATAAAATATATTTAAAACAAATTCTACTTTTTGAATAATTTTTCAATTTTATAATTGAAAATTAGCCATTAGTCTTATAACTTTTAGATTTAGAAAATTAGTCTTATAGTAATGGCATATTTTAATCTATAATTATGATAATATGTTCATAATTAGATTTTATAGAAAATATATATTTTTGTAGAATTATCTAAAAAATTGTATGATTAAAGAACTAATATATTTTATATAGAATTTTATTTTTGATTGATTTAATAATTTTTTTTAAGTGTACACTTTATGTTTTCATAACAATTTCATATTTCAAGTTAAAAAAAAGAATAGCAATATTTGTTAAGGTATATTACAATGTATATTTAAAAATGTTAAGTACTAAGAAGTCTGGGTGATAATATTAATTATAGTTGATTAATAATTATTAATTAATTGATTTTCAAATTCTATTAAATACATGTATTGTATAAACACTTTTAAATCAATGCTTGGTTTTAAAAACTAATTATAATAAACTCTAGTGTTTCTATTGCTTTAAAGTTAATATCACATTTTGCTTCGATGTGAGTGAAACAAGAAGATAATCCAACAAATAGTATACTGTTGCTTAATAAATGTAAATATAAAATGTAAAACCTTTTTTTTTGGTTCAGGTGCAAGTGCCAGTCAAATATGTGATTCAAGTAAATTTAGATGTGCAAATGGACAGTGTATAAATCGTAAACTTCGATGTAATGGACATTATGACTGTTTAGATAATTCAGATGAGTTTTTATGCACTAATGTAATAAAAACATCTTGTCAATTTGGGTCATGTTCTCAAATTTGTTTACCCAATAAAAATTCCACTCATTCTTGTCATTGTGCCCGTGGTTATAGTGTAACTCTTCCCAATAAATCATGTCAGGCACATGGTAAGAATCAAATTTTGTTATATTTAATGTTTGTTTGTTTTTTATTTTAAATAATTACAGGTGCATCAGCTTTATTAGTTGTGGCCAGTCATGAGGGAGATATTTTCTTTGTTGATCCGTACAAATCTCATGAAAATTTATTTAAATATTCTGCTGTTACATTACCAGCTCATAAAATACATTCAATTGATATATTTTGGAACTCAAATTCAACATATCTGTTTTGGAGTGATAATAATTCAAAAGCCTTGTATTCTACAGTTATTGATAATCCAGTTAGATCATTAAATCGGTCCGCTCGTGATATGAATACTGTTAAAAAAATTGTAAGATTTTTAATTAAATTTAGTTTTCTTAGTCATACAAATAACTTCTTCTTTCTGGTACTCAGTACTTAAGAGTTTTAGCTGTCATGATCTCTTTCTCTACTTTCTTCAATCTCTCCATTCTTGCAATTCCAATCGATCAAGTTCCTCTTCAACAACATCTAGTCATTTTTTCCTAGGTGGACCTCAAAGTCTTCCTCATCAGTTTCTAATTCATGACAATTCTAATCACACTGTGTTCACTACTCTACATCACATGTTCTAGCCATTGGATTAGATATCCTTTAACAAAGCTGATGACTGATATCCTTTCCATCTTTTTTTTTGTAGCTCTTTAATGAATTTTTTGCTCCATGTATTTTATTCATTATCATAAATTGGTCCCCATATTCTCTATATTTATAAATGTCCTAAGTTTTCTCTCACTGAAACTAAAGGTATTCCCATTCGTCTCATACTTAAGAAAGAGTAAGCTATATTATCGCCGTATAAAGTTTTATTTTATTCGTTTTAAAAACTTCTTAAGAATGAAGCACATCTTCCAGCTTTAGTTATTCTCAATCCTATTTCTCCCTTTGTTTGGATTAATTGATATTTATATTTTCCCCTCGTTAAGTTTCTGGAATATCCAATAGCTCTATTAAAAAAATTTTCAATTAATCTTTAAAGGTTCATATACCGTAAACCCATTTCCAAAGTGATGTAATTCTTCCATTCTTGAGAAAAATAATGTATATTTCCCCACTTTTAGCTGTCCTATCACTGATCATTTTATCTTATTTTATTTTGATTAAATAAAGTTTTCTTAGTTCATGTTATTTAGACAACATATAATTTTAAATAATATATAATAATATTTAGATTCAAAGTGAAGGCACACCAGAAAGTATTGCTATAGATTGGGTATCAAAAAATGTATATTGGATTGAAAATTATATGCGTTCTAAAGTAATTAAAGTGGCTACAGTGGAAGGAAAACATATAAAAACATTGATCAAATTTGAAACAGACCGTAAACCACAAAATATTGTGTTAGATCCTCAATCTGGGTATTGTGTAATTTTATAATTATTGTTATGCATAGCACTTAATATTAAGCTTACTTTTTTACTGTTGATCTATCAATAAATTATATTTTTAATACATTTTTTTAATGTGTTTTAAATGTATTTTTTTATTCAATTATTATTTAGGTCAATGTATTGGACTGATTTGGGGCACAAACCTCATATAGAAACATGCTCAATGGATGGTAGTAATAGACAAATTTTTATTAGTGATTCTGTTCGAAGTCCTGCAGGTTTAACAATTGATTATGCAGCTCGTAGATTGTATTGGACTGACACAAAACCCTACACCATAGAAACAGTGTCATTAGATGGAAAAGGACGTAAAGTTATATACAAATTTCCTAAAGGTATTTATAGTAGATTGTTATAAGTTGATATGTTATTATTTTCATATTAATTTAATTACTGTTATTATAGAATAATAACAAATATGAGTAATCACATTAATACATATTAAACCTTAAATAACTTTAAAACTTGTTGAAGTTGTTAAGTTGTTCATATTGTTGCCTTGAAAATCAAATCATGGGAGATTTGTTCTATATTTAATTTGCTAGTTATAAAATTAAAAGAATGTAATTATAATCAATCAATCAAGCAACAGAAAATTTGACAAAATGCAATTACATTTTAAATAAATATTAAATAATTTTTAGCTTTATTCATCATATAAGTGTCACCTATATGTTAAACTTGTGTTTGAACAATATTTACTACTGTTTCGATAAAGTAATCAAGGGCAAGGTGATTAACTTGGTACATTCTGTTTCTAATATTATCTTTTTTCCTTTCAATTTAATCCTAGCTATTTGGGTTTGATTATTCTTGTTCTAAACTTCCACTTGACCTGATCTCTCACCCATGAATTACAGTACATTTTTTTCTATTATTAAAAAAATGTATGATTATAATAAACTTATATAATTTGAATAGGTAAACATCCTGCTAATATTGAGTTATTTGAAGATTCAGTTTATGTGGCACTTTTGACTACAATTGTACGGATTGATAAATTTGGAGATAAAAATATGACAGTCTTATCGAAAAACATTTTTAGGGCTACTGATTTAGTTATATTACAAGAGAATAAACATCCAACTGACTGTAAGTGTACACTGTAACATATTTTTTATTCTTTCAAATACAAATAGTTTTTCAAAACAATTTTTTATATAAATATTTTAGTGACTAATTATTGTGCTATTAGTCCATGTCATCCAACTACATTGTGTGTTCCAACACTTCTGAGTTTAAATCTCAGTAATAGAACTTGTTTATGTGCTGATGATCAATCAGAAGTACAAACATCAACTGTAATTATAATCAATTACATTATTTACCCTAGCAAATATATTGAATTTTAATATTTTAAATTTGTGTTTATAGGATATTAAATGTGTGGCTAAGCCAATCCCACCTATTATTTGTGACCCACCGTGTAGTATGGGGGTGTGTGAGTCAAATGGCACATCAGCTCTAGGTCATTGTAAATGTGATCCATTTTTCACTGGAGATACCTGTGATGTTTATTCATGTCATACATTTTGTCATAATAATGGCATTTGTTTTGTTGAACCTGGACCAACTTCTGATAACGATACTATAGTTAAAGTACTATTATTATTATTTTTTTTTTTATGTATATGTATATAATTAAAATTAATAATAATGTTATTTTATTAGTGTAAATGTACTCCTAAATGGACAGGCGATGTATGTGATATTCCTGTACCTTCAAGAGGTTGTCCAGGTGGTTGTTTGAATGGTGGAAGTTGTATTGACAACATTTGTGATTGTTTACCAGGGATAACAGGTTTATAAATAATTTATATGTATTATCTAATCTAGTTATTAAATATACATTTTTATTTTTATATTCAATATGTATGTGTATATTTCAGATTATAAATTACAATATTATAATTTTTATAGGTAAAAACTGTGAGAAATGTGTGAATGTCGATTGTAAAAATGGAGGAATTTGTATGATATCTGATTCTGGTATTGGTGAATGTCTGTGTGCTGCTGGATTTAAAGGACCTTCATGCACTGAATCTGATTGTGATCATTACTGCAATATGCAGGTATGTTATAGATTCTATAAGATTCTATAGATTTTAAATGTTCTATAATGTAGAACATTTAAAAGTAAAAATACTTAATTATTTTTTTAATATAATTTTTCTTTTTAGGGAACTTGTTTTTTAGACTCTAATGGTCCTATTTGTCGATGTCATGTAGGATTTACTGGACAGCACTGTGAATTCAATTCTTGTACTGACCAAATTTGCTTAAATGGAGGTAGGGGGTTAAAACTAAAAACAATAATAAACTTAAGTGCTTTACAAAAATAGTTACTTAGACATGAGGGATTACATTATGAAATAAAAAAACTTTGATCATATAAGTTCATAATTATTTATTAATTTCTTTATATATAATTTTTAGGAATGTGCTATATCAATGACCAGAATATTACTGCGTGTTTATGCCCACCACAGTTTAAGGATCCAAATTGTCGAATAGATATTTGTAATTGTTCATGTTCTAAAAATGATCATGAGTGTCACATGTACTGTCCTAATCGAAATCATCCTATATGTGATAAGTTAAATGAAACTATGAATTTGTGTCATCCAGAATTGTGCAAAAATGGTGGTACTTGTATTATTGTAAACGGCCTGCCTACCTGTAGGTAAGTAAAATAATATTCATATCGAAAATTACAAGTTTTTAGTTATTATTTTTATTACTTATTAGTTATAATTAATAATTTAATGCATTTTTACTGTAAAATAATTATTGCTATTTTAATTATATTTTTTTTAGGTGTGTGGGGCTTTGGGGTTCACCTGATTGTAGTAATATAGTAGTTGATTCGGGCTCTTGCTTAGGATATTGTTATAATAATGGCACATGTTATTTTGAATCAAATTCTGGAGTTGATGAACCATATTGTAATTGTAGTAAAGGATGGACCGGGAAACAATGTACTGATCGATTCACTTGTACCAACTATTGTCTAAATGGCGGCACATGTATAGAGCCTGAAGAATCAACTGGAAGTTTATCATGCCAGTAAATATAATTATGAAAATTTAGTTTTAAATATTATATAAACAAAAATATATTTTTTAGTTGTCATAATCATTATGATGGTGATAGATGTCAAACACAATTAATAGTAGTATATGCAGAACACAAAAATAAAAACCTTATAAACTCATTGTGGATAATATTATCAATTGCCATGCTGTTAATTGTTGTTACTGCTACTACTTATTATTTTACCAAACTTAGAAGAAGGTAAGTTAAATTTCAAATCTATTTTTATTTGAATTTTAGATTCTGAGCAGAGTGAGTTAGATATTGCTTTTACTATGATGTATACTATTTGTCCAGTATTCACCTAATTTTAACCAGATGATTAGTTTTATTTCTTAACATAATAAATGATTTCTATCAATATTTTTTATCTAGTCAGTACATTAAAAAAGTCGTTTTTAGAAATATCTTGTACTTTTTTTAATAATTAGGGAAACCATATTATACAAAAGTTTTAGAAAGAATTGTTTTGTTTTTTTTATATAATTATAAACATTTAATGTTTTCACCATTTTAATATTGGTACTGGTTTCTAGATATATTACAATTTTCAAAATATTTTGGTGATGGTTATTTATAAATACAGTGAAACCTATCTAAAATGGACACCTCCCTTAACAGACAAAATAATAAAAGATAGATATTCTAATGTATTTCAAATTGTCTATTATGGACAGTAATACTTTTTCCCAATACCTTAATAATGGACAACTATTTTAGTTCAAAATTTTCAAACGTGTATATACATACCACGCAGTATTTCAAATACCGAATTTGACAAATTACATGTTTGATAATAAAGAGAAAGTTAATTACAAGGACAGAAATCTAAACACGTATTTAAAACGTAAAGATTATTTAGTGTTTACTCCATATCGTTTCATTATTATAGTGTTGCACATTTTTATCTGTTCTTTTTAATTTTTTACTTTGCAATGACACCCCCCAAAAAAAACTATAATGAGATACTTTTTTAATTTACGTTAATCTCTCATTTCGTATCCATTTTTGAGGCTTGTCATCCGGTCAAAATGCTGCATCATCAAATCCTTCCAACTAACAGAGTTTACAAAGAATGCTCTGTTCACAGTATATGTTACAATCATTTGTTTAATATTAATACATATTATGCTAAATGTAATATAACTAGGGGTTCTTAACACCGTGATATATCTAGCACAAAGTATGTTTAATTTTTGAAAATGCATTTAATTTTGTCATCTATTTTTCAGAGGTCGCTCATTTTTACATGTGCGAATGCAAGAAAATATAGAAGTCAATAACCCAATGTATATACAAGATGATATAGATGATGAAGATATTCATTTGGACCGGGCTTTCCCATTACAAGAAAAAGTATTCAAACTGTTTAAACTATTGTATATATTGTATCTTATTTAAATTGTATTATAGCCTAGTGGAAATTTCGGAAACCCTGTGTATGATTCTGTATACAGTGCTGGTAGTAGTACTTCAGTAACTGGTAGTGAAGAAAGCAAAGGTCTTTTACAGAGTACAAACTTGATGAATCAAATATTATCACCAGAAAATAGTCAAGATGAAGCATGAAGGTAATTAATGAAAGATTTGATCGTTCAATTATTTTTCAACTGGTATTGACTTATTAAAAAAAAAATATATACCAAGCAATATTATTTCATTGTTTGCTTTATTCTAAACTATCTGAAGAGAACTTGTAAATTAGAATTGTATTAATTGTACAATCATTTATCGTCATTAATATTAGTTCCTATTTCTGTATGAATGTATCAGTACAATAATATTTTCCATTTTATTTATCTTATTAATAAGTAAAACATTATCCCAAGTTCAGCAAAATTTGCCTTTAATTCAGTAAATGCTCAATGTATTAGAATACAATATTATATTGATGTAAATATTAAATAAGACTTGAAATTTTGAACACATACATGTATATTGTTCATAAATTTGAAAACATACATACATATACATAAAATCTTCAATATATTTTGTTAATGGTCTTTTAAGCTAGTAGTGTAATACCTAAATAAAATTGTTTCATTTGAATGTTACATTTTTATGCAGTTATATTATATTCAATGATCATTTATGATCTACTGTTTTAGACAAATTTTACATTATTTCTGGGAGATATAAAAGAACTAATTGTTAATTTATTATACAGTTATTTAGATTTTATTTCTTTGTATATTATCAGGATTCCCCTTCTTTTAGAAAGGGTGAATATTTTGATTTTATATCCCGATCTGTTTATAAACAATTACATATCTCCTAATTTTTGTTTTAAATTAATATCTGAACATTTTAAGAAATTTATATTATAATAAACTGAACCATTCAATTTGTGATTTAAATTAGGTTAGTCATAGTAATGTGCATCTTTTGTCAATTTTAAATTTATACGTTACCAGGAATAATGTGATTGTACTATTTCATTAACTGATTAGAATGTTGATATGGTCCCTTCTTACTGTGAGTTACTTAGATATAAGTTGTTTTTAATTTACCCTATTAATATAATATTTTATAAAACATCACATTTTATGTATTATACATGTTCTGTTATAATGTACTGTAGTTAGCATTTCTGATTAGTATTTAAATATTTGATACTAGAACATAGTATAATTTTGTAGATGTATATACAAATATACACATGGCAATCTATTAAAGCTTAACTAAAATTTTGAATCTAAAATTTCTCAAAAGCACATAATTTAACATTCTTTGAATAATTAATTTTAATTCTATGTTATTGCAGATGATATATTTAAATTGCCATATTGTAAAACGATGCATATCTTTCTCTATTTGAAACCTAAGACTTAATAGTTTTTGTTTTTTTTTTGCTCAAATATAATTTAAACTTTAAATGTATGTATATTAGATTATATCTAACATAGTTTGCGTTAAGATATTGTAGAAATGATAAAATTGAACCTTATTATTTTAAGTTGACCTATATGAATGGTTGTGAATTAAGTTATTAAAAACTATAAGCGTTAAAAGGTCTTTGTCCGTTTGCTAATTAGAAATAAATGTGTTTAGATTTGGCATTATACCTATTACATATAACTAACTCAGTGTTTGTAAAAAGAGTTATATTTTTGATTAGTGAGCCCAAATTTAAATTAGTACAAATGTATACTTTAATCTTGCCTAAATAATCTCATTCCAATTTGTTGTGTTCTTACCCTTTTTTCCAAGTTCCATTCCTTATCATGATTAATTGAACAATATTTTAATTTTAAGAGACATTTTGCCATTGTAAGATAGGTATATTTTTTATTTGTGATGTTATTTTTGATTAAGGTTAATACAATATGTCATCTAAAATGCCAAACTTTAATGACAATTTTATTTATTTCAATCATATTTCTTTAAAAATGTTACAGTTTTATAATTAGAGATTATATGTAAGTATAACATGTATGTACTATTGTATAAAACAAACATATTCAAACAAATACATATTGTATATTATAATGTTAAATATTAATTGGTTGGGTAATAATATTAAATGAGATTATATTAAATTTCAATTAAACTATTATGTTTACATATCTACCTAGAAAATTTTGACTTGTGCAAGTGTTTTTTATCTGAATTAATTGTCCATACAACTAGTCTAACTGTATACTTCTTATGATTGATTTACAATATTTTTTATTTTTATTTAATTTTATACTTATTGTTATATGTAAACAGATGCGTAACCAAGACTTTCTCATGGGAGGGAGGTTTTCTAAATTTGATTAATAAATTTACTTGTATTTTACATTGTTGTTTGATATCAATTTTTAAATTTTATTTAATCTTGATAAACATGTATTCTACCAATTTTTAAGGAGTAAAATTCATGGGGTGTTGTGACTTGATTACTCCTCGCTTGACAACGCATCTGTGTTCACTCTTACATAATTTTGATGTAACAAATAAATATTATATTGCCTTATACAAAATCAAACTAAATTTAAAACTTTGTAAACGATAATAATTTGATTTAACCCATGTGCCATATATTTTGTGAAAAATTATTTTACTTATTATAATATATACATAAAACTACTTATTTTAATAAATAATTATTATTACTTATAATTCGTTAAAACAAATTTATCTTCCAGTCAGAACATTTATATTATCTTATATTGTAAAAAATACAAATTTAATCTACTAGTTTACTACTATTATTATTTGTAATGAGTTTCAACTACAATTTAAGGTACTAAGAACACTATAGATAAAAAAAATTGCATATCTATGGACACTGTGTATGACCTAGAAAAGAGTGACTTCCATGAATTAGCTGGATTATAGACTACTAGCGTTCATATAAAAGCAAATACTATACCATATACAGGATGGTTTTTTTTTTATTATCAACCAGCAACTTTCTCGGAGAATTTTAAGCGAATTCAATTTCATTTTTTTTTTTTTATTAATTATAAAACTTTGTTAAATCAAATTATAACTGTTTAAAGTTGTGACCAGAGGAGTAGGGAAGGATAATAAATTGCATATCAATTTTTAAATAATACATTGATAACTCATCCTTTATTATCATCATCATTCATGTCATTTGAGATATGAATTATTATTATTATTATTGCATATGAAATTTTTTTTTTTTTTGGAGTAGATATTTGAAATGCAAACAAACAAAACAAAATTGAATAATTAGTTATATAAATGGAAATAAATAATAATATAACTAAATAGGTAACATGAATTGGGTAATTAAGTTTAAAAAAAAAAGAATATTTTTAAATCAACTGAAGACTAAAGTTTACAATCACATTTCCAGATTTTCCAACCTTGGGATTGTTTCCATTTCTGCTTTGTGGAGTTTTTCAATGCCTCCAACGAATTTTGTTATAGGGACTACGTCTATAATATAACAGACTGTTCATCTCTCACCACAATTACCCTGTTGTGTTCTGATTCTGTTGAGAATTGTTCAGTCTTCTAGGAAGTTCAAAACCAAGAACTTTAATTTCTGTATTACTTATCAGGGAGCAGTTTCGCGCCTCTGATGCTTTCCATCTTTTCTTCCAAATTTCTCTGCTTAAGTTTGATTGAGTCACCATTTCTCATATGAAATGTCTGGATTTCAGCATCTCTGGTGGGTGATCCATGATATCTTTGAATAATGGGAGATGTTAGTTATTTGCAGTGGCGTAACTAAAACTTCTAATGCCTGTGGCAAAATATTATATAAAGGTCAATAAAAAAAAAAAAAATGCCTTCACTTTTCCAATAATACCTTGGGCCTTGATTTAGGGTCCCTAAATGTCATGGGCCTGTGGCCTATTGCCCATCATGCCATCCTATCGCTATGCCACTGGTTATTTGTAATGAAGTTTAAAATATACTTGATGCTCTTGTGTTTGTGTTGGTCTAATTGTTCCTGAAATTATTCGCATAACTTGGTTGTGGTGGGTACCCACTTTTTGACTTAAAACTTTAGAAATATATAAAATCACTCAAGTCTAATAAATCAAGTATTTCATTTTCAGTTATGTTGGATGGTGTTGTTGCTGATAATATTAAAAATATTTCCAAGTTATTCGTGAACTATTTTTTTTTCAGTGATAACGAAATTATTATTGATTAGCAAATTTTCATAATCTTAATTTAAACGTGTGTGCTATTTCTGAAATTGAAATACTGGAAACATTTCCATCACCTAGTGAAACAACTGAGGCGGAACCTGACGGTTTACTACCTGTATTTTTAAAATCGTGCTCTTCTGTACTTATCAAACCTCTTCATAACTTATTTAATCTATCTTTCTCCACTGGGGAGTTTCCAAATTTTTGGAAAAAATGTTATAATACATCTAATTTTAAAACCTGTGATAAAAGTAATATTAGGAACTATAGACCTATCTCGGAATTATACCAAAAGCATTTGAAGCTATAATCACTAAAAAACTGTCTAATTCACTTTCTAAATATATATTACTATCCACTAGCATGGTTTTCTTTCAAAACACTATTCAAACAAATGTATTACTCTTCCAAAACTTTCTTGCAAAATCTTTAGATAAGGGGTATTATTTCGATACCATTTATGCTGATTTCCAAAATGCATTTGACAAAGTTAATCATATACTATTATATCATAAATTAAAAGCCTTTTAGTTCGTAGGAAATCTGAACTGGCTTTACCCCTACCTCACTAATCAAATACAATCTGTGTAAATCACTTTTCATTACTCTGATCATTATCCAGTGACTTCGAGTGTTCCACAAGCCTCTCACCTAGGGCTATTACTATTCCTTTTTTTTTTCAATTGATCTTCCGTCGGTCCTTGATAGCAATATTAAAATTTTGTTGTTTGCAAATGACACAAAATTATACTTGGATATTAAATCTGTTAATGATGTATATATTTTACAATTCGGTCTTGATAAGTTTTACCAATGGTGTACAAAATCTTCTTCCTCTTAATTTTAATAAATGCCAAGTGATCACTTTTACACATAGTAAAAATCCAATAATATTTCAGTACCAAATTAATAATTATTCACTCGATAGTGTAAATTCTATTAGATATTTAGGAATCTATTTTTAAAATAATTTATCATTTAAATTAAACCATAGAATGATTATAAACATATGTAAAATGCTAGGCTTCATCAATAGGAATATGAAAGACTTTAAAAAACACTATACCATATATGTCTTTTGTATGATCTAACTTCGAATTCGGTTCACTTATTTGGTCTTATAACTTTTCAAGATATATAAATGATCTCAATAATGTCCAGTACAAGTTTTTGAAAAGAATTGTTTATGTCTAATTTGCATATTACTAGAGATACCGTTTATGTTGAAACTTCTTGAACCTAGAACCACTATGTATAAGTCGTAAAGTGGCTGATATTGTGTTAGTTTATGATGTCTTAAACAACCTTATCGACTGTCCTGATTTATTATCGGAAATTGGTTTCCGTATACCACGCAAAAACACTAGGAACTTAGACCTATTTGAAATTCCTCATTACAACACCAACTGTGGAAACAATACTTTTTTTTCAAGGACTCTTGTTTTGGCCAATAGGATTTCCACCATATTAGATTTTTTTTTTACTTCCTCGAAACACATTCAAATTTAAGGCCTTAGAATTAGTAAGATTAATATATTAATTTGAATTATAATAGAAAACATTATAAACTGTATATATATATTTTGTCTCTTATCTATTTATTCTCTTTGGTTTTATCTAAAATTGTACAATTAGTTATATAATTTTGTAAAAAGGGCAACAGGGCAAAAGGGCTTTGAACAACAATAAATAAATACAATATATAGCGTATATCATATTATGGTAAAATGATTAAAATAATTGTTTAAAAAGATTAAATAATAAAAATTTAATAATAACAAAAAATAAACAATAACGATTGCCAATGACAACCTTATTTTTAACCTAAAAACCTAGGTTTTTCTCATTATTTCGAATATTAATAAGAATTTCAAAAAATGATCTCTTTAAAGTACCACCCAGAGAACATTTCCTTTTAGGAAATGTGCCATACTTAATAATCGAAGTATGCTTGCTGGTAGAAAAAGTGTTGTTCACATAAAAAAAAAAAAAAAATAAATAAATAAATAAACTTCACTATAAAACCAATAATTTTCTCGCTTCATTCAGAATTTACAATTTAAAAAAAATAATATAATAGTACTATAGAATATAAACACGATTTAATGCCGGCAGTACACATTCGCCGAGGAAGTCTCGGCGAGACTTTAGGCGAGGCAAGGAAGCATGAATGCACACAGTACACTCTAGGTTTACCTTGGCTTACAGGCACTCGCATTTGTGTGTCCAGTAGTCAATATGCGAGAATATTTGAGAATGTACAAGTGTGTACGATTGTGCTCTCGTGCTCACGTCTCGACTGGCCTCATATCCTTTGACCCGGACACAAATAATCACCACTAGACCGAGCGCATCCAGTTCGCTCTCGCGGTGTCTCAGCAAATGTGTATTGTCGGTATAAGATAAAATCTATCTTTAGTTGTTTTTAATCGTGAATCTAGATAATGTTATCAATAAATTTTGTTTATGTGCAATTAGGGACGTACTAATTTACTGACTAGACCAGCGGTTCCCAAACTTTTTCATCTTACGGCGCCTTTTTAGAACTGAATTTTTCTCATGGCGCCCCTAATAAATCCAATGACCATTTTTTTTTAGATAAATTAAAGAATAGAACATTTTTTAGGATAATAAAAAAAATATTATTTAATTATTACATTTTTATTTTATTATAATTACTAAGAAATTATTTTAAAAATTTGATTTTATTAAGATTTTAGAAATTTTTAGAAAACATTAAATTAATGGGATGGATGCGATTGCAAATCACTGCACAATTTTTCAAATCTTGGAATTAAAGTAGACACAGCCACTCTCATTTCTTTTTCTACATTTTTTTTTTGATCGATGCTTGGTTTTTATTACTGCAACCACCGAGAACCCAGTTTCGCACAAATAAGAAGTTGAAAACGAAATTAAGATTCGTTGTGCTTTATCACTTAATAGGGAATATTCATCCTTCATTGAAATCCAAAATTGTATTAAATCCATTCTACCAAATTTCGCTTTCAAACTATTGTCACAAAACAACTCGATAAGACTTTCTTTTTCAATTGAATCAAAATCAGTTGGAGCAAAGGAGTTGAACGGAACTTGAATCCATTTATTTTCATTTTGAAAATACTTCTCAAACCAGATTACAATTTGTGATAAATGATCTTCAAAAATGCATTTCATATCTAGAGAGATTTCAGCTTCATTAGAGCAAGTAAACTGCTGTATTATGGGAAAAGTATCCTTGATGTTACCTTCTTTTATTTTTATTTTCCACAATTTGAGTTTTTCTTTATGGGAACCGTTTATCAAATATACGATTCCCAGTGTCCTAAGTATTCGTCGCGGCGCCCCAGTAAAGACGTCGCGGCGCACGCTTCGGGAACCGTTGGACTAGACTAAACTGTCCCGACCTGGGCTTCTCGTTCTTCGACCTGGCTGAAATTTGGAACAATCATCCATTGGTACATGATCGACCTTATACCCAAAAATCTGCTTTCCAATATCATGGAGGCTCATGAGTTTACAATTTATTAATAATAATACAATTAACATTTGATAAAACACATACAATGTAGGTAACTATAATTTGTGTCTTAATAAATGTAATAAATGTATTCAAATGTATTTTGACATTAATGAATTACTAATAATATTATTTTATAATATTTAGATAAAAAAAAAAACTACTGCTCCTACGACTGATTGTTATAGGGTTTTATTAATGCTATAACCAGGGCTCGGATTTTATAGAATATGCTAATTATTGAATACAGATAAAAATAGCAGAATAAGTTTTATATATTTTTTTATGTGCCAGCAGTGGTGGCGGGAGGGTTTATTATTGAAGCAGCTGCTTAATTAACTAATTAAATTACTCCAAAATAGGTGGATGAATGCATTTCATTTTAGGGGATTAATTCATCATATTATATTATTATCGTTATCATTTAATGTTATGGATTATATCGTAATATTGTTGATTACACATGGAGCGGTTTGGTCGGGCACGGTCGCAGTTTTCATACGCAGCGGATAACCGCCTACAATAAAACATGGGTTATTCCAATGACATATTTTAAAATCGCCGCGAACATTCGCTCAAAATTAAATAGCTATATTAGTCAACGTCTTCTCACCAAAATAATTTCACGAACAATCGCAAGAAATCGTTCCTATTTAATTTTAGGCCAAAATTCGCTGCGGTCAGCCAAAATCAAACAAATTGTTTTGACTTTATACACACGGCTCGATAACCGACGCTAATTTTCGTTGAACATCGATCACCACCTATCAATATTATTGGTTGATTAATATTGATGTTATTATATTATTTTAGTTTAGTTTTATTAGTTTTAAAAATGTCACCAATTATACTAATTTGACTACAAAATCATGTTTCAACAAATTTACTGTTGATCTAAAAATATCAATATTTACCTAGAGTATCTTTGAAGTACTTGCGTCTCACAGTTTGGGAACCATTGGTTTATGACATATGTGGTGTAAATAATGATAACACGCTGGCATTTTAAATGATAATCTAATCTACAGAATACTGAAAAAGTAAAAACTTTGATTTTTAATAATTTTTCATTACTAGTTCAAGTAAATTCAGTTTTTTGAATGCCCTGGCAATGGGTGAAGAAATTTTATATATCGTATCAGATTATGGTCAGTGGTGTGATCCTGTAGATTTGGTAAATAGATACATTATATCGCATATAAATACTTGGTTAATATAATTATTTTTTTTTTTGGTCGATTGATGATTTGTCTACTCAAGAGAAATGACCAACATTATATTATCAAATACTATTTATTTTTAATATTTTGTTGTTAAAAAAGGTTTCCTGTTTTGGTACCTAATTATTTGTTTTTTCTCATAGAAAAAAATACCAAAAAAAAGAACTCAAAATATTGTTGAGTACATTGGTGGTCTTAAGTATTTTCCATATTTTTCTTTCAATTCGTTTATTTCAAATCAGCCGACATGGACGTTTTGTATTGGAGGCAATGGTCAAGTTTTATCCATAGTTCAACAAACTACACTGGAAATGCGCACAGAAAAACATTACAATAAAACTCTATCAAAAGCAACATGTAAAATAAAAAATTTAATGTTAAAATTTTCTCAGTATAAAGAATATTTGTTGATTATCTTGATATTTAAAACCTATTCTTTTGATTCCATTAATTAGAATCAACCATTACTAAATACATACATTTATAATTAAAATTTAAAAAAAAAATATAAATGCTTAATAAATAAACTTATAGTATGATAAATAACTAATGAGACCAGTATTTACCTGGAAACATCAAGTATCAACACATTTTATTACTCAAGAAAATTAATCATCAAATATTCATATACTTTAAAATTGTTTATGAAACATGTTTACTAAGTAATTTAAAATTATTTAAATTATTTATTTAGTACCAGATTTAATATCGGATGATTTATATCCATCAAAAAGATTATTAGTTTGGAGTCCTGATTGTTCTATTTTTGCAATAGCCACTACACATGGTCATATTGCTTGCTATGATCTTCTGGCTTCCAATTTATTTATTATCGAGTCTGTAAGTATAATACATTTATTTAAAGTTTAGTTTATATTTTTTTAGATCAAAATAAGAAAAATTAACTTATGCATTAATTTTGCATGTGTTTAATAGATCCATAAAAGCACTAAACAACCTGATAATAATATTTATGCCAAAGAAATGGTGTTTTTAGATTTGCGTACAAAATCTTCAAAATGGTAAGTTTATATAATTAATAATTTTGATTTTACCACAGATATCTGTGGATTTCGCATTGATATTTTTATTATGTTAAAAACATTTTACAATATATTTAATAATTAAAATTATATTTAGGTCTTATGAACTTATTTTAATTGGAGGAAATGGATCATTAACTAGTTATGCTGTTTCATCTGTATATGGTTACCAAATTCAACATACATTTAATTTTATTCAAATACTAGGTGCATCTACATTGTCATCTGTCACATCATGTCCGGATCCAGCTTACATAATTACATCTTCAGATGTACAAAATAAATTAGTAAGTTTGAAAATATACTACATTCAAAACTATAGGCATAACTAAAAGAGGAGTGTTGAAACTCTTCCAACCTCTAATTGAGAACCCTTAAGTCAACACTAAACACTAAAGACGCTAAATTTTTATTTATTTTTACTCTTTTAATTTAAAAAAAAAAAAACCTGATACTGAGGATAGGTGCGGCCACTGTTATAGGTAGGTAATTGGTTGGTAGGATACATAAAGTTATTTATTATACCTGTAATCAATGATAAACCATTGTTAACGAAAAACAAAGTTCGGTTACATATGTTTTAAAAGACTAATATTTACGATTTTTGTCATCATTTAATTTTATAACATAAAAAAATATAAATATATTACACTCAATTTTTTTTTTTACTCCTAGGTATGACTTATAATGAACCTCTCAAATTTCTAAGCATTTTTGTTAAGTCTAACAATTTTATCTACAGAGTACCTACCATATAAGAATTGTATTAAAACTTGCAAAATTTAAATGTTTTTTAAATAGTTCAAAAATGGCACAAATGTTTTGAACAAATTTAGAAAAGACAAACATAAGTTTTCTGAAAAATAAGTATTTTTTTGTTTTTTTGGGTGTTTCCCAATTATTATGAAAACTATTTTAGATATCAAAATATTACCTCTTCAATGCACCAACTAGACAAAATTTCCTTATAGAAAATGTATTATAAATGTGCATTATAGTGACACCAATAAATCGCTCGCTGCACTTTGAATCTAAAAAATATTTAAGATAAGTACTAAATTTTATAATGAATAAATATTATGTAACTGTTTTTATATAAAAATATTATTCCTAAAGTAAAGATCAGCATTAGGAAGTTTGCAGGTGTTTACTATCCCCTATGAGTCTGTTAGTATTAAATAATTTCAGTACCTTAAAAATTTGAGCTCTAGTTGCATCAATTGTCAAAACTGGTTTTATAATTTGCTAAAATACGAAGAGTTAACAAAAGGTTAATCCTTATTAAAATCCTAATTTTTGTTTTGTTACCATTTTATCTTATAATGTCTAAACTCTTTGAATTTGAACTTGGCTTCATAAATTTTTTTTTTATTTAGGACATAAACAATTCTGGATTAAATTTATGGTCAATGATTTCATATGAACCATATTATAATCCGGTTTTATCTTCAAATATTGTACAAGATGGTTTTTTATTAAAGATTCTTAACAACACAATATTACGTAAACAAAATGTGAGTAAATATAATAATTTCTCTAGAGGAAAATATTAGTTTTAATTTTAATTTTTTTGATTGCAGAAATATATTATTAAAATGAGTATATCACCTTCATATACAATGTTGGCATGTTTGTATGGAAATCGAACAGTTTGCGTATGGAATTTTCCTGAAATAACGTTGGTAACATATTTATCAAACTTTAGTAAAGTTTAAAATTAATTGTAAAGTCAATGACACATAACATTGAACCTAGGGTTGTCAACCATTCTACATTGGGGAAGATTGTTCTACGTTAATTTGATTTGTCCTATATCCAGCAATGCTTAAAACTTTATGTAGGACAATCTTTCATTTCAAATGTCAATATATATGTTGACTTTAATAGGTTGTTATTTAAGGTCTATGAAAAAATTCCTTTTAATAATTCATTATTAGGTATATTTTTTTGATTGTAGGCACCTATTAAGTTATCGTTTATCACTTATATAATACCTACTATAGTACAATTTTAGATAATAAATAATTATTTATGTCTAAGATTTGGTATCTTGTGAAAAATCAATTGTTAATAGAATATAGATATAAAATATTCTATTACACATTGTAATTTATGTATATTTTAAATAATAAATGTACTTACCTATCTATTTACTAACAATTTGTATATCTTATAAATTGTAAATATGTCAGTTTAATTCTCCAAGTCAAATGAGTAAATAAAGATTAGAAAAAATAGTTACTAATAAAATGTAGAAGATTATTTGTTAAAAGCCATACCTAGTAGGTAATATACCTTTTCACTGACATTGCATTTCTTATTAAATTACTAATGAAGTAAAATAAGATATGAAAAAAATTGTCCTACATCACATAGTTTAAAAATTGGCAACCCTAACTGAATTTACATACAATCAGGTTAAGCTATCAATCATTTGTTTTATATAGATATCTGTTAAAACAATATGTATTACGTGGAAAAATGGTGAAATGTTATAGTTGAATAATATCATTATAGTTATCAAAAAATATATTATTGATAAGTACATTATCATATTAATTTAGAGCCGACACAATTTTAGATACTAAGTACAGTGAAACATATATTGATTTTACAATGTTGTTTTTTTTAAATTTATTTTTATTTTGTTGTGTTTGTTAGTAAATTTTCTATCAGAAATATTGATCCAATTGTCAAGTATAACATATTCACTAAAATCAAATTTTGTCTAGTCTGGGTAGGACTTGTTAGTTTTAAGTAAGAAATAACGGTTTCATTATTTTATATTTTATTTTTGCGTTGCAATTTGGTTTAAAAATAATTATTAACATTTTTTTCATTTTTTTTTTTTTTTATTGAACATTTTCTAGGGGCATTAAAAATTTGAAAATATTTATATTTTTTATTTCGTTTTATGTGGATAATATTATTCTTACTAACTAGAAATGTTTGAAATGTTAAATAATAATAAAATAAGTATATTTTGTATAAAATTTTATAATGTGTAACAGTAAAAAATGTAAAAGCAATAAATTATAAATAAATACTCACTTTGTTGTATCATTAGGTGATAACAATGATGAAAGTAAACTGAAAACGTATTAGTTATCAGATAGGAAATCGGCATGTGTGAAAGGTTCTATCTAGAAATCAGACATTGTGAAAGAGGGTTTACTTAATTAATATTGTATTAAAAATGTGTATATATGTATTATATGCAATCTTTTTTAAAATTATTATATGGTCTTAACAATCTCACGTTACAATCAAATATTTTATGAAAACTTTAGGAATCATTTATTCTAAAATATAATATTACTCTTATTTTCAGGGTAAAACCATTACCTACTCTTAATTTTTTAAATACAAACCTATATTAAAATCCCATTAATAAATGCAGTTTTAATTTAGGTATTGGTTTTTTATCGCCCCACCCGGCTGCCCGAATAAGGCATTACCTGGTTACTAGAGGTTTTTCTCCATGTCTAACTCATGTTTGTAGAATGATACTAAAGTAATTTTATGAGCTTAAAACTATACAAAATATATGATTTTATGAGCTGGCAAATTTGAATCCTTAAGCCAATTATCAAAAAAAAAAAATCGAAAAGACATTTAGTCTTTTTTTTACAACATTCTTTTCTGTGACTTCACAAACATAATCCTCTTAAAAAAATTTCACGGAATTTTCAATAGTACAAGTTGTTTAAATAATATTTTTGAATTTCAAAAATTGAATAATTTTCATGATTAAATCTTGAAATTTAATATTTAAACTACAATAGACAAAAATGTACTATAACATTGCACTTAACAATTATCGGTTCAATATAATTTTTGTCGATGCAATTTTATGTTTAAACTAAATTGTATCTGTACCTTGTTCTGTGTCTTTTGAGTAAATAATAGCTAATTTAATATTATATTCCATTATTATTATAAATTAATGATGGTGGCAGGGTTTGTAACAAATCTGAGTGGCAGGGCGATAACAAACTAGTAACTTAGTTTAAATACATTTTGGTGTTGACATTTTTTAGTTTCTATGAATCCGTTGATGAGATTCCACTTTTAAGTTTTTTAGTAAGGGGAGAGTAGTAGAGCACTATTTAAATGGCAGCGAGGAACCTAATCCTCGCTGCTATACATATGATAAAATAACAATTATTTCATGAAAAATTTAAGTGTAACATGGATTTGGAAGATTCGGTATAAATCATTATTTAAATGTTAATATTAAAATTATTGCTATTGCCTATTTATTATTGTTTTTTTTTTTTTAATTTGACCAATTATTTTGATTTTAGTGTTTGCAAAAATTGGTCTATAAAGGATCAAAAAGAATTGGGTGGCATTATAGATATTGAATGGTGGTGTAATGATGTAATGTATCTATATCAAAATATTTATAAATATTTAAAATTACTAATTTTTTTAAATTTTTAGCTTCTTATTATGGGTTGTTTTGATGGAACTTTAATCATTTGCCGCGAAAAAGGCCAACAGAGTGTAGTCAATATTAAAATAAATCCGTTTTGTTTTAAATTATGTGGTTCATATAACAGTGATAATTTTGTTGTTGCTGATTTTGAAACAGTCGAATCTTTCAATAATTCTCAGGTAATTGTTATCTTACACTATTTCTTTAGATAAAAAATATTGAAATTAAATGGTTTAGGTTCACTGTAGCATTAATTATAAAATAATAACAAATTTATATTATTATATATGATTTAGGATGCTATTGTAAATGCCAAACCAACTACGACAAATATGTATAAACTCATTGCTGTAACCAAAACTACTCCTCAGCAATTGCTTATGAAAAAAGTAATATTTCAATGTGTTTTTAATATGATTATTTTAATATTTTTTTTCCAAGAGCATGTATTTAGTACAATTAAATTAGTATAATTGAATTTTCTAGTTATTATTTTTTGGGTTTTTTATGTACAAAACTATTTTGAAAAGTGCCATTTATAAAATCAAATGTTTAACATATATTATTGTATGATTATATTTATTTAATATTTTAGTAATTTTGGTTTTTCTAACTTATAGATACAGGAAAAACAATATGAAGATGCATTACAATTAGCTTTGAAGTATAATCTGAATAAAGATTTAGTATACAAACACCAATGGTGTAATAGTACAGTTTTGGAACAAACAATTAATAATATTTTAGTGAGTGTATAAAAATAAAATATTTTGATAGACAATTAATATTATTAATTTATTATTTTAATTTTGCTGTATTTTTCAGAGCAAAGTTTCAGACAAACAGTGGATTGTTCACGAGTGTTGCAACAGAGTACCAGAAACATTAATTGGAGCTAAACAGTTAATTGCATATGGTTTAGAAATAACAGATTTTTCTGCATACTTAAATATAGAATCTGAAAATACAAGTAGGTTTTATTTTCTTAATATGTATTTCATGTTAAGAACATAAATTCTGAAATTTTGATAAAACAGGTACATTTAGTCAAACAGGCAAAGAATTCATAATATCAAGATTAAAACTTTTAAACTACTTGGATAAATTGACTACTTATGAAATAATCCTAAAAAAAATGAGTGGTACATGTGAATCACTTTATAGTGCACAGACATATGAACATCTTAGAGATTTAAGTCCTAAACAGTGGGCTTTGCAGTTAGCTAGAGAATGCCAAGTTAATGCTGTTTTTACTTTAATTACCTATTATAGTGATCAGATTCTCCCATACTGGTTGGACATATTAAATGATTTACCAGAAACATTGATGCCCAAATTATATAGGTATAATTTGATTTAATAAATATTATGTATTAAACAATTTAATTATTTATTATAGAACATATTTAAAAGTATGAATATGTGAAATTATTTATTGTTTAATGTTTTAGACATTTATTGCCAGTTTGGGATATATCGGCAAAACAAGTTGTACTTTTAGAATCAAAAATTTTAAGAGAACTTGATTGGTGCGAGTCTGATCGATTTAAATTGCTAACTGGAACTTTTGAAAATATAAAAATTGTTTCCTTGACTGAAAATGATATAATTCTTTGGTATATCAAAAGAATTAGAAGTATTGAATCATGTACTAAATTAGTCCAACATACATTAGAACTGGCTACTATTGCTCGTGAAAATAACATCAAAGTAATTATATGTAGTAATTGTAATAGTTTATTATTATTATTATTATTTTTAATTTATCGTAAATTTAAATGAAAACTGTATTTATATGTTAGGGATTAGAACAGTTACATGAAGACTTGTCTGTTTTAGAAGTTTTGGTGTATGAAGTAGGTTTAGAGAATATATTTTTAGAAGATATTGAACAATTAAATACTATAGAAAAAGCATCATTATTTATGTCAAGGGTTTGTAAAATTGATTTAAATTATTTTCTAATATAAAAATCTAAAATATATAAATAGATATATTGTCTAATTAATATATATTGGAATTGGTATAATTTTACAGTGTGATGAAAATACATTTTTAAATAATTTCACAAACTATTTTTTACCATACATACAAACAAAATCTGATCCATTTTATTTGCTGGAACAATATTTAATTCAAATAAGTGTAAACTCATTAAAAAATGTATCACAGGTAAATTCCATAGTTAACCTCAAAACTAAAATTCTATACAATCATTTACTTTATAGTTTTATTTTACTTTTAGTTTTTTGAATTTTCTCAAAAAAATGGTTGGTGTATTAATGTATCAGATGAAGCAAAAATTGTGCTTGGTCTCAAATGCATTTATACTAATACAAAATCTGATCAATTAGATGAAGCACAGTGTATAGTTTTATCATTGCTAAAAAGCGTAAAGTAAAGTATACATTTTTTATATATTTTTATCATTGAAACGTATAATTTAAAAGTAATTTTCTTTTAATCATATTTTTAGAATGTTTAGTTTATAATTAAAAAATGGATTCATGATTTTAATTTTAGATATAATGCTGAAAACAAAACAACAATTAAACAACTCGAAGAAATCAAACCAATAATAAATGCATCAAAACTATTATTAGCTTATGGAATTAGATACCCTCTTAAAGTATTAATTGATAATTTGACTGATAATGTTTTTTTTCGAAATGTAATGATATCTATATGTGAATATACATCAATGTAAGTATATAATTATTTAAAACATACAACAAGCTTATTTCATCAAAACTTGTATGTACCTAATGATACCTAATTTTTGTTATTAGAAAAAATCAAACTGAAAAGTATTGGTCAAATGTACTTGGAGATTTGTTAAAAATAACAGAATTATGTTTCCCGACATTGTCTATTACAATATGTTATGAGGTAATAAAAATAACTGAATGCAATTATTTTATTAATTTAATATTAATATTTTTAGGAATATGTGAAAAAGTTGTTAGCTAGCCAAAATGAAAAAATAATGCTATTCAGTAAAGATATTTTATTAGGTAAATTACCAGAAAACTTAAGTTTAAGGATTGTTAAAGATAAATTTTCTATGTATTTTGATCAATCAAAGTCATTTAATGATTCATCAATGGCCTTAGCAAAGTAACTAATTTTTGGTTAAAAAATAATAATATACAGTATACAATAGGGTGGTTCTTTGTTATAGATGAAGATTTTTTTTAAGTTTTTCAATGGGCTACCCCACCATTTTGTTGGTTAGTATGAAAATAAATTTGGTTTTGATAACATCCCCTTCATGTACTGCAAGGGGGTTGAAAAATTACAAATAGTGTAGTTTTATGATTTTTTGAGTTTATGTAAAAAACTATTGCACTTATCATAAAACTATTCATTAAATTTTTGATAGATCTTTAAATTCCCTATAAACAATCTTTCACAAATTTTTCGATAAAATCATTATTAAATAAGAAAAAAAAAAACATTATTTATTTTGTTTATTTGGAAAAACTGTTTTTTTTTATGGTTATTTAAATATATTTGATAAACAACTGGAAATCAAGTAGAACGTTGTTAATACACTTTATACACAATTTAATTGCTTACGATATAAGGTATGAGAAAAAATTGCATACGATCAATCATTTTATACTTATTATAAAACCAATAATAGTAAAATAATAATTTTTTTTGTCATACTAACGAACAAAATGGTGGGATAGCTCATTGAAATTTTAAAAGTTCATAAATAAGAACTACCCTAGTATACAATAAATTAAATATTTGATTATTAATGAAACTTTTGATTTTTTTTTTTAGATTATGTTTACAAATTTTACCTAATACTGAAGATCTCCTAGCACTTGAATGGAATTTAATCTCTGCTATGACAATACTTAACACTTTTGGAACTAAATTACTTCCTGTTCAAGGTAATCATTCAGTTCAGTTGTATAAAAATATTGCAATCGTAGTATATAATTTAAATATAATATGAAAGTATTTAAAAAAAAAAAAAACAGTACGTCAGAGTAAAAATAAATGGAAATTGATCGACATGAGTATATTGGCTAAACCAAACAATTACACTTTATTGAAAAAGTTAACTACATTAGCCAACAAATTGGGCATAACAAGTCATGAAGGTTTTATTTCCATTGAATCTAACATTTTTTTTAAATGTGCCACGATTGCATATCAGGTATGTTGAAATATGTATTTTGTACATTTAATTTAAAAATAACAAACATTATTAATAACTATATATAAATAAGAATATTTACTGTTTAAAAGTATTGGTTAGAGTAAATTAAATTTTCTCATAGTTTCAATTTATTCAATCTTAACAGAATACTGTATTAACAAATTATTTTTATTTATTTTTGTCCAGGCAAATGATTTAAAATTTTCATCTAAAATGTGTATTCAGTTAATGGATAAAAATGAACCATCAGTGTGGTCATTATGTGTTGAATTAGCATTACACAATGATATTATTGATATTGGTTTAAGAATAAATTTATTGTCATTTGCTGTGTTCAACTGTCCAGTGGATAAAATTGTCTCAATTATTGAATTAAGGTAGTGTAATACATATTATTCAAGCATTGATTCTGCTGTGTTGTTTTTAAAAATTGTTTTCCTTCTGTAAACAACTTGTGTACCAGAAATCTTGCTCTAATCAAAAAATAACAAAAACGTTTTTGTATAACATTTTGGATCTAGTTGGTGTATTGAGAAGATTAGGTTTTTTGATTTTCAGAGAAGTTTTCTTAATAATTTAGAAAATAAGGGAAAGTTTTTTTTTTTTTTGTAATTCGGTTAAAAACAATTATAGAGAAGATCTGACAATTTTTTAGAATATTTATTTTATCCTTTTTTAGATACTGAGAAATGTATTGGTTTTACAATGGTATTTATTTTTTTTTATATATGTAAACAATTGTTCTACCAGATGTCTTTCTTCAATTTTCAAGTATAGTATCTTTTGTGAAGGGAAATTTTATCTATGTGGTATTCTAAGCTGGTAATTTTTTGATTTCTCAAGCTTTTTTTATAATAATTGGGTAAAAAAAGTGAAAAAAAAAAAACAGGAAAATGGTTGAAATGCATTATTTTCAATTTTGTTTTTTGTTGCGATTCAGTTAAAAATATTCATAAAGACTTGTAATTTAGACAGGAAACTCATTCCTTAAAATCTTATAACAGACCTTCTATAAGGCGGAAATCTCTTTAAAACGGAAAAAAATAATAGTCCTGTATTGTCCATATCCCTTATATTTTAGTCTCCTTACAACGGAAAAATCAGTTGGTACTAAGCATTCTGTTTTAAGAAGGTTTTACTATATTTGTTTTTTCTAGACATGGTAAAATTTTCAAAACATTTTATTAGTTTAGACATTTTTGAGTTATCTATAGTCATTCTAATTTTGCGAGTTCTTATATAATCTTTATTTGGTAGGAACTCTGTTGCTAAAAAATAGAAATGTTTGAAAATTTAACAAGAGGTTTATTATAAGTCGTGCTTTGTGGTAAAAAAAAAAAAAAAATGAATTATGATGTAGAACTTTTTTCCAAACTTCCCATAAAATTGCATTTTGTCAATAATGATTTATCTTTGTGTACTGGTATAAATTAAATAACTTTGTCTCCTACCTTCTTAACTTTCCACGTACAACAGTGGCACACCCATCTGTAGTACCGGCTCTTTTTTTTTTTTATTAATATGAGAACGTTTTTTTAATTGATTATTGATTAAGACCATTTTGTTGTGTTTGATAACAATATTTGTTTGTAATTTAATATAGTTATTATATTTTTAAGGAAATCTTTGGAAAACGAAAATACAGAACAAATATTTGAGTGTGATTCTGAATTAGAGCTTCCAAAGTTAGTATCTCAAATTATATTTTATTCATTTATGAAGTATTTAATACATGATGTGTTTGTAAATTAGAATAATAAACATTAACTACCTCCCTGTGTCAAACTATGAAATTTCAATGCATTCAAATTGTGCTAATTGTGTTGAAGTTGCACTATCACATGAAGATCTACTGTCTAATTTTAGAGAATTACTTAAAGTTTCTTATAATCATTCGAATTATGACAAAGGTAAATTGTATTTTATATTTTAAAACTAATTAATGTATATTTAAATTACATGTATAACATAGACCCTGTCAAGATTTGACTGCTGCCTTCTTAGTAATTTTTTGGGATAATGTGATTACTGCCTGCTAAGTAGGTAGGTGACTTATTATTTGAGGGAATTTTCATGACTACCTACTCAGGTTAAACTTTGAAGTTGATTTTCAAGAAATATATTACGTGTAGGTAACGAACGTATGTTAATACTGCATTGTACTTTTATATATATATATATATATATAAAAGCACTAATTCCAATAAGGAACAGTGAATAGCAAAGAATTGAATAACTGGAGTACCAAATACGAAAAATAAGAATACTTCAATCATCTTCATGTTTGTAAGAGTCACATCTCAGGATACTGTGGTATTCCTACTTGATTGAAAATCTTATTCACTTCCATTTCAGATCTACTATTTAAGTTTCTATATTTTTGATATTATCCTATACTTATGTCTTTTATAAGTTATGAATGGTCAACTTTCGACCATAATACAAATTGCATTCGATTATGTCATGCCAAAAATAGATATTGATTTTACTGCATAGTTTTTAATATTTAAGTATTTTAAAATAGAAACATGCTTCCGAAATTCCATTATAGAGGGGTAATTATTTTGATCTTTATCTTCTAATAATTGGACTTTTGGGTTTTTATAAGTTTTATACTATCATTGATTATGTATTGAGTATTGGCTATGTATAATTAGTGTTATAGTTATTTATTATACTATTCATAAAGTTACCAAATTTATTATTGTTAAATTATTTAAATATTTAAAATTTATTTTAGTTTTAGCTATTTATGGTTACAAATATCTTGGATACGATTCTAAAATGTCAGTGTTATGTTTTTTACATATAACAAATGACAGTATTGTAGATGAATGTTTCAATGGTTGTGAAGGAATTTTGAGTACTAAACTAGCACTTTATATTTATGCATTACGATATGCTACTCAATTTATGTGTGACATAGATTATTTTAAATTATCAACAGATCAAGTATGTTAAGTTTTTAGTTATATTTTTAAGAGAACTTTACCTGCATTTACTGTTTCGATTTAACTAGATAACATAGCAAAATTATGTTATTTAGATCGTACATTGTGGTATTTAGGCTGAAATTAAAGTTTCAGTATAAATAACAAAATTTAAAAAGAAAAATATTTTCAAGGACTGCATATAGATTTTTTTTCTAAAAAAATGAACATGGCTATAACATATTTGTATGACATTTTTAGAACATAAATTTTTTTGTATCACTAAACTATAAAAAAAAAAAATTCCTATACTAAAATATTCTCACTTTTAAATTTTGTCGTGTGTGTTCAAACTTGGTTTCAACCTTAACACTACAATTTATTTTCTAAGTAACGTAATTTTGCTATGTTGCCTATTGGTTAAGCTGAAACAGTAAACGTGATTATAGCGTTCTATTAATTTAAACAATTATATATATATACAACAAATATTATTATAGTTTTTGTTTTGTCTAGCTCATCAAACAAGTAATGTCTGATTTAGATACAAAATCATCAGAAACATGTCCCGAAATAGAACAATATTTACGTAAATATGCATTACTCTACAGTAAATGTGCCAAAGGATTAGATTCAAATGTCAGTCCAGAAGAAATGAATAAAGAACTTATGAGAATGGCTGGGTATAGTTATTTTTCTTTTTTTTTAACTAATATTTTAGATTCTGAGCACAGCGAGGAATGTATTGGTTCTACAATTATGTTATTTTTTTTCTTGTGAGTTACTTTTCTACTAGAAAATTTGTTTCATTTTTCAAATGTATCATCTTTTCTGAAAGGAAATCGGACTGGGGTGGTATAAGGAAGTTTTTTTTGATTTTCATAATAAATGGAAAAAATCGTAAATTTTTTAAAACATGTATAACTAAACTCTGCTCAGAATTGTTTTTGTTAGTAATGATAAATTGTTGCAATCAGATATACATTAAATTTCCCCTCTACCTTCCCAACTTCTCACCTATAACAGTGGCCCGCTCATCGTGTGAAGTATGTCTGTTTGTTTTTGTTTCTTTTTTTATTTTTCATTGATTAATAAATTCAATTTTTATTACAGAACTGGTCAAACAAAACATCTGGAAAAAGCACTGGAAATATGCAAAAGACAGTCATTAGATATAAACGATAAGTTGCTACTAGTATTTTTAAAACATTGTTTATACACAACACCCGCAAGAAATTTGGAGGAAATCTTAATAACAATGGATTTTAATAGTTTGATTAAGGACGACAAACAATTGTATTATAATATTATGCATGAGGTGTATGAAGACATACCTGGCACTAATCATAATGTTTTAATTGCTTACTATACTGTATTAAATTTCATTTATTCTAATGATCGTGTGCAGTATGAAGATAATATGACTCCAACCCAACATATAAAACTGTTGAAAAGAGTGCATAGTACTATTCCAGGTAAACATTTAGAATTATAAATGTACAAAAAAAAAAACTGAAATTATATTTTTATAGACATTGATTACAAGTGTTTATTAAATCTGGAAACGGCCTATGAAACATTTTGTATTGCTCAACAAACTGGATGCAGTACTCCAGTTCTAAATAGATTATTGAAAAGTTTACCAGAAAAAATACAACATTGTATAAAACTCCCTCGTTCTGTAAGTTATTCTTTTAAGAATTCCATTAATAAATTATCAACTTTTACGAATTGAAAAATTATTTCTAGACATCTATGGGGTCTGATAATTATCAAGATAATGTTGATTTTAATAAATTATTACTAACTACTAAATCACCTGCTGATATTGATAGAATTGTAAGACTTTCATTGCAAGCAAATGAGTAAGTTAACAGTACACGTAAAACTATAATAAACCACAATGCTATTATTTTTTGTTCACATTTAATAAATTTAGATATTAATAATTATTAAAATAATTGTATATATATTTTTCAATAAAAAAGTAATTTTTAATTATTTTTAAATAGTTGTATAATAGATGCGAATATTTAGAATAATTATTTATATATTTTTTTACTACTTGAGGATGCCTCATATTATCTGTGTTCTCTTGTTGGTTTATTTTGTTGATATTTTTATTCTAAAGAAACATATATATTTTTACAATAAGAGTATTGAATTATACCAATACGAGTTATTTACTATCTTGAGTTTTTTTCAATGTGTAAGTTTATAACTGCATTAAAAGTAAAAGTCTTTGGTTCTATTGAAAGTAAATATTATCATAAAGAAAACCATTTGGAGTCAGATATCCTTTTAACAATAAATATTTCAGTATAATACATGAAAAATAGTCTAAGTATTTATTGTTGGACAAAAAATAACAACTTATTATTATGTTTTAGTAATAATAAAGAATGGGTTGAAGCTTTGAAGAAATTGCTAGTTTTTGAACCCCTAGAGTTTCGAATTTCAATATCTGTACTGAAGTATATTTGTAGTAAATATAGCTTCAGTAAACAGGTATGTTTAATATTTTTTTTATATTTAGTTGTTATTAATTAAACTTGTATAAGTAATATATTTTATTTATTTATATATAATAATTAAACTCATTAGGAATTAGAAGATCTCAATGACATCCCAAATGTAAACAAAATTTTATTAAATTTATTGTATTTATTATCTGGAGAAAGTACTGTAGAAGCAGCAGCTATAAATTATTTTCATACTAACAATGTAAGTAATAAAAAGTAATTATATGTTATAATTTTTTTCAATTTTTTTCATTTAATAAATTCGTTATGAATATTGGTGTGTAGTTGTAATAAAATAAAATATTTGATTTAAGGATCTACCAGATTCAGTACTGGACACTATTCTTGAGTATGGGCTTGTAGAACAATTGATTGAAAGCGAACAGATAATGAATAACCTTATGTGTCGAGCATTGGCTGGAAATAGTGGAAAGAATTGCAGATTAGTTTGTGAGCAATTAGCCTCCGCTGGACATAAATTGTTGGCTGGTTCACTGTATTTAACTCACAATGGAGTACCATCTGCATTAAAAACTAATATAGCTGCATATGAAATTTCTGAAAGCTATTTAGGAAGGAACACTAAAGAAAAATAACATTTTTTTATTTTTTCATTACAGTTAATGTTTTAATGTATTATTTTATTAATTGTATTTAATTTATCAAAAATTACAATGTATTACACTGTTAAATATTGTTTAACATAGCGTTTTTATTAGTTCACTATACTTATTTATTAAAATTTACTTATTTTTATGATTATCTAAAATATTTTGATGTTGCCATTTGTATACAATTACACATTAAAGTCGATTCGATGGTTACTCATCCATTGATATTAGGAGTACAAACATTAAATCTGAGAACCCACCAATATTTTAAACATCGGCACCATCACTGTCAAGTCTAAATAGTTATACTATAGTACTAGATCAAAATAAATGAATAGAAACTGTAATTGCGCCATTGTGCAGGGAAAGAACAAGAAGATGATTGGATTAACGGATTGACGGAAATTAAAAATTTCAACACCAAAATGTATTTTAACTATTACTCCATCTATTTATGGAATTTTTAATATATGTTACCATTTGAAAATCAAAAGTAGGTAGTGGTATTTTTATGAATACTAATTATCAAGATACCAATGTAATAATATAGAGTAATACCTACTTAAATTATATAGTCATGTATTTTTTTTTTTATTTGCATAAAGCGGACAGGGTCCAAATAATATTTACCACTTAAATAAAAGATCATAATTAACTTATAAACAACTATAGAATTTTTGGTGAGCTTAGTAAGAGACGAGAGGTTCATTACCCTCCTAGTAAAAAGGTTATTACATACGTAGTTGGTTTTAAAAGCAGAAATTAAAGGTGTAGCATTTCAAGTAGAGCGGATCTGACTAATTATATAAGTTAAACGAGTTTATTATATTTGTTTGTATGTTATTTAAAAATTATTTAATTTATTTATTATTATAGCAGAGTTCAAGGTACTTTAAACATACATTTAATGTAATGAAGTATGTGAATTGATATTCGATAAAATAATGAGTTTGTCAATATAAAAATATTAATATATAGCAAGTGGGTACCCAGCCTATAGGTAAATTATCAAATCTTCCATTTCCTATATTATTATGTACCTATTTTGCATAAAAAAACATGTCTGTCATACAAACATGTCATATATGATCAGATATGATTTTTGACACACATGCGTTATATACGTATGTATATTATATGATAATAAATAAATATTTGATTAGTACGATGATTTATTGTTTGTTCGATTTGGCCGACCTCGATGAGTTGGGAGGAAAATCGAGATAGAAGAAGAAAAATGTATCGTCAATTATAATATTTTGTATTTAGAAAGACTATCTAAATTAAAGCTACCTATAATTTAATTAAAATCTCCAGTAAGTTGTATAGCTTATATAGATTGTAGGTACTTGTGAATAATTCAATTCTATATTGTTGATTCGTGCAGGTAAATTGCTTAAGTATAGATAATAAAAAAGAAAACACATTTTCTTCTAGCTACCTACTTATAATGTAAAACGTCCATCAATCATTTTATCATCATTTCCATAGGTGTTTTTGTAGTTGATGTTTTAATTTGTTGATTAGATTTAGTTATGACTATTTTTTTTAAATGTATACCTACCAACGCATTTCAAAAGAATAGATGTTACATTATTTAGATATAAGTATATCTATCATATTCCATTTTTAGTCGGACTAATAGGGGTTGTCTTAAATATGGTTACGTACTTTTAAACGTAATGTAGGTACATATATATCTAATCGTTACCTAATAATTAAAAACAAAAATTAAATAGTTTTTATTATTCTTATGATTGCAAAAATATTATAGAGCACAACAAATTAACTAATAAATATATTATAGGTTTCCGCTGTGTATACCTATCTGAATCAATGATATTAAATTTGTGCGTGTGGCTATTATGTATCGTATTGTTGTTAAGAATACAATTAAGTAATCAAGTAAGTATTTCATGTAATCTTTCAATTTTTTTTTAACATGTTTAGTAGTGTAATTAGGTATGTAAGTTTAATTTATTAAGGTGATACATAATATTATCATAACTATGTTTAGTGTCTATCAAAATAGGCACCCAGTGCTAGACAAATTTATCGATGAGAGAAAAAAAGGTTCAACCTGTCCGTTGGACCTAAAAATATTCAATTACAGAACTTAAAAAATGTTCAATGGAGTCCTTGTAGTCATAGCGCCCGGTGCGTTGATACCTGTCGCCCCCCAGGCATGGTCTTGACTAGGTTTATTATTGTATAGAGATTTAATATTTTCCTACTCTTCTGACTTAACTTTTTAACTTGTGTAACCTATAAATAGCAATATATTTGGGTAGTTATGCATATCAAATTTGTTGGAAAAATTGTCCGTTTTCGAATCAGTGTTTGAAAATGCCTGTTGCTAGTAGGCACGTATGCAAGGGTGGGAGGAAGGGATTAATAGGTACCTACTAGTTTTATGGTTCAAAATGTTTAATTTCTTTACTTATGACCATAGTTGAAACTAAACATTTTCATTTGACTGGGCCACTATTCCTAATTAATTCAGACATGTACCTACTTAAAATATGGTGAGGAGGGGGAGGGGAAATTCATTGATACTTCTGATAATGATTACGATTAAATAATAATGATTATTATTTTAAGTACTAAGGAATAAATAAATATATTTTGAATCATTTACTTAGATATTTAAAAATATTTTATTTTGTAAATGTCTATTTAATACATCGCTTATACATTAATACGGGGTGCGATTAGTTTGGACCGAGTCCATGCCATAATAATTCCGCCTATGTTTATGACCCTTCTCCGAAACTTTGTTCTGTGTTTACTGTCTATGTCTGATTGCTAGTGTACCTAATGTAGCAGTTTGTATACTATAAGTAGATAGGCAGGTACCTATTATATAAAATATTTAATTTTTAGAGTTTAAATCCTGTGCTCTATTACGGAAATGGCCCGCCATCAAATGATATTTACTATTTAAATTGTGCACCTCAAGTAATTTGTAATCCAAATGAAGTGTATAGAACAGTTAACGGTTCGTGTAATAATCTAGAGCACACAGCATGGGGTGCGTCAACCACGCCATTCATAAGGCTGTTGGAAGCAGCTTATGCAGACGGTGAGATTGAATAATAAATGTAATGATTATAAAACACTATAACAGTATTAAAATATTTTGTATTTTTAGGTATCTTATATGTAATCACGTCGATGAAAATAGTTAGTTTACAAATAATATATATCAACGTAATATTTACCATTGATTATAAACTGGGTTGGAATATCCATATACTTTGCATTTTTTTTTCTTATGCTTGATGTGCATTGCTCGTATTGTCAAAATTTGTTTCATGCACTTTTGAATAAGAATAAGAAAGTTTATTTTGAATTTTTTGACAAATATTGATGTTTAAGTCATTTTATCTTTATGAGTTTTTGTTTAATACATTATATTGCAAAGTGGATATAATTGTTTGAAACCAAAAGAAATGCCCGAACATTTAACAGAAAGTTTATAAGTTATAAGTTGTACTTTGTAGATAATAAAACAAAAATTGGAGTTTCATGTAATTTTTTTTTGGTTTTAAGATAAAAATTTGACGACAATCGTACAAATTACGGCCTTTCAAATCATTTATAACGAACTTTGCTCAGTAGAACCGTTTTTTGTTAGCAATGGTTTATCATTGCTGAAAAATATAAATTAAATAAATTTATGTATCCTACCTTCTCATCTATACTAGTACAGGTACACACATCAGGAGTGTCAGCTTTTTTTTTTTATATTTGATTGATATGATTTAAAATTAGAATTATTATATTACACTTCAGAATAGTTGCAGAAGACCTTATTTAGTATTAAGGACCCATGTATATTATTGTGATAAATAACTGCATAGGTACAATAAAACTAAGTTGTTCTTTTTCTAGCTAATAAAATCAAAGAAATATATTATTATATTTTTGCCTACATGTTTATAGTTATAATTTTATTTTATTTTGTACATTGTTTAATATTAATATTTACAACTGGACGAATATCATTTATTATAGGTATGTATATTATAATATGATAAACTACATTAGTTTTATTTTTCGATTTCATAAAGGTGCTTATGAATTTCGGCGACAATTGGACGGTACTAAATTGCCCGGACCTCGTGAGTTGCAGTTAGCGTTATTTTTGTATAGATCAAGAGACACTCCAGATATTTATAATATTCATGTTAGTCAATTTGGCCAATGGATTACTCATGATATGTCCTTATTGCTACCTGATATTTCAGGTAAAAAAAATAATCAATTAATTTACTGATTAATAATTAAAACCTTAATTATGGAACACTACTTAATAAAACTGATTAAACAACATATAATATACGAAGAGTAGTTAAAACTATTGGTTTTTATTTTTTAGTATCTAAATTTAGTTTTAATAATGTTACGCTTGATGAATTTTTAGTTTTATTTGTTATTTTTTAAAATATTAATACCCATTTTTATAACAGGTAAATTGTCATTAATGAATTTTGATGAAAATTATTGTAGATATTATAAAATATACAAATAATAATACATGTATTATAATTTATACTATACCTATTTATAGGTACCCATCTAATATTATATTTAATATATTAACACGATATACTTAATGTCATTTGTTTAATTGTTGTTACAATTAAAATTTAGTCGATTGGTTACTGTTGCTTATACTCATACTCATATATAACATATTATACATACAGGCAAGGTAGTTATAATACATGGTCATGGTAGAACAACTTTGTTATCATAAATCGATTGCTGACAAATATAGAAATAAAATGGCCGTAATATCTTATAAGGTAGAACCAATCAGAACGGTTTTTGTAAATCAACAAGAGTAATGTCTTATCGTTGAGTAAACAACGGGAAAAAAGAGCAATAATTATTATGATCATCGATTAAAGATTTTATAAACTCATAATTATTTATTATTTAAAATCAATGTTTAAATCACGGTTTTAAATACATTAGTTTGAACTAACCATTAGCTTTATCCTTCATCAATAAAAAAGAGCAATTGGATGGTATACAGTTTTTTATTTTGTAAAATATATTTAAATTTTAACTGTAATAAAAATAAAATATTACATTGCAGACAAATTGTATCATATTTTTATTTAATACAATAACACGACACAACTAGTAATAATATGATATTTATTATAAAACAATGAACGATATATAATATTTATCAAAATACAATTAATTAAATATCTAATAATAATAATAGATCCAGTTACTGAGATTTTAATTTTCAATAAAAAAAACCATACATTTTAGGAAATACGATGTTATTTTAAGAATAGTAATACTAAATTAATAATGACTTACTAAAATAATATTTAAATTTCCCGTGGTAAATTCATCATATTTAATTGGTTCCACCTAATTGTGACTATTTTATTTCTATACTCGTCAGCAACCGATTTTTAATAGAAAAGTTAATTTACCATGTATTAAAGTTTTTCAGTTTTTTCTAATTTTAATAATATAAGTTTTTCTTGCTTCAATCATTCTCCCATCATTCTTGCTTATCATGATACTACTCTTTAAGCTTGCGGCTTTGTCTGGAATGACCAGTTCTCTTAAAATTGATAACAAAAAAAAAAAAAAAATTATCAGATCAGATTGACCAAAATTTAAACCTAAAATCTCGAGACCATTACCATAACGATAATTATATTTTATGTTAACATTTTTATGTATAATACATTTTGGTGAATGTAGGTGAACTTAGGAAATGACGATAAAACTATAAATTAACTGAACATAAGACTTTTATACTTTTGGAATCAAAATTATTAGATTATAGGGTTGTATAGATAAGTACCTACAATAATAACGATATTAGGTTATTAACTTAATATTTTTATGAACGGGAACTCTAAAATTCTAATTTTAACATTAACTGCAGGGAAAAGTTCTACAAATATTTAAATTTTAATTCAATATTTATATTTTGATGAAAAATAACATTTTAGCTCTTTCCAGTCCTGTATATTTTAGTTCGTGGTACAGGCCGACACACAAACTGATATTAAATTATTATTTGGGATAATTTACATTTTTTTTGGTTGGTATGAGATATTATTTTTAGAAGAACTCTTTTTAGCCCGAATGACCAATCCTTTATTTATTATTTATGCTTACACTATAAATTAGAATTTGTTTAAAATAATTTGTATTGGAATCAACATTGATTAAGATTTAGAAATAATTTGTATTAACTCCGTAGTAGCATTTCTTGATTTTAGATATTTTTAGTTTGAATTGAAACTATTAAATAAGATAGAAATACATTTCGTTTAAATTTTTGTTAATACATGTACGTGCATTCAACATTATTAAAAACTAGTTTATGGAGTCATTTCTACTAATGCGTAATCAGCGTGTTTGGTATATCGACTTCTAACGTGCCTTATTACATTCAAAACTAGACAATATTTTTATCGTTTTCGGCGATTGTACATTAGTGGAATATTGATTCCATGTGGTGGTGTAATGATTTTTGAAATCACCTAAGTCATCCGACTTTAAATTGTTAAATAAGATAGCTTACCTATAACCTGCCAGGAGTAATTATTAGCATTATTACCATAATATTTTTATGAATGCACAAACTGTACTACCTATTATTAGCGAATACGTTAGGTAATTTGTTTTGAAGACATGTAAATATGTATAGGTACTACTGTAATACTGTATAGGTTAGTACATCATTCATCTTGAATGTCCTACAATCATCCTTTTAATGTCAATAACCAAAAGATCGTCCTACCATGCTCAAAGTGACAGTTGATGTATTGACGTGTTCACAGTAAAATCGATAAACAAAACTAAAAATCCACACATTTCGAATTACGATTTATTTTTCAAATAGAACATATATTGGCACAAGTTGATTTATTCACAACATATTAACTCGTCAATTGTTCACAAAATATGTCATTATTAGTGTTTAAGGAAATTGCTTTTGCAGTTATACGTTTTACACGTGTATGATTAATATACCCGAATATATATACAATTATTATACATACACAGATCTATTTACTTACTAATGTAATAAAACAAACAACATTTGATTGACTCGTTGATTATCTTTCATGTGCCGTTTTGTGTTTTTACATAACTACGCGTAATACTAAAACACGAAATACGAGCGTGCGTGTATTTAATATTATTATTAATACATTCTATATATTAAAATATATTTAATAAATTGCCACTAACGGACAAAGTTGTTTTTTTATATGAAAATAATTTTTTATTTGTATTTAATAATTAGGAAAAACTAAAATCCAAAAAAGACGAAAAATACGATTTTTTTTTTTTTGAAATTATGGCGCAACGTTTTCATTATTTTAGATTTTTAAGCTTTCTGTTTTTCATTATGCTCAAATAGAAAAACAATGCAATTTTTCTTATTGAATTTCTTGTTGTTTTCAATCTAGTTGATGGCCAAGAAGGTAAATTTTCGATTTTCCCAGTAGTTTTCTCAACACTTATGAAAAACGTTGTTTACAGAAAAAAAAAGCCGTAATATTTTACTATAGGTACATTCGTATATTCTCCTGTTTTTTCGGTTTTTCCCATTTATTGAGAAAAAAATTCTGGGAAAATCAAAAAATGACCTTCCTTAAAGTACCACCTCAAGAAAATTTTATTTCAGAAAAGGATCTATGTAGTTTGCTTTCTGGTAAAAAAAGAGAGAGTACATATATATAAAAAAAAAATAATAGTAAAAAAAATAAACATCTTTGTAAAATTAATACATTCTTTGCTACACTTAGAATCTAAAATCATAATAATAATTATAATGAGCACTTTAAATATCATAATCAGCAATAATAATAATCAAATCAGCATCATATTAATCATCATTCGTCAATACTTTTAATAATATTAATCAACAATAATAATAATCGGTATGCTTATAAAAACCATCAATAATAATGATGATAATCAATAAATATCATAATCAGTATTTTAATAAAATAACCTACAATATTTATAATCAATATATGGTTTAATAAGAGTATTTGTTGATAATTATTATTGATGGTTGTTAAAAGTATGCTGATTATTATTATTGTTGATTAATATTATTATGAATATTGATAATTATTATGATTCTGATTTGATTATTATTATTAAAATGCTCATTATTATTTAAGTGAACATTATATTTATTGGTACTTATTATGCTTCTTATTAAAATGCTGATACTGATTATGACTTTTAAAGTGCTCATTATTATTATTATTATCATCATCATTAATCATTATTTTAGATTTTGAGTGAAGTGCGTGGCTTTTTTTATCATAATCTTGCTCCGATTTTTAAGTGTCACTCCACTCAGAATCTACTTTTCGTGAGCAATGTTTTGTCGTTGCTTACAGATATACATTAAATTCTCTTCTATATCCTATTTTCCCAACTTCCCACCCAAAACAGTGGCTGCACCTACGTGCGAAGTATGTCCGGGTTTTTTTTAATGATATTAAAAAAAATATATAATTGTTAATGTAAATAATAAAATGTCTATACTAAATAGTTTTAAAATTTACTTTTCAATTTGATTTTAAAATGTTTGCAAACAATATTATAGTACATTTAATATTTGTAAATAATTTGAATAGGACCAAAAAGCTGTTGTGACATTTCTAATGACGGTAATACCCCATTTCAATGTCAAGCACTTATTAGTATACCAATTGATGATCCAGTGTATAGTGAGTCGAGCACAACATGTATGGAATTTAGACGTGCAAAAACGGCTACTCGTTATTTTAATTGTACTATTACTCCCCAAATTCCAGTTAGTATACATTATTAATTTTAATATTTACAATATAAATAGGTAAATTAAATAATTTTGCCTCCGGTTAGTATTTGATCATTTATAAATTACTATCCAGGTACATGTTTTCTAGGACTTATGATTTGTTCACAATATAAACTTCCCTTATCAATTTGTCACTATTTAAATAAATTCGCTATTTGCTTAGATGAATTTGGCGACATCCTTTATTGACTCATCTCAATTATATGGACCCGAACCAGATAAGGCAGCAGAACTTCGAACTTTCGAGAATGGAAGATTAAAAACCGAACGAATAAATGAACATGATTATTGCCCTCTACAAAATAGAAATAAATGGCCATCATGTGATGCACGCGATATATGGGATATATGTTTTGATGCAGGTACTTAAATATTAGCATTATTAAAAAAATATGATTTTATGAAAAACATTTGATTAGCTAAAATAAGTTTAAATTTGATTCATAATCAACATATTAGAAAATGTTGGTTCAAACATATAAATAATTGCATGCTTATCGAATATAATAAAATAAAAAACAAAAATATGGTTTTCATTTTTATTTTTAGGAGATCCTAGAATGAATCAGAACACTGGGCTCATAATTTATCAGACGAGTTTTACTAGATTTCATAATTATTTGACTCAAAAATTACAAAGATTAAATCCAGAATGGGAAGATGAGGTGTTATACCAAGAAGCCCGACGGATCGTTGTCGCTATAAATCAGATTTTAGTTTACCAAGAATATTTGCCAATTATACTTGGTATTTATTTTTTTTTTTTAAATCTTTCTAACTAAAATATAATCATATTGTAAAGGAATTGAGACTCATTTCATCCAGAATGAATTAATCGTATTAATTGCACGTCTGCTTACTTATAATAAAGGCAGATATTTTTATGATTTTATTAATTTTAATTGTTCGGTAAAAAAAATAAACCGCAAATTCGATTTTTAGTTTGGTAGAGCTAAATCTAACTGCCCCATCAAGTTGTCCGATCGACTTCTAACCTATGCAAATATTTCGCAAATTAATTACAAATAATTGCAAATTGGTTTTTGGAAATNGCCAAATCCTTCCAGTTTGCTCCGCCTCCTAAGACTTCTATATCTCTCTTAACTAAATCTTCCCATCTCAATTTTGGTCTTCCCAAAGGCCTTTTTCCTACTGGATTCTGTTCTAAAACCATTCTTAGTAAAGAGTTCTGGCTTCGCATTGCATGTCCTACCCACCGCAACCTTTTTTTCTTGATCGTCTCTATGTCTCGCTATGTTATTTTCATTAAAAATTTCTTGTAGCTCTATATTTTTCCTTCTTCTCCACTCTCCTGTGATGCTATCTTTTATTGGACCGAAGATCTTTCGTAATATTTTTCTTTCTAGTATTAAAAACTTATTCTCATCTGATTTCTTTAGTGCCCAGGTTTCCGATCCGTACAATATCACTGGCCGTATTAGACTAGTATACAAACGTCTCTTTATCTCTCTTGATAATGATTTAGAACTTAATAGTTTCTCCAAACCATAATAAGTCCTGTTTCCCGCTTGGATTCTCGCGGCTACTTCCTTGGTGATATNAAAATGATCTACCTCTAAAACGTGATCCATCCAATTTTGTCTACCTATAATCATATATTCAGTTTTTTGTTCATTAAATTGTTGTTTGTATGATTATTTTTTAAATTTAATTTTATGTATCAAGTTTGATAATATATATTTTAAATTTCAATCATTTTAATATTACTTTTACAGAGATACCTTTTAATCATTTATAAATAACTAAATATTATATATTACATTTCAATAAAATATAAGAAGCTATTCGAAATCATTATACATAGTTGAATATATCAAGGACTGTTTTATTATATTTTAACTTGATCCAATTGGTCCAACTGGTCTAAATCACACACGTATATTGATATTTTCAGTTTAAACACAATTTAATAATCAATATTTTGATGTATTGTACTTTTCCTATTATTGAACAGAAAATAATGTATATGCACCAAGTAAAAAAAAAAAAAAAACGATTTGTAATAAATAATAGGCAATTAAAAGTAATCTGTACAATTTATATTAAGTAAAGGTATAAACTTTTAACTAAAAATAAGTATAGTATTTATTATATCTCACTGTATAATTTGTGTATAATATGCTTGAACTAGGAGGACGAAGCTCCTCTAATATATATATTTTTTTTAATGTTCCTTTAATAATTATTTTGATTGGGACTGGGGAGACGTACCGTGAATAATTCTGGCTACGCCATTATTTAGTAATATTCCTGTTATAACTAACCCATAGATTAGGCACATTAGCATATTCTCTAATATCGGTGGTTTTATGTTTACGGCTAGTTGTCACCGCGAGTTTATATAAGAGCATAATTGTGGAAACTAAAAATCGAATTTGTGGCTATTTGTGCGATTTGTAAATTGTAAAAACCAATTTCTAAAATATTGACGTAGGTTTGAAGTCAATCTGAAAACTTGGTGGGGCTAACTTCAAGGTCGTATTTCAGTGTGGTCAAACAATTGCATCCACTAAGTACCTACCAAATAATAACTTCGTGAAAATCTCATAAATATAAAATATTTATAAATAGCACAAAAATTGCCAATATGTTTTAAAAATCAGATAATGTTTAGAAAACTGAAATTCTGTCAAAATTACAAGTCTCTACAAATATTTTGAACAGAATTACAACAAAAGTACAAAAGAGACTGCTGCATTTTCAACCAATTCAAACATTCATAGCATCACACCCCCTAAATCTATCCTCACTTAACTATTTTATTATCAATATGAGATGCTAGGCTACCTGCAAACACAAATAGTACATATTTTTGCACATTTGTGTGAACTGCACGTCATCTGTTTTTATTAGTATATATTAATTAAATGCAATCGTCATTTACTTATTTTAAATGCTATATTCCTTATATGTGCAGGCAAAAAATATACAGAACGTTTTGGATTATCTCTTAACGAATTTAAACCAACGCAATACGACTCTTCAATTATGCCTCAAGTAACAATAGAATTTAGTGCCGGTGCTTTTCGTGTGCCACATAATACTTTTGCTTCAAAATACAAGTAAAATTTTTTTTTTATTTGTTTTATTTCATTTATTTTGTTTGCATTCCTAAAATAGTTTGGTAGATGAAAATTATAAAACTACAAGTTCAATTAAACTTCACGAATGGATATCAAATCCTGATATTTTAGTAGAGAGGTCAAATTTTGATGATATACTGAGGGGAATGGCGCAAACACCAGGCCGTGCACCGAGTCCATCATATAATTTCCCGGTATTGTGTTCTTTAACTTTACTTATGTCAAATAATATTATATTATTATAAATCTAATATTATTTGATTATATTTCAGATATCGAATTTCATGCGTTTTTTAATTCCTGGTAATCAAGATTTGCTTAGTTGGGACATTCAAAGAGGGCGTGATTGCGGTGTACCTTCATATAATCATATTCGAGAATTGTGTGGTTTCAAACGAGCCAGATCATTTGATGATTTAGCTGATTCCATTTATATTAATGTAAGTTTTATTATTGTTTTAATAACTTAAATAAATAACTAAATAAATTAGATACAAATAATTTCATATTAAAATCATTATTTTAAAAATAATATATATTTTTTAAATGCATTAATTGTAGTAACATAAAATAACAAATTATTACTATTGACCTAATAGTATTCATTTAAATTTGTAATATATTTAAATTTATTGTGAATCAAATAAGGATCTTATGAAACTAAAAAAATTATACGCAAGCGTTGATGACGTGGATTTAATTGTGGGTGCTTTACTTGAACCACCATGTTTTGGTGCTCAAGTTGGCCCAACTGCAAGATGTATCATAACCGATGTATTTTACCGAATTCGATATGCTGATCGTTTCTTTTTCGATGTGGAAAATCAACCCGGAAGTTTTTCTAATGGTAAGCACTTATTTTGTAATAATTTTGTTGCGTATGACATAATTTCTCTTGGTCATAATATATATGTCTATTATTAGAACAATTAAAAGCTTTAAGAAATATTGATTTGGGTCATGTATTTTGTGCTGGATCTGAAATATATGAAGTACCGAAGAAAATCTTTAAACTATCATCAAATCGGTAAATATTTATTGGTTTTAAATTTTAATATGATTAAAAGACTTAATATTATTGTTATTTTAAAGACGTTCAAATATGCGAAATTGCGAAGAACATTTATTAAAATTGGATCTTAGTGCTTGGAAAACAAATTTCTCCTATTTCAATGGAAACTAAATAATTTGTATTTTATTTAATAAAATCAAAAATTTAAATTTATAAAATGCAATTGAATATTTTTAAGTTTATTTTCATAAGTTTATGCACAAAATAAATAATAAAATAATCTGAACGGAGTTTAGTTGATAGTGATGCTTTGTCAATAATATATATGCCATACTATGGTAAAATAATTAAATACACATTATATATTTCTTTACTAATATTTGTTTAAAATTGTATCGATTTTCAGTTTTTCTTAAGTTCTTCCCGGTTTTCACGGTTTGTCACATTTGTTGGGAAAAATCGAAAAATGAACTCCTTAAAGAACCTCCCCAGTTAGATTACATTTTAGAAAAATTTCTATCGTTGTAAATTGGAGCAAAATTGCTAGAAAAAAACACAAAATACGTGTGTATAATGCTGAACGATATGACACATTATACTATATTTTATAAAATGCATCAAAAATCGCAATAAAATATTAAAAAAGAAAAAGAAAAATGTCCTAAGATAATGAGGACAGGTGCAGCCACTATTATAGGTAGTTTAATGTAAATCTGTAAGCAATGATATAAAATATTGCTTAAGAAAAAACGATTCTGAGTGGAGTTTAGTTGATAGTGATGCTTTGTCAACAATATATATGCAACATTAAAGTAAAATAATTAAATAGGCTATATATTTTCTTTAATATTTGTTTAATGTTATATCGATTTTTCCAGTTTTCTCAGTTTTTCAGATTTGTTGAGAAAACTCCAGGGAAAATGGAAAAACGACCTCTTTAAAATACCTCCCCAGTGAAATTTCCTTTCAGAAACATTGATATCATTAAAAGTTAGATCAAAATTGCCGGTAGAAAAGTTGTCCACAGAAAAAAAAAATCGTAATATTATATTTATTATATTTTGTATATTTTCCCGGTTTTTTTCGGTTTTTCATATTTGATGAGATAATTCTTGAGAAAACCGAAAAATGACCTTGTTAAGGTACCTTTCCACTCCGATTTCATTTCAGAAAAGTTTTTACACGTAAAAATCGGAGCAAATCCTTTGGTGGAAAAGTTGAAAAAAAGAATAGAAAAAAAAAAACAAATAAATATCCTTGTAAAACCATAAGCTTCTTCGTTCCACTTAGAATCTAAAAGAGGTGGAGATAATAAGGCAAAGTAATAAATATGTTCTATTCAGTATTCGTAAGTTTTAATTTTTTGTTATGATTACTAGAGCCCACAGTGCTATAGTACTTTTATATATTTTTGTCAATTGATTCACTAAATTTTTCAAAAAACAATAAAAATAAAAACTTAAAAATATTGAACAGAATAAAAGTTATTGATCTCCGTGGAACACTCTGTATAGATAAAGATTTATCACGTTACCGATTTCAGTGATTTGTGCTGAATTTAGAGTTAGGGTTAGTAATATGTGTGTTAAATTATCAGAAACAAACTTCGACCACCTCGCCATGCTGAAACCTACATGGGCCGGGAAATACGCTCCCTTTGACACCGATCCACAGTTGGCCCTCCTACTTAATCGGATTTCATCGAAATTAGTGTTAAACTTTTGCGAATTTTTTGCCAGAATTTACGGGTCCACTCATAGAATTTGCGAATAAAATTTATAAAAGGTGGGAGGGCCAACTTCAGGTAGTAATTTAATTCGTTCGATTTCGTAGAAACCCATATTAAAATGTTCGCACTAATTAGCGGGAATTTCCGAATCACTCAGCTCAGATATGAGCTTTTAAAGTTCTAAAGTTGGTCCACCCCTTTCGTCCAATTTCATTGAATCCCGTAACAAAATATCCGATCAGATAATTTGTTTGAAAATGTTGAAGTATTGTTATCGAAATTTGTACGAATAGTTTCTGTGTTTTTCTGCTTTGAATACTAGGGATAAAAGCCTTTTATTGGGGTTGGATACCAACTGTTTTATGTGTATGTACAATTTCTTGTTTTGAATTGTCCAGTTATTAAAGTTTTGTATTTAAAGTAGAATAACTCAGAATTTTTTCGTTAAATTTAGATTAAAATACGTCAATATTTTCAGAAAAAAATCATCTAATTGACAATTTGCATTAAAACATGTAGGGTTTTATTTGAAAAACCAAAGTTGTTATTCTCACAGGATATTTCTTAGGCGTTGTGAAAAATCTAAGCATTCGAAAATATCGTTTTTCACTACACTTAAAAATTACAAAAATCAAAATTTGAATTCGTGCATAATCTAACACTAAAAATGGAGTAAGCACTGAGCATGCTTAAAAATGCACCCTAATAGGGGGAATATATCCCCGTCATTCCCCCCACACTGTTCTGTAACATCGTTGATGTATAGTAAAAAGTATTTTAATAGTTATAGATATAGATACGTCGTACGTGTTCGAAAATAGTAATAATAGCAACACGAAAAAAAAAAAGAATCCAATTCGTCATTAAAAAATACAATACGTGATTTTTGGTTGTTAATTTGTTATAATCGTGACATTATATTACAATTAGGTATCTGATGTTTAATCGCTGCCATTCGGCCAATTCGGTACTGAACGAAAATCCCGGGGACAATGATCGAGGCGTCCCGACATCCGAAAAAAATCTACCCGAGTATTGTTCAGTTCTGTCGGTTCGGTTCTAGTGTTGTAGCGCGGCGGCTTTACTCGTATTCCTACGAGAAAATTATACCGGCCTGTTCATAGAATGTGTCAGTGTGTGTAATAACAATTGCCATTACCGGCGGGTTGTACAAAAAAATAATCGTTCTTGTGACCTTGGAAAGTTTAATATCAAACTCGCCGGCATGTGATAATCGCCGGTTCAGGGTCGGCGATCCAATAAAAATTGTCAATCATAACACCCTATTGTCGGAGTGTCAACAATAATAACATATTAATGTAGGCGTGTAGGTGCAAAATTAACACAACGCCTAATTACCCATATAATATACCTATATTTTATAATATTGATATTGCGTTTGATATTATTGGGCATTCCATAATCAAACAGTAATCGTCGGCCGTGCAAATATTAATAGGCGACCGTTATATTGCAATAGCAAGTACAAATAATTATTTACCGATGGAATTGACACGAATATATAACACACCGTAATAAGCGTTTCTGTCGCAGAATTCCGTGACCATTCGCACCACGCGACTAAATTATATTTTATCTTTCTGTTTATAACTAATATTATAATATAACAAAACGTGAGAGCCTTAAAAAATTCCCCCGCCCCCTTTTGTTTTACCCAATTCCGCTTAAGGTCCGCACAATTCCGCGTCTGTCGCTGCTGCTGCAAAAAACGTTTGGTTTCATCCTACATTCCGTCCTAGTCGCGGACGTTCGATCTATTACGGTGAGTAAAACCGTTTACACATTGGTATTCGAGTAAAACAATAAAAACCATAATATTTGTAGGTAATTCATTCTAGGTTCATGCATAGAAATTGTATACAAACACAATTATTGTTACAAGTGTTACACAAAACTCATTTGACTACAACTGCTGCAAAGAGTTTGCAGGTAGCTAAAATACAAATATACGCGATCTAGAACAATCGGACGTAGCCGTTTGGACGTGGGGACAATTGGACGTAAAAAAAAAAAAAATTATATAATTTATATATTTATTATAATGCGTAAAAAAAATCCGAAATAATTTTTTTATTTTAATAGGTATGCCAACAATTAAAATACAATATCAAAAATAGTTATTTATATTAATTAAAATAATTATAATACGTCAAAAATGTATACACAATATTTAATAAGTTTTTAATATCAAAAATATTATATTAATGTAAAGAAATATTTTGAGTGATTCCGCGTAAAAATGATATTTTAGTTCTACTTTCATAACTTTGCACAATTCTTAATATTCGTCTATCCAAATCAATACATTTCTTTAATTTTCGGGGGGAACTGTTATCTGCTTCAAGTTGGCTGTAAAATATATCTCGCCCAGCTTGTACTTTTCACAAGCAATTGATAAAAGACCACAAACTAGGATGTTGAACTTCCATTTCGACATTTAACCATTTATTAGCTGCTTCAACATGGTTGTTAGGCCTATTTTGGCCATTTAAAACTCGTAGGTGTAAATTCCAAATGTGTGGTGGAAATAGTACTGTCCAACGACCTCTTCCATTTCTATTAACTCTCCCAACATAACTGTTCTCAAACCAGTCAAGTAAAAGTTGTAAGCATTTTGATAAATCATTTCCTTACTGTTCTATAGTGGCATCTAAATCTTCAATTGAAACAAATGAAAAAGCTACGATCATTTTTGTAAATATCGTAAAATCAGTATAATTTTTATACCTTGAAGCAAAATCCATTTCGTTTATTTTCTTTTATAATTTTATGATTTATAAATATAGATAAACCGGCAGAAAACATTTAATGTTCAGTTTTCCCTACGTCCAAATGGTTACGTCCATTTGTTCCTATTCGGAATATACGAGACACGAGGTAAGCGACCAATTCGTGTTGAGACTTTTGTTGTTCGCTTTATTCACAAATTTTGCCTGACTCCATCTCGTTTCTAAATCTTTTCCCTTTTTTATAATATAAGTACGTTAACGTAATTTGGGCTAAAGAAATTGTCGGAATTGTTGTTGAAATATAAAATCCTGGGCTCCCTTAAAATTGTTTCTAGATATGCATAAGGTAAGGCGTTTTGCTTTGGTCGATTGCCTGGCGGTTACTAGAGTTTTAGGCCCTATACCTAGATTTCTTTTGGTTGTAGTGGTTTTCTTTGTTTTTTTAAATTTTTTTTGTCTTTGTTTGCATGAGATGATTGAAGTGTTTGTTTAAGTTGGTATTTAGTTAATTGTTGTTTTTGGGCTGAAATGTGGTTTTTGCAGTAGTTTATAGTGTCCGATTTATGTTGTTATATTTTTGTCTTCTGTTTAGTTTTGCTTCAGCTGGTGGTGTTCATATGATCCTAATGTGTTCACAGGTCGAGCGGCTGTTGGTGAAGTAAAACATTTTGGTGTTCAAACGGCTTCTTCGTAAGGTGGTAATTGATTTGTTGTTTATAGTAATGTGCTGTTTCTGGTCAAAAGTGTGTTCCTTTTATTACTTTTAGTACGACGTTCTAGACTGATTTCATTTGATGCCAATTTGTTTTCCCAAAAAGACGTCCCCATGCTGTTGTAACGTTCAATGAATGGACTTGATGAAGAATTAGTAAATTGAAAGTCTTATTGACATGAGTTTCTCCTGTTAAATACTGGGTAAAGGATTACTCTTCTGAGTTTGCCCTCTGAATCGTTTTCTTTGCGTATCAATTGAATATAAGGTGTTTGTCAAAGGTGACTCCTATAATAACTCATAAACAGTAAATGTAATATTAGTATTATGCATATCAACATTTCTTGAACATATTTTCTATTTAAATCTGTGTTAAACAAAGGGGGTTCCTAATTGAAAAATAAAAGTATGTACTTATTTAAGGTATACGGAGTAGGGTTAAAAAATTAAAAATAGTTTTAAAATAAAGCTTAACCGATGCCATAATGATTAAAAACCAAAAATCAAATTCACTTAAAATCTTCCAAGAAAATTGATGGTTTATGATGAAAATAATACCCTTGTATATCTGTGCTTCTATATTTTTTTATAACTACAATCGTAGTTTCTCATTTTTATTTCCTTTGTTCGCCTAAACCTTTGGCGGTTGAGTTGGTATTAGTGTCCATTTTTTAGGTTAGGCTTTGTAGCACTTGACTCATAGGAGCACTTGGTAATAGCACTTGGTCATAGGAGTGCAGAGGTATTGTAGAAAATAAGTAATGAACGTGACGATACGAGTGCTATAGATAATTTTTTTGTTGAGAAATAGTGTAAGTTAAATGTTAGGTAAGGTGCTTACTGTTTGGATTATATTATGCACATTTGTGATTATTTCATATTTTCTGATGTCATGTCCCGTCAGGTATGGCTTTTGAAATAGTTATTGAATATAATATTCAATGCTGTTAAAATCTGTATCTATTATTATTTCGTCTTAGTATTTAGTTATCTACATATAGTTTATAAGTATAATTTAAATAATTATATTATATTGTTTTTTTAAAATGTATCATTTTTAAGGTTTGAGCCACTACAAGAATGTTATATTCGTCTTTATGTTTACGTGTTTTTGCATTATTTGAAACTTTATTCTATATCCAAGTAAGTGATAAATACATTTCTATAATTATTATCAAAAAACTAGTAAGAATTTTAATTTTTTATCTAAATAAATGTAAGAGGAAAGAGAGGGAGAGGAATATTGAAACAGGAGTGATTGGATACAATTGAGAATTATTTGAAGACGGTGGGTGTACCTATGTGAGGACGATGTAGGAGATCGAGTCAAGCGGAAGTTTAGGAAGAAGGTAACTGACCCCAAATAGTTGGAAGAAGAAGGCGATTACCGTTATTGGCTATATTTTACTGTGGTTTGTGTTGCATACATTATGTAAGAATTAATATAGGTAATATAGAGAATACGGAAGACAGCTTATTAGTTGACGGAATATCTGACCAATTTATAGCGTGTCATTATTTTAGGTCACCTACGCTCACGAGGGCGCTAGGTGTACACATATAATTTTAAACTCATATGAAACTGAGAATCACGGATCAGGTCTATGCATTCGTCTTCAATAATACTGTGATAGTTTATTATCGTTCCTTATTGTGTATGTATTAATTTTTGGTTATGAGTCAATAATTAAAACTAGATATAGTCAGTTAACTCTAGTATTTATTTAAATAATCTAGGATCTAGTTCATACAAATAATTAATATAGTTTTATAATACATATAATCTATACAAAAATAAAATAAACCTAATTCTTTAAAAACAGACAAGTAAGTAAATAATAAGGAACTTATGTACGAGTACCTACGATTTTTCGCAGTGTCGACTTTTGTAGAGTAATAGTATCACTTATACGAGTAATTAACAAGTTGCCAGTTAGTTTGATAAGTGCCGGAGATTGTTTTGCTGGGCTGTTTTTACCTTTTTTTTGATAGCAGTTTTATGTGCTCGCTATTTTTTTCAATGGCTGATATTTGCGAACAACGCAAAAGCCGTGAAATTTTCTTTCCTGATTAGAAACAATGGCACAAAGACACCTTTTTTGTTTAGATTCAAATTTTTTTAGAGATCTATTAGTTTTACTATGATGTGTGTTTTTTTTCTGTTTGTAAACAATATTTCGATAAGAAATTTTGCTCCAATGTGTAGAACATAGAACCTTTTCTGAAAGGAAATTTTGTCTAATTAGTGCAATTAAGAAGTATTTTTTTGATTTTCCAAGGGGTTTTTAAAATAATTTAGAAAAACTCGAAAAAAAATAATTGGTAAAACGACATATATTTACGGCACGTCGTTACTGTTTTCATTATTTTTATTATGTTTACACGATGTTTTCTACCAGAAATATTGCTCAAATCAAAAAATGATAAAAAAAAAGATTTTTTTCTTTTTAACATATAACCACTGACGAATAAAATTTTTTTTTGATAGTAAAGTATTTTTCATAATTATTGGGAAAAACCAAAGAATATTAAAAATACGATTTTATTCAATTATCACATAACCATTTAATTTTTTTAAATTTGTACGGCCTATGTTGTCTACCAGAAATATTGCTCCAATAGAAAAACAAAAAAAGATATTATTTGTTAATTTTGTAATCTTGTTGGTGATTAAGAAAGTCGTCTATACATTTTTTTTTTTAGTATTTTTAATATTAAGCAAAACCGAAAAAAACGGGAAAATGTATGAAAATGATGGTTTTCTAATGTAATTCAGTTAAAAATATTCGTAGACTAGACATTTTGACAGAAATCATATTTTTTTTATATCAAAATTTAATTTTGCGAACCGAACTTCGCTCTGAATCGTTTTTAATTATCAATGGTTTATCGTTGATTACAGGTATAATAAATAACTCTATGTATCTTACCTTCCCAAATACCCACTTACAGTAGAGGGTGTACCAATCTTCAGGATCAGTATTTTTAAAAATAGTTTACAAGAATGACTATATTGAAAGAATCTAAGGTTTTGAGTAGTTTTCCCGTTTCAAAAAAAGTGAAGTGATGACCAACCTCTCTTTTCGAAACGAGTTTGTCTCCAACTAAGGGCTGATTTCAAAACTGATGAAATATTTGGCTTCAGAATCCGTATAAATGTATAAATTGATGAACAATAATATGCATGCTTTGTTTCAAAATTCAAAAATATGCTTTACTTGCCTATGCCCCTATTTTCCATAAGTGGCACTTATATCGATCGCTATAGTCTAAAATTCTAAATCTAATATTCGAAAATTATTACTTTATTTTTAAAACGTTTAAATTTTTAATAATATAAATTTAATATAGGCAACAAATCCATTACTTTACTACGGAAATGTTCCGCAAGCTAATCACGTTTATTATAGAAATTGCGCGCCTGCGGTAAATTGCAATTCAAATTCCGTATACAGGACATTTAATGGCAGGTGTAATAACCTAAAGAATCCTCTGTGGGGTTCTACCAGCACCCCATATGTTAGACTCGTCACGGGCGTGTATTCTGACGGTAAGTACTTATAATCAAACTGAACAAAATATAATAAACGAGTAGGTATTAATTTAATAGTTATTAATTTTGTTGTATTGGACGAATGGTGTTAGGTGACCATGCGTTTCGGTACCAAACAGACGGTACGCGGTTACCCGGACCTCGTGAGTTGCAGCTCGCATTATTTTTGTATAGATCACGTCCGGATTTTCCAGACATTTATAACTACCACGTGAATCAATTTGGTCAATGGACGGCTCATGATATCACTCTTCTGCTATCTGATACTTCAGGTAAATGGAACGAGGGTGATTTACTAACTATAGAATAATTATTATTACGTACCTTCTTTCAATATCAATTTACAATACAACATAAATTTTTTGTCAAATGTCAAGTCTTTATGAATATTTTAGTTGTAACTGAATTACAATCAAAGAAAACAATTGAAAATAATGATACAATTCCATGAACTTTCCCGTTCTTTCGGTTTGTTCGATTATTAGCAAAACTACACGGACAATTTTTTAAAAAAAACGACTTTCTTACACACCAACTAGATCAAAGATTTAGTAAATTGGCGTATTGAAACTGGCGTTTCAGTAAAACAATAGATTTTTAATTGATGTAAGATTTTTGTTTTTTCCTAATTATAATGAAAACTGCTCGGAAAATTAAAAAATGACCTTCTTAATGAACCAACTAAATCAAAAATGCAACAAAAAGGCTTTATTGTCATTTTTCGATTGGAAAAGCGTTTTGGTAGAAAAGTTGCTCTCAGACACAAACAAAAAAATCACATATCATAGTAAAACCAATAAATCACTTGTTCCGGTTAGAATCTAAAATAAATATTAAACAATTTGCTAATGAAGATATTCTCGTATCAAAATATAAATAGAAAGTTTGTTTAAAATTATAAACAGGACCAAAAAGCTGTTGTGATAATCGTACACCCCCTCAATGCCAAGAAGTTATTGAGATACCTGCCAATGATCCGGTATATAGTAAAATTGGTCAACGATGTATGGAATTTAGACGCGCAATGACATCTTCACTTAATTACAACTGTAAGATTACTCCTCAAATATCGGTTAGTATTCATAGAAATTAATATGACTTTTAATTTTAATTTTAAATAAACAGAGTATAAAGAGTATGAATTTGGAGTATTAGGACAAGACAGCTAACTACAATAAGCAGGTACGTAACATACGAGGTTCAGAGTTTTAAGGATAATTTTTATAAAAAAAATAAATGGTGGCTTTGATGAGGATTTGAAACTAACGATTAATAGTGGATGAACAATGCGGAGAGAAATTTCAGGGGTTACAAGAGAATTCTAATGTGACTTAAAAGTAAGTTCTACAAAAGTGTGGGTAGATCGACTATCTTGTTTAAGTGTATAAGTGTAGTGGAGATGAAAAATTTTTAGGTAGAGGAGTGGATTGACGAGAGAAGATAGAATAAGAAATTAGTACATAAGAGGTAGCTTAGCTATTTGATAGTAGAGAAGATATGAGAAAATAGATTGTTTAGGCATATCGTTAGGACAGAGAAATCTAAAACAGTAAGAAATTAAAATTAAAATAAAAGTAGGAAAGGAGAGAGTAAAACCGAAAAAGAGGTTATTGGATGTGATTGAGAATAATTGAGTAAAATTGATAGTTGGTGTATGCAAGGTAGGAGATCGAGTCAAGTGGAAGTTTAGGAAGAAGATAGGTGACCCTAAAAAATTATAAAACATAAAGTTACATTTTAAGAAGATATTTTTCACATATTTGATAAACTTAAAAAATGTTTAAGTGAATTAATAGTATGTCAAATTTTCTATGGAATACATTTTACTTTATACAGAGTTTTAATGGTTTTTATAAATGTAAATTTCTTTTACTTGCAGATGAATCAAGCAACATCGTTTATTGATTCTTCACAATTGTATGGACACACACCAGAAAAGGCAGCTTCACTTCGTACTTATAGGGATGGTAGATTAATAACTGAAAACATAAACGGCCAAGAGTTCAATCCTCAACAAGAGAGAAGTGGATCGGAATGTGCGGGCCGGAATAACGTAGATGTATGTTTTGACGGAGGTATTATTTATTATTATTATTATTATTATGAGATTATAGAGTATGTACATTGTACACTATAAAAAATACTGACATATTTCGCAAGACGGGTGGGCCACTGTTGTACGTGAGAAGTTGGGAAAGTAGGTTATATAGAGAGAAATTAATTTATATTTGTACGCAACGAAAAACCATATTGCTAACGAAAAACGATTAAGAAAAAAATTCGGTTATACATGTTTCGAAAGACCGTAATATTTATGATTTTCATTAAAATTTTATAATACAATTCTTTTAAAAAAAACCTTGCATTAAATTAAATTTTTTTTTGAACACAAAGTATGACTTATAATGAACATACTTGTAAATTTTCAAGCATTTTGGTTTTTCTTTATCATGTCTAGAAAAGGTAATTATAAGTTTTCTATCCAAATTTCAAGTCCTTACGAATATTTTTAATTGCATTATAACAAAAACACAAAATCGAAAAAATAATAAAAGCATTATTTTCGTAAATTTTCTAATTTTTTTCCAATTATTATGAAAACAGCTTAGAAAATCAAAAAAATACTTATTTGAAATATCAAATAGTTAAAATTAAGGTGCTTAGCTTGGTACACCGGAATGAGGATTCTGGTAGAAAAGTTGCTCACAGACATAAAAAAAAATAAATAAAATAAACTTTATAATAATCTTTATAAAACCATAAGCTTCATTTTTTTATTCAGAATCTAAACCAACCAAAAACAAATTTACTTAAAATCCTTCGAAAAAATCGCTGTCCATGATAAAAAAAAAATCATTCTGTATAATGTATACCTAATTATATATTATATGTTTATTCATAGGAGATCCTCGATTAAATCAACACTTTGGCATCACATTGTACCATACTATGTTTACCAGGTTTCATAATTACATCACCGGTCTGTTAAAGCGTGTATGTTCTAGATGGACAGACGAAATTCTATATCAAGAAACCCGAAGGATCATTGGTGCAGCAAATCAGATAATGGTTTATCGAGATTATTTGCCTATTTTACTTGGTATTTATTTTTTGAACACTCACCAAATTTGATTGAAGCTAATTTCTTATAAAATATTTTACTTTGAATTATTAAAAATATATATTTTTTATTTTCTAAACAAATACTTAAGTGCCTATTAAAAAAATAAAATTGAATATAAATTAGTTTAAAATTACTAAAACTGAGTTGATTATAATTGATTATTGATAAATTCTTTTCACAGGGAAACAGTTTACAGAACGTGTTGGTTTAGCTATTTCCAGGGGTAGGAAAACTAGATATGATCCATTGCTCATGCCTCAATTAAGCATAGAATTTACGGCAAGTGCTTTTCGAGTACCTCATAATATTTTGCCTTCAACATACAAGTAAATATTTATTTTTCTTGTTTCTCATTAAAATTTATGTAACCTATCCTATTTGGTTTTTGATAAAATAGGTTTATAAATGAAAATTATAATATAATGAGTTCAGTGAAACTGAACGAATGGATGTCAAAACCTGATCCCATAGTAAGACGGTCAAATTTTGATGATATACTCAGAGGAATGACACAAACACCAGGGCGTGCACCAAAACCATCGTACAATTATTTGGTATTATATCAATGGTATCATCGTCTCTCAATGGATAATCTGAATAGTTATTTAATTTATTATAGATATCGAATTTCATGTTTCGTTATTTCATGACTGGAAATCAAGATTTATTGAGTGTAGATATTCAAAGAGGGCGCGATGCTGGCGTACCGACATATAATAGAATAAGAAAATTGTGCGGTTTCCCAAAAGCCACATCATTTAAGGATTTAGCAGACGTTATGTCGATTTCAGTAAGTTTACATAAAACTGTTTTACTAAAAACGAATACAAATAATAAAGTTTTAAAACGTAAAACATTTGTATAAACTATAACCGAATAGGTATTAAAATGCGCAACATATTTTACCAAAAAATTAAGTTCAGCGTTTTTAATAAAATATCGGAAACGCTGACCATAATTTTAAACCATATGTGTACAGAAGACTTTTTATTATTTAACATTAGTTTATTTGTTTTGAGAACATAATCATGGCTTCAAATAGTTTTGTAATATTAATGAACTAATAATAATAATATATAATTGAAAATTAATAGTTTTGTCTGAAATTGTGCAAGTACGCCACGAATGTTGTATTAATGCCAAATTTACACTAGGATAATATATTAAAAAAAAATATTATAATAGCTAGGCTTATTAAATTATTTGTGTTTAGATCTATGATTTATCGTCTGTTTTAAATATTTATAAATTATCTATGTATAAAACATAATTATAAACCATTAATGTGACTAGTTCTGCTGGTGAAAAAGAAGACTTTTTAGAAATGAGATAAAAAAAATACATTTTATATCTCTGCACGGTTCAGTAATCTCACGTGCTCTCATAATATACGACTACTAATACTAATTTGAAGTTTCTATATTTATTATTTTTTACCACATTGTAACTGTTTATTAAACTATTAACCAATAGTGATACCAATACTGAATATTATTTTTATTTCATTCAAATAAATACTTATTATTAAATTTGAATGTATTTTTTTGTTATAAGTTTGGTAATTAGGTACCTACATATAAAGTGTTTGCCTAAATTTGTAATGTATCTTTTCCAATCAAGGATATAAGGAAACTAGAAAAATTATACGCAAGTATTGACGATGTGGATTTACTTGTGGGGGCGTTACTTGAACCACCATGTCCGGAAGCAATGGTCGGCCCAACCGCCAGATGCGTCATAGCTGATGTATTTTACCGTCTTCGGTATGGCGACCGTTTCTTTTTCGATGTAGAAAATCAACCAGGAAGTTTTTCTCATGGTAAGTAATTGTATTGTTATAATTTATTCCTAGTTTCCCCAAGTTAATAATCATATTTATGTCTAATATTAGAACAATTAAATGCTCTGAGAAATATCGATCTGGGACATGTATTTTGTGCTGGCTCTGGGATAAATGAAGTACCATTCGACATTTATGGACCACAAGAGCAAAGGTTAATACCTATAATAATATAGATACGTATCAATTTTATTATTAGATAAATATTAATATTTTTTAATAAAATAATAAAGTAAAAATAAAATAAATAAATGAATGTATCGCCTGGAGTGTTATGAAATGTATAAAGTACGATCGGTTTCGAATCATAAATTCATCGTCAAGTAAAATCACAAAGTCAAACGCGATTCAAAGACTTTTTGATTTTACCTGACGATGAATTTTTGATTCGAAACCGATCGTACAATACACATTTCATAATACTCCAGGCGACGCATTAAATAATTAATTAATTTGTATAAATATTTTTTAATTATAACTATAAACCTAAGATGTTTAAATATTCATTAATTTTTTGATCAAATTTCGATTTCAATCCTTTTGTCAAATACAGTTTTGATTTTTTTAAGTATGATTATTAATTTTAGTAAAAGTTTTATTTTCAAATACTGAGGGAAGTGGGAAATGTATTAGTTTACATTGTTTATTTATTTATTTTTTATATATGTATAAAAATGTTACCAGAAATCTTATTTTGATTTACAAGTGAAGCACCTTTTCTAAAAAAAATCTAATTGTTACTTTAAGAGGTAATTTTTTGATTTTCTAAGCGTTTTTCATAATAATCGGGAAAACTTGGGAAAAATGTAAGAAAAAAGTTGTCCTAGGATAATGTAGACGGGTCTTGCCACTGTTTTAAGTGGTAAGATGGAAAGATAGGATACAGAAGAGAATTTAATATATAAGGAACGATAAATCATTGCTAACGAAAAAACGATTCTGAGCGGAGTTCAGTTGATATTGATTTTTGTTTCAAAAATATATACTATGGTAAAATAATTAAATAGACATTATATATTTTTTATAACAATATTTGTTTAATATTTAACGGATTTCCCGTTTTTCCTACGTTTTTCGCGGTTTCTCATGTTTTTCCAAGTTTTCCACTTTTTCTGGGAAACATTTTGGGAAAATCAAAAAATAAAATCTTTAAAGTACCTTTCCAGTTAAAATTCCTTGAAAAAAGAAAAAGTTCTATCGTTGAAAATTGGATCAAAATTTCTGGTAGAAAAGTAGTTTATAAGAAAAATAAGGCCAAAATATTTTTCTACTAATATCTACATTTCGTACCTTTTCCCGATTTTACTGTATTTTTTTTTGGTTTTTTCCATTTGTTTAGAAAACTCCTTGTAAAATTAAAAAATAATTTTCCTAAAGTACCACCGCAGTAAGATTTCCTTTCAGATGAAGTACTACAATTGTAAATTAAAGCACTATTTCTGTTAGAAAAATTGTTCAATGATAAAAAAAAAAAATAAATAAACATTATTGTAAAATCATAAGCTTCTTCGCTCCACTTTAAAATTTAGGAAAATAATGTTTTTTATTTTTAATTTTGTTTTTTTTTTTTTTTGTAATTCAATAACAGATTCAGTTTACAGAAAACTTATGTTTGCCTTTTCTAGAAGTAGTCAAATTTTCAAAACATTTGAGCCATTTTTGAGTTTTGTATAGGCATTTAAATTTTACGAATTTTTTTTCAGTAGGTTCCACTCTGTGAATAGAATTGTTAGACCAAACAAAAATATTAGAAAATTTAACTGGAAGTTCATTATAAGTTGTACTCTCAGCTCAGAATAATTTTTCGTTAGCAGTGATTAATCGTTGCGTACAGATATACATTAAATTCTCCTTTATGTCCTTTATATAATTTAACCTTCCAATTTTTCACCTACAATAGTAGCCAACCGCCACCCATTGTGTGAAGTATTCCCGTCTCTTTTTTTTAAAATTTAATTATCATTAATAAATATATTATTATATTTTAAAGATATTCGGGAATGCGGAATTGCAAACAACATTTATACAAATTGGATTTTAGTGCTTGGAGACGTTAATGTTTTACTATTATACTATAAAAACACAAATTATATTATAAATTAATGTAAAATTCAAGAATGTAGTATAATTTAATGTAACGATTATGTAAAATAAATATTTGTACCCATCGAAAATATATTTTAAACTTTATAATTGTAATTATTTTACAGAGTTCATAATACTATAATGGGTATTTACCAGATGGTTTATTTTATTATAATGCTAAGTAATACCTATAGAAAGTATCTATATAATTTAATACGGATGTATGTTAACATCCCTGGATAATGCCAATTCTGAAATCAGGCAATCCGGGTGATGTTACTAATTATCGGCCCACTTTTGGTCTTTCATTTTTTTAGAAAGATATTTTAATTCATTGTACTCAAGTGTATCGAAAGACCTCTGTGGTCAACCAATATGGATTCTTTACCAGGCGTTCGTCGATTACTAAGTTCACTATTTATTGTTCAATTAATGAATTATGTACTTCTTAGGTATTTCTAAAAAAACCGTAAGGTGTTAATTTATAAATAAATAATATCACAAGCTATCTGAAAACCAGTACGTGTGTACTTTGAAGCTACATTTCCTAAATTTAACCCCTATAGGACGTCTGTCAAGGCCGTATCTGAGGAGAAGGGGTTTGAGAGTTTAACTCTTTCTCCAAAATTTGTTCAAAAGTATTGTTTATTACTTTCAAAATAAATGCTAATTGTATTTGTAACAAAAATAATAGACGATTTAATTTAAAACTAAACATTTGATCCAGCTATAGTCTTGGTGGCTCTTATATGGTTTTGATACGAAATTTGAATAATTGTTTTGGTTTTTGGGTTTCCTATGTTATATGAACACAGTCATTAATATCCTATCTCTAATAATAACCTATGTTTCCTTCTTTCTCGCAAAATCTAACATCATATTCATATTAAGATTCCGGCTGCACCCACGTGTGAAGTAAGCCCGTCTTTTTTTCTTTTTAAGAATAAAGTTATAATATTTAATACCTACATACTAAGTAATATTAAGCAAACGTTGTGCTTTATAATCATCATAACAGGCTACACATCATTGTAAAACCAATACATTTCTCGCTCCACCCAGAATCTAAAATGGTAGTAACGTTGGGAGATATTACGTTGTAATAATGTGATTGTTATTTTTGAATAATTATACTATCGTAGGTAGAATAACATTGTTCCATAGTGTTTATATTCTAACCAATATACATTTTTTCTCTTTTTTTTTTTAGAGAATAACCAAAATTTAAAACTTATTGTACCTATTAGATATAACTATTTAGATTATTTTTTATCGACAGAGATTGTAAAATTAACTCCGTTACAGACATGGTCACACGTTTTGAAGCAGATTAATTATTCATTTTTGTCATCATTAACACGCTATATTCAATTATTAATCTATGTTTCAAAATGCACAATATAATACAATAACTATGATACAGTTAAGCGTAGGTACCTAATTTAACAAGTACTGAACGTGAATAATGTGAGGGACGGGCGCGATTGCCAATTATGTTATTAGAATTGGATAATATCTGAAAAAATGTAATACCTATACGATTATGCGGTTATAAAAATATGATTGTGATTTAACGACCTGTACAATTACATAATTTCGATCGTTATACTATTAGATACACGTTTTTTTTTTTTTTTTTATCGAAATAATTAATCACGTTTAAACCATTAACATTGTTTACTACATATTTCCAGTGTTTTAGATACTTAATCTTATTTATTCTTATCTTATCTTGTATCCTAATACTTTATAATAAATAGAATAAACACGAATATTATCCAAAGCGCATTGGCAGTTGTTGGTGTATATTTTTATTGGTGGCGTGTAAAGTATATTATTACAGAACAACTCGGTATACCTACTTACCTAACTATAAAATATGACACTATTAAGAATATATATTATGCATTTTGGCGATAATTAACGAGGTTATTGGTTAAGTATAGGTATATAAACAGTGATAAAAGTAATGAAAGGACGAAGGGGAATGGAGTCTTCCTTCTTTTTAAAAGTAAATTTATTAATTCTCTTTAATTTAACTCTTTGAAATCCGAAGGAAAACTTTAGTTTTGTCATTAAGAAATATTTAAAGACATTTTAAAAACTCGTATTAATTTGATTATAAGGAATTATTTAAATCTTATTATAGTTACGTTATCAGACTCCGTTTTTCTTTAATTTTACTAAATGAGCATATGCGTATACTAATACTTGAGGGGGAGCCTAGTTTATTATTAAACCTTATTAGTACAATTTGTTGAACAAATGTATATGAGAGAAAACATTTTAGATGGTCTGCCTTTATGATGAGTTTCCTAAAAGTTTGGTTACGTTTAATTAGTTCACAGGAACGCTCTTCAATTTTCGTTAGATAAAGTTCCCATTTCAAAGTTTTCCCAATTAATCCCTATATATAAGTGACGCATAGTATTTTACTCGGAGAAAAATTAGTAGGGGTAGGTTAGGTACCTATATTACCTACCTACTCTAATGTATAACAAATTGCGTTTCTTAAAAAATTAGAAGAAAATATTAAAAATATTACACATCGTAAATTAGCAAATAATTCATGATAAAATATAAGTAAAATTCTGTTCAATGAAATGATCAATATTTAAATATAAGAACTAGTTTTTAAATTTACTATTAGAAATTAAATTATTTTACTAATTTTTGTTATGTAATGTTTGTAGGTAATAATAAACTTGCTACGAAGTACAAACTATAGCATATTTTCTGAAAGGTAATTTTCTCTAGTTGGTGTACATAAAACACCAAGAAGAAGAAGCTAATTGCTTGATTTTCTAAGGGGTTTTCGAAATAAGCGGGAAAAACCTAAGGAAAATTATGGGTATAACGGTAAATATTTACGGTGCGTCGCGACGATACTGTTTTAATTGTTTTTATTATGTTATGTTATACGATGTTTTATACCAGACATATTACTCCAATAAAAACATGACGAGATTTCGATTTTGTTCCTAATAATATTTCGCTACTGAAAATGAAGTCATTATTCGATATCCAAAGTATTTTTTATTTGTATTGGATTGGAAAAAACCAAAAAAGACGAAAAATACAATTTTTTTCAAATTACGGTGCAACTATTGCATTATTTTCATTTTATACTGCTTATGTTTTCTACCATAAATATTGCTCCAATAAAGAAGCATCTAGAAATCTTTTTTGTTGAAATTTTAATCTAGTTGGTGAACAAGGAAGTCGTTTTTTGATTTTTTTTTTTTTTGTAGTTTTTTTTATGATTGAGCAAAACCGAAAACAAATTCAGAAAGTACAGAAAATAATTACGAAAATAATTCTTTTATTATTTTCAATTTTGTATTTTTAATGTAATTTAGTTTAATATATTTACAGAGACTTGAAAACTTATATTTGATCTTCTTAGACGCGGTAAAATTTTCATAACATCTGATCAATATTTGAGCTAATTATAAACATTTTAATTTAGTGAGTTTTGTACATAATTTGTATTAGGAATGTACTTTGTAGTAAAATTGTTAGAGTCTACAGAAATGCTTGAAAATTTAACAGGAGGTTCCTTAAAAATTCTATTTTGTGGTTAAAAAAAAAAAAAAACCATTGAGGTTTATGTGGTATTTTTTTTTTGTATAAATCAATTTTAATACCAAATTTTGACGAAAATCGTTTGAGTAAAAAATTATAAAGAAAAAATTTAGCTACTGATCCATGTAAATTTTTCATTTTGTTTTGATCGTATATATACCTCTTGTCGATTTAAGAACGATGGTAAAGTCAGAATTTAGCGGACTGACTTAATTTCGGAATCATACCTTTTTGAAGTTCTTATATTATGCGACCTTGAAGAAAAACTTAGGCTAATTTTTGTCCCAAAAATAAAACTCGAAGGAGATGAAACAGGGGATGAAAAGTTTTTAGGTAGTTTTTTTTGTTGAATTATGGATTACTATAGTAACATGGATGAAATGAAAAAAAAAAATTAAAACAAAAAAACAAATAACAAACAGAAATAAAAATGCCATAACATCTATAACAACCTAAAATAGTCTATTTAATTATCTACCGATCTATTATTGGCTTGAAATATGGGCTACCTTGGTAACATGAATGATATTAAAAACAAAAAACTATGTACTGGATGGATAAGTGAAAAGTGAAAACACGTAAAACGTTATCTCTGAATTTTCATATTTTTTGGTACATTAACAGCACTACAGTACTATTGTCATTTTATTTTTAGGGTTATTATAGAGGTTATTATAGTTTAATCCCTGTGTTGTGCCCTTATCTATGGTAACACGAATGAAAAAAATTTATGAAACACTAGAACACTTTTAGTCCGCGGACTAACCACTTTCCACCTAATTTATTTTTTAGTTCAATATACATATATAATGGTATAAATGATATAACTTTATGTATACCTCCTTCCCCATCACTCATCTACAACAGCGGCCACACCTGTCCCCAGTATCAGCTGTTTTTTTAGTTTTTATTTAGTTTTTTTGCGGAAAAAATTGTTTTAGCCAATAGAAATGATTGCCATTTTCATACGAGGTTCATCATGAGTACCAAATAGTTACCATCTCATGGTACATCACCATATGCACAACTACTTGGATGCATATGCAATGCAGCAGTTTTCATGGCAAAACATGTTTTCCGCTAACAACGATTTATCGTCCCATGCAGATAAAGTATAAAATTACTATGTTTTCTACCTAACCAACCAGTGATGCACCTGTCAGCTATTATATTTACAATATTTATAATTTTGATAGTGTTTGGTTCCATAAGCACCCATGGAAATGAGTATAATGCGCGTATGTAGGTAGATGTTGTTGTTGATAATTCACTAGTGACGACGTCATGGGTCAGCGAACATTGAAACGCCTGAACCTATATATCTACAATATTATATCGCCTTAATAACAGGATTTGTTGCTTAAAGAGTCGAATTTCGATAATTTATGCGACGGCAACAGAATTTATGGAACTATATTATCGTATATTATTATACGCACGCAATATGATTTTTCGGTATCGAGTATAGATTTATATCGTGCTCAGTGTTTCGACCGTGTTCCAGATATCAAATGTTAAAATATTATTTTGTTTGGCCGTCGATGGTCGAGAAAAAATGATCACAAGACGACGTTCGAAGCCACGAGGAACACGTCTTATTGCCAAGTAAAATATTTCGATATTCGATTGCTATAATTTGTATAATGTATTATTTTATAATGACGGAATAGAGTAACTTGATATATTATCGTCAAGTGTATAAATTATATATATAAGAAAAAAAAAATATTATCGCGTGTATTATATAACGCGATAGTAAGTCAATATTGACAAACGGTTAGATACCTATATAACATACCAATAATTACGACGTCAGAAATCAAGCACGTTGTTGTTAGCGAAGAAAAACATTGCGAAAACTAAAGGGAGGACGCCAGTGGCGTAACGTTGAAATTTGACGACCATCTAGGATCTATTGGTTTTATACTATGTAATATTATCATTTGTGTTCTTTTTGGTTTTCAAGTTTTGAAGCAGAAGACTTGCTCCGACCGTTAGCACCATATTATGGCTTATGGAACCGAAATGTATTGTTTCTATAGTTGGCACATATTTTGGAGGTCATCATTTGATATTCCTCGTACTTTTCTTAATAATAATCCAGAAATGAGAATACTATACGCAATTTTGATAAAATCGATTTTGTTTTTTATTTATTCTGATTCAGTGACACATTTATAATTATTTAATTGTAATCAATTTTCATACAATTTACCGTGACATAAACACAATCATAATGTATCAAACACACAAAAAGAAATGATCGTTAGTAGGACACTAACCAGAAACTGTGGTGAAAATTATATTACTTGTGTGTGATTTATTTCACTGAAAGTTTGATACAAATTGTCGACACCAATATATTATATTAACCAACTTAAACATGATCAGTTTTTGGAACTTTTACTATAGAATTTATTCTATTATTTATTGTTTATTATTTATTTATTACCTTGGTAACATTGCAGTGTTTCAACGTAAAAAAAAATTCATAAGAGTGAATAAAAATAAATTATCGTAATGAGAAATGGTTGCATATCGATTTGGGTATTAATAGGAAGTTGCGATTTTTTAAAATTATTTTTTTATATATTTAGATGTCGAATATTATGTGTAAACGAATACTATTTATTATATAAAATAAGAGATAGTGCACTGCGCTAAGCCGGTGATCTGCGGGACAATTACGATAGGTAGGTGGAGGTCCCGGTTGATATAGGCCATAGGGGAAGACCCCAAGAATTATTGATACAGCAAATCAGTGTTTAAATCGGAAAAATAATATAAAAAGGGCTACAAGACTTAAACAAAAGTAGTGTCCTTTGCAATTATTAAACTCAAACTAACCCGAGGGAGAATTTGCTTCCCACACCACCACATTAATTTTTAAACATAATTTAGTAATTAATAATTTCCAAAAACAAAGACTAATAATATTACTGCAGGTTAACTTTTGTCAACATATTAGACGATATTTATTTCGTTATTAGATTATGATATAGATTATGTTTTGATTTTCTTTATACATTATAGTATTATTAATTGTAGGGTAAACCATAGAAAAAATTTCGGAAAAACTTTTAACTGTTACATTTACACAGTAATGGTTTCTGTTATATTCTATTTTATTTATTCAGTGAAAAATAATCTTTGAATTTCACTGAATTATAGTATAGGTGTAGTCTTTATACACAGACACGGTACAGTTTTCGAAAAATTCTAACTAATTCTCAGTTAATTGTATCTAGTCTAATTTTCAAGTTTTATATGATTGAAATTGTTTTGGTAGGTAAGTAAAAATTAGTAGGCGAAAAAGTCCAACGAAATGTAGTAATTTTTTTTCTAAGCGCTTAAAATTTATATTTGAATCCCATCAGTGGTGGATCCAAGGGCTGTTCAAGGGAGAACGAATTTTATTAATAAATTACGTATATTAGATGAACAATTGTAGAATATAAGAGTTATATAAAAAAAAAAAAAATAAGACCCAAAGCGACAGGGCGAACGTCATCATTTGTAACTGCCACTAGGTCCCATGCATTACACTTCAAAAACTTTATTCTATTTTATTGCTTTAATTTAAAAACTAAGAAAGAATCGATTCGTGATAATATTAGTGATGAGGTGTGTGGCTATAACCATGGGCGTCCGCAGGAAATTTTTCAGGGAGGGGCATAATAAAATCAAACACCAAAAAATACCTAAAATAAAATTATATCAATTAATTATTAAAATTGTATTTGAAATTTTTAAACCTGGGGGGGAGCAAAATGGGGCACCTGTCCCCAGACGCCTCGTCTTACCCCCTTCCCCCCTCCAGACGCTATAACTATAATCGATGTACGTTTTCATTTCTCCCTCCAACCTACCTTCAACCAAAATGTCCCGTTAAAACTGCCTACACACGACCCCATATACGTGCAATATCGGGAGTGTAACGTCCTCTCTGAAGTATTATAGAACGCGTCGTGTTCTCGCTTTTGACTGCAAAAACAAATGGAATGCCCGGGCGACGACGACGCTCGACGGTCTCTCCGCGCGCACCGGTTCAGGGCCGGGAGAGACCGTTTCTTCGGCGGCGTATCGTTACCAAGGACGCGCTGGCCGAGTTCCGTCACGATTTTCACGTACACACAAACGCACACCTACGGCCGGCACGAACATAATAATAATAATAATAATAATATAACGACCCGACGAGTTTTTAAATATTATTATGCGTTTTATGTCGTTTTTTTCCATTCGTTTTGCCGGGTTTATTTTTCCACTCTTCTTTATTATAATATGCATACTCCTCGGTTCAATGTCGACGTGCCAGAGCGACGAGCGTGTTGTCCGTCTCGGGATTATTGATCTTGGACCGCCACAGCCACGAATCGGCATCACGCAGACACCGTGCTAACCGAAAATATCGCGTTGAGGAGCTCGGACCGGAGACGGAAATTGGGGCGCTTCGAACAAACGTTAGGTTAGGTTAGGTTTTGTGGATGTAGACCTCCAGATTACCGTGTCATTTTTCATACGACTTACGTGATTGCATTTGAAACGAAAATATTCCAAAATATTGCGTCAAATTTATTAATGGTAGTTTCTTATATTGTTACGCGTATAATCAATAATCTCTTTGTTTGAACTATACCGTTAAAATTGGTTTTCAATTTATTTTAATATTAATAGTTTGGGACGCTAGGGTATATTTCATATTAATGAAAAATAAAAACAATTCATGCAATTTTTTTTTGAATATAGTGTAAATAAATTTTTATTAATACGGTTCAAGGAGAGAACACCCAAAATAACCTTCTTGGTTATGCCACTGGTTGCAGGACTAACGCATTCAACTGAAGTAACAAAATAGTATGGTATATGCCACCAAATAATAAATAAACAATATATTAATACAATTTAGGTCAGTGAAGGAAATGACCTGAGGCAGCAGAATATCAAATATATTTAAGACGAACGGAACAGCACGGATCGGAAGTATCTCCGAATCGTTTAACGGGTAAATACGACGATCAGAAAATATTTAAGTACTGTTTAAATTGTTTAATATTTTGTGCGTTAATAAAGATTTCCGTGAATCATACTATCTGTTTTTTTGCAGGTTGAGTAGGTAAATTGGTTTATGAGCAAATCAATGGTCGTCAAATCATGAACTTTTGTGTACAAACTACAAAGCTTTTAGCTTTTTGTCCGAAATAAAATTTAAGGACTTTCATAGCTGCTGTGCCTATAATAAGCTTTATAATACAGATCGAGTACCATTTATTGTAATTTTTGCGCAATCATAAATGTTGAGCCTTATACAAGTCCCGGGACCCGTGTTGCAGGTATATATATTAATAACATAATATATTAATCTATCAAAAACATAATATTTTATTTTATTTTTTTTTAGCCAGCGGGGGGCTAAAATCTCAGCGAGTTCGGACCTCCTGAGTGTATTTAGTGTATCTATCTACTTCACAGAGCATAGGTTAAGTAGTTTTGTGATGTATATATAATAGAAAGGAGAAGAAGTATAGATCCGTGTATACTATATAATATATATAAATATAAATTTCAGTTTGGAAGAAACGGCGATTCTTCAACGTCAATCCGATTGGTTATCTCGTTTTGGGGACAATGATATGATTAAAATCATACTGATCGATTCTAATCATACTCGATGACTTTTTACTGTATAGGCGCACATTTTTGTCTTAATTAATCGTACAATTTGATTTCGTCTTAAGAATTCATTCCCCTTCAATATTTATAATAAAAAATAATAAACTATTGTGCCTATACATGTATAAAACAAAAAAAATCATGCAAATAATAATAGTTGTTTAGAAATTATCATCATCTTCCTTATGACGAAATCATTTGACAATGACTGACTCCATCATCATGGTTTCTAAACAATTATCTATCAAGGTATATGTTTATTACTATTACCCTGCTTTACATGAAACTGCAGTCTTGACCGGGGTATAAATTGTAACGGATTACTATTTTATACAGTAATTAAAGCCGGCCGCACGTCGAACAATACGAATCGGCTATGAAATCCGCTTGAATACAAAACTAATCAGATTAACCTCAATCTCTTTAAAATCCTTTCTTGTTGTACATCTACAGCATTAGGGCTAGGAATCATTAATCTGAATTTCAAGTTTAAACGTTTTTTCGTTGAGATGTAGCGATCAGACAGTGAGTGAGTAATATATTATTCGGCATTCATTACTATATGAAAACTATAAATATGTTATCTATGGAATAACTATTACGTACTCGATGGGAATAACCTAACCGCGTTACGCGATAATATCGGTAATTTCACACGGATTAGTAGAATCTAAAAAAACGGCTGTTACTTAGAAATTATTCATCGGATATAAATGTGTGATGCATTGAAATGTTCAGAAAAATTAAATCTACATAATGGATATCATACAATTTTTCGAAAATAATAAAATAAAGTTATTTTTTTAATAAAAATAAAATTTAATTAAAATATAAATATTTGTTGTCCTCATCCCTGTGAATAATGTACAAAACAGAATTTGATTATCTTTATTATTTCTGGATATTTTCAAGGGATATAATATCTTCATGGGGCAGCCTGTATAAGTTGTAAAAGATGGAAATTATGTCATTGGCCGGGAATTTTCTTCGTCATTTCTCTAAAAATCAGGAAATTATGGAATTGTATATACGTATATATATTTATACTGATTTAGTCTGGTCATTAACGTCATTTTCTTGTTCAGTTGGTTAGTAGCGTTTAATACAAACTATATATTTTATTTTAAATAACGATTTCAATTTTATGTTACTTTTCATATTTAGTTAGTTCTTATTTTTGGTTTTTACTGTGTAACTATACAAGAAAAATTAGTAGCTTCAAAACTGGTCGTAGAAATGAAAAATATGCTTACCACTAGCATAAGTTATTCGGCATACAATATGTTTCATGTGCCTATGCTGTGCGATTTTAAATAGCATACAGGAATAATTGTAATAGTGGTGATTGGTAAATATCTGCGTTTACATATGTTTTTTCCCACATTTTTTCCCTAGTTCGTAAATAAGTAATTCGTTTTTTGATTTTTAATTTTATTACGAAAAGTTGCGGAGTCGCGCGTGTACAATAAAGTAAAACAACAAATCGGTGAATTATAATAAGTATTCCTAACTGGAGCAACAAGTGAGAAAAAACTATGTTTATAATATTTAATAACCATTAATATTTACACGATTTTATAATTGTTACAAGCTTTTTAACATAATAATAGTATTCGTGTATTAACATATAGTTAATTTTATGCAATAGGGACTAGGAAGTACCTACTTGTTATTTAAATTTCAAAAAAATGTCTATGCGTGTGTTGAACATTTTATATCATGTTATAAATGCATAATAAAATTAACGTATTGCAGGTGTGGCGGAATGATTAAACTTTAAAATATCTATACGTACCTATATGTATAATTATTTTAATGACGACTTTTAAAAAACATTCAATTTTATTATTTTCAATTTATAAGAAAAACACTTCACCGTTAAAATAACTTGTTTATAACATATAATAATACTCTACTCGTACAATAATAATTATTAGGACCAAACAATTATTTGTATGCTTGAATTAAGTTTATATATTTTTATGCAATTTATATTTCACAATTTACACGTATATAAAGACAAAGTGATACCTTCAGCATGGAACATGTCATTAAAATAACATAATATATGTATTATGTGTTATGTATTATGTATTATTTATGTATTATGCCTAATATATAAAAACTAGATACTATATGAAGTGTCAGAACACTCAGAACTTTAGGGAAATCTTACTTATTAGTACATCATACAAAGTTCTACCAAATGCGTTACTAAACAGGGTAAAACCATACGGTAAAGAGATATGAGGAGATTACCAAGCGGAGTATACACAAGGTAAATAGTAGGAATTAGATCTAATACACTCGATCTAGTAAATCCTGGAAAAAAGTTACAAAATCAATCAAAATTTATACTTACTATTTATAGATTTCAAATAAACTAACGACTTTATGAAGATAGTCTTTGGTGGTTGATGATTGAACTCGGAATACCGGTTTCAAAGGGTTTTGATATCCCAAATGAAATTTACCGTCCTCTGCAAAATATCCTAGGATAAATTTACCTCCGACAAAAAAATTCTAGGATATGTATACCAACAGCAAAATTTTAGGACGGGTACAATGTACAAATATTTTAGGTTATATTTAACTTCCGGCATAATTCGTGAGAAAACGATACCACATGGTGTGCTGTCTCCGTTGTATGAACGTTCGACATAGCAAAACAGTGTATTCAGCAGAGAAAACTTAGTAAAAAAATGGCTATGTATCTCGCTTAAAAATTTAAATATCGAAAAAATCCTTATTACGCTGATCAATTCACTTGTATACTAAAACCAAAAGCAAACATATGTCCCTGCTGAACGAAAATTTAATATGCCATACATTTGTAGGACAAAGACATCACATACTGTATGATGCCTGCTGTAGTGGCTGATACGTATACACTGTACATAATATTGGTGTATAGATTAACTAAAAGTGCAACAAGTTACATTAAATCGCATTTACGACTGCGTATAAACGTGTTGTATTATAATGAATATTTAATGAAAATTAATTTTCGAATAAATTTTAACGACCAATAAAGTCCCGCGACCAATAATTTAAAACGGAACGGCGGAGGCCGGATAACGGAGTATATATTACACCTATTTAATTTCGTCGTAATTTATTAAATTACAATACCTAAATATTTGAAAGCGAGGTGCTCTGCTACAGTGTATTTCGGTAGCGCTTAAAAATCATTATACATTTACATATACACATTGCAGCCCACTGTTTATGTAGTGTAGAGTATTATGATTTAGATTTAATACGGTCGTCAACACAAAAACGGATCGTTTTAAAACCGGATTTTTTAATGCTACAAATCGATATTAAACAAATTTTAATATCGTTGTAATATCGTAATATATCACGTATTATAATAATAAAAATAATAATATTTAAAGGACGTGAACCATTTATAAACGACTTCGGCGTCGAATACATTTCAAAACGTACAGGTAATTAACTATGTATGCTTTTTTTTATTGTACGAGTAACAACTAGGTATGCGCGCATACCAATAGCCCCCGTGTCTCGGCTGTTGACGTTGGCGGTTATTATTATTGGCGCAAAAATCAAAAACACAAAAATAAAAAAAAATAATAAAAAGAGAAAGTCAATGTATTAATCCATAATGTGAAAAATAAACGGTCGATTGTACATTGAACTTGACAAATTACGCGCGTTTATGTCCGAATTAATGTGGAGGGGAGGCCATGACCGCTATAATGTAACGTAGGTATTACCAGTTTGTGGTGTTTTTATTAATAAAAACATTGAAAAGGTAGGCGAGATTCCATAGTCATGAATCGTGATGATAATATTATTATTTATCAACCACGTGCTATTATTATTGTTATTATTAATTTACGTTTTTTTTTATTTTGGCGCCATTTAGGTACATTCAATTAATTTATCTTTCGTATTTTTAAAATTTTTTTACCATAGTATGAAAAACAATTCATGACTGCAGGTCTCAAAAAAAAAAAAAAAAAATTAATAGAATCAATAATGTCGCCGACGTTGATCCCGAAGATTTTATTACGAATATTATAGGCATATGCTACTTAAATATTATTGTATTAATTATTTCGACATAATACTTGCGCATTTTTTTTTTTTTTCTATAGAACAGCAACATTATTGTTGTATAAATATGTACGTAACCTACTTTTAGACCGATATACTTGACTAAGAAGGTATGCTCAATGAAAAAAGTATATCGATGTACTTACTATAAGTATTTATCTGGAGAATAAATATGTATTTTTTATATATTTTTTGATTACAGCAATACATGATTAAAATGAGTTTATGACTTTTGTACATAATATATTGGCATGTAAGCGTAATTATGCTTAAACAGAAATCAAACACTTTTGCAATAACGAACCAAAATTTTCTTGAAACAATGTTGGTAACATATTTATCAAATTTTGAAGTTTAATTTAAAAAAATAGAAAATGAGTAGTAAAATCAGAAATCTGAAACTGAACATACTAATAGTCGAATTATTAAGCTAGTTTTTTTTTTTTAGAAATTGATATTACCTTTCAAACTTTCTATCTACTACACAAGTTTTATTTTTCAATTTATTATTGTTGTTAGTGTTTAGTTTTGGTGTACGTCTACAAATAATACTATTGCATTTGAAATCTAATAAATTATGTAGAAGAATATTTGTACATACTTATATATTAACATTATATATGGTTTATTTTCTTCGACATTTATAATCGGATACAAATATTATTGTACTATTATTAATTACTTGTAAAAATATATCGAAGTTGTAATGACTTTTTATTTGAAAAATCAAATAGTTAATCTCTGAGTGTTTCTCGACAATTTAAAAATTGGCTCATTGAATATTGATGATTTATAAAATTATGAATAATGAATTATATTGAACAAAGCGTACCAAATAATAAATCAATAATATCATAAATTATAAACTAATAAACAATATATTTTGTATCATTTTTTTTTTAGATTATGAGCAAAGTGTGAATTATACTGATTTATTACTACAAAATTTTTTATATTCCGAGCGTAGCGAGGGAGCTATTTGTTTTACTAAGATGTTTATTTTTTTTTTCTTTCTTTCTTTTAGTCTATAGACACGTTTTTTTCTAGAAAAACTTGCCCCGATTTTCATGTGTAGCAACTCTCCTGAAAGCTCAAGTTGTCTTGTTTTTTTTTTTTTTTTTAAAAGCGTTTTTAAATCAAATTTAAACGAAAATCGCAAAAAAAATTACGTTACTTCAAATTATGTATTTTCGAACTGCGTTCAGATTGGCCTTTCGTCAAGCAATAGTTTATCGTTGCTTACAAGTATAAATGAAATAACCTAATGTATCCTACCTTTCCTACTTCTCACCTACAACAGTGGCCGCTCCCATCCCCAGTATTAGCTTTTTTTTTTGTGTTTGTTAAGAACTTTTCTACCAGAAATATTGTTCAAATCAAAAACGTTATAAGAACATTCTTATGAAATTTTTTATCTAAGTCGTTGCATTGAGAAGTAATTTTTTGTTTTTCTTTAATAAATGGCAAAAACTGGACATTTATTGTTTAATTATTCTATAATTTCTGAATAACTTTGGTAACACAAGGCAAAAATACAATTAATAATACTTTGCTCAAAAGCGTTTGTTATCATTGTGAACATGATACACATAAATTAAATTCCTACTTTCCAACTTCTTTTCTTAAACAGAAACACACCCATCAGCAGTATTAATGTTTTTTTTCTGTCTAAATAAAAAAAAACTTAAATAGGCATTAAACAAACGCAATAAACATTTATAAGAAAATTAAGGTGTTGTCGGAGAATTTACATATCACTACGCATTCCATATTAAATCTATACCTATATAGTATTATAATCTGCCGAGCCATTAAGGTTTATTGTTATACGACCTACACTTAAATGGGAATTTTATGAACTCTTAAATATTATAACTTTATTATGTATCAGACATATTGCTGACCTGTTGTATACAGTAATTGGTCGGCAGTAATATGACTTTCATTTTTAATATTTATTTGAATATTCTAGCAGCTATTATATTATGTATATGTTTTAAAATGTTAAAATTCTTGAATATCGCAATCAATCTTAATTTAAGGGGTTTTTTTCGAAACGTATAGAAGTATTATTTCATCTTGTACGGTTGTTATATTTCGATTACTTTTAATAGACTATTTAATTTGTAATATTAAGTATGCAGATCGTTATGCATATATTATTAAGTATATCTATATCTATGGTACGTATTCTCATAAAGCAAAACCTAAATCGGTTTTTCTTTATAACTAAAACTAAAAAATGTAGGTCCGATTTCACGGGAAATAAATCTGTTTTATTTCTAATAAATTCAGCTGCAGATTGTCTTTGAGTGGTAAACACTTTGGTATGTATACCTATTAGGTATATACGCAATTGAAAATATAAACATTATTTTTATTTTTCGCTATTTTGCCATTATTCCTGATATATACTCATAATTTCTCTTGACAGCGTATCATTTTCGCAAATTATTTTATTATTTAAAATTTCGAACGTAGTGATAATTAATATTATTTGATTTTTTGCAGTTCACTAAATTTTTTATATAGAAATATAGCGGAAAATTGTATAATTATTTTGATTTGGCTATGTCTGCAGATTTGTGTACATTTGCCCGAAAAAAAAAAATAAGAGACTGCTGGCGCACATTTAGTTCAATGCATACAGTCACTAAACGTATTGTCAAATGATGTAACAATTTGCCAGTTTACAAGTCAATACGATTAGATTGTTGAAAAATGCTATAATAATACGAGTATGTGTTGTGTACAGTTTACAGATGTATGTGCATGTGCAAGTAACCCGGAGTTACCCAAGTTCGTCCCGAAATTACTCTTATCTTTTGGCCAATTACTGTTTTATAACATTTTTTTTTTTTTTTTATTTTATACAAATATTTTTTTTCTCGAAAATATTGTATTTTAAAAAATTACCGGATTCATAACGGGCTTCGAAAATGTGCACAAACGGGTTATGCGGATATTTAGTTTCATTTGAGACGCTCCCCTTTGACTTTAATAGGTGAAACCGTTATTTACATAATATTGTGTATAGGTAGTTGTTACGATACAGGAAAAAAAAGTTATGAATAGATTTATACATATTTATAATTACTTAAATCTAACAGGATTTTTATTAACTCGTTTTCATTCTATACCGATTGAACTATATAGATAATAGCAGAACCGGGTGTTTCTAAGAAACCATCATTTACATTTGTTTATAATACTTTTTTTAAATAATAAAATAATAATAGACCAATGTTTATGAATGAGAGTATACATTAGTTCGTGTACTTTATCATAGAAATAATGATTTTCGATGAAAAAAAATCGAAATTTTAATTAGAACTGTAATCTTAATTTTTAAAACGAAATTCAAATATTAATTTTTATACTTTTTGAAAGTAGATAAGTAGTAACACATTTGTTCTACATTTGTTTTATTCACCCAATAACGGATATATGTATAAAACCGATTATTTCATGCCATTCACGAAAATCAATCTAAACTTTTGAAATAGTTACCTACCTACCGATATTTTATACTGCTATAATATTTTTAAGGCATTTTTTTTTTTCAACATTTTAAAATTAAAGTTGGCGATAAAATGCCACATTATTTAAAAATCGTATATCGTACGTTTTGAGTGAATCGTTCAATATTTCACAATTCGCTAAACTGACTAAAACGCGTGTGCAAATATATTTCTCTATAATAATTAATAATAATCATTCATACAAATATTTTTCACCCGTTGAAATATTATTACGACGTTTTTTTTTTTTATTATGTAATCAATCAATTACTTACATCAATATTTTGATCATTTAATTAATTAAATTCACGTTTAAAATCCAATTCAAACGTCTACATCGTTTTTTATCGCATTCAGAAATCAAATCATTATTACACAGACGTCGGTTTCTATACTTAATATTATAATACTGTCTGTCAGATATATCAATAATAATAAAAAAAAAAAAATGATTAATGTTTAATAAATTATACGTACACCATTATAATAATATTATTATATCTGTTATGGCAATACCATTCTTTCATCCTACATTCTTAACATACTACAATTATATGTTAACATATGCATACATATTATAATTTTATGGTTATTATCGATTATCAATATAACATTATTGTTTATTTGCACAGTTAATCTAATTACGAATATTGCAAAATCACTAATCAGGCATATTTTATTATAATATATCTACATGGTACGTACCTATAAGATTGTCGTACGATTAAAAACACAACAGTTTGTTAATATTTCATAAACATCCATATCTAGCCATAATAAATTATTGTTTGTTTTAATGGAATAAATTACAAAAATATAATATTTTAACATTGCATTGTGCAGTAATGTAACGCACGCGGGAGGGGATTGCACATTTTATTAGATAGAGAAATTGTGAAGAACTCTATACTGAAATATGGTAAGAGAAGACATTCCGGGATAGACTGATTCCCCAAACCCTCCTATGTGCGCCAGTGGAGTGGTAAATAAACACGTAACTACCTGAAGCGTAACAGAAGGAATAGACGTTTTTATAGTAGATGCTAAACATTTTGAAAACACTCTATAGTACTGTAGTCCTCTGTCGTACCTATACAAACTCTGTCGTTCAATATAGAATATTTAATGTATACGGACATTATGGATGATACACTATCGATATACATTCGTACAGGTTGTTAAAGAATATGAAAAATAGACCTCGTAGAATACACTTTAATTTTTTTGGGAATCTGAGAGTCTCGCAGAAACTATTAGAATATTTATTGAACAGTATGTACCTATATCAATTCGAGTAATTTAGATTCTGAGCTGTGCAATTAGTATAGCATTAGTTTTGTAAAAATGTACTAATACTTACACTTTTCATCATGAGTAATAACAATATTTGAGGCGAACACAAATGCTCAACAAGTTTCATTTATTGAATCTACATAAAAACAGGAAATATTGCGGAAAAGATTATATTACTTTTAGGAAGGTCGTTTTTTCGAAAATATGGTACCTATTGATGTTGATTTGATGCGTTCATAAAATCGTGGAAAACCGAAATTGTATAGTGAGAATAGGAATTCAAGGAAGCATCAACATTTTAATTATTCTACTCGGAATCAGTAGGTATGCGAACGCAATGATTTATAGTTTATTTTCAATATTTTATACAAATTATTATTAATAAACGTTGTTAGTATTACCTACAAAAATCTCACGACTTCTCGTATATTGAATTTTTTATCTATACGCGTGTATTTGTATTTATATTTTTGGTTGTCAATATTTAATTAATTGTTAAACACTTTAAAATTATAAATTGAAATCAGTCAATGTCATCGTAAACTTACTGCTTTCAGAATTTTAAATTGGAAAACATAAACATATTATTTATTATTTATTATTTCAATAATTGGTAAACAAATTTGTTTTGTTATTAATTATTATAATGTACAATATACAAGAATTTAATATTATATTTTGTTTAGTGCTGTTTGCCTTCGATCTAATCATTACAATATATGATCTTGGTTTAAATTAATTAATATTATAAAATAACTTGAAACCAATTATTGAAAAAAAAAAACCAAATAGGCGATTGAAAATAATTATAAAAAATATGCTTTATGAATTCGAGTTTCAGTTAGAAATACAAAGGTATAAGTACTATATGTGACACTATAGTCTAGTTCATGTGAAATAACTGATTTCTGGAAGCCAATGACGAGCTTATTAATATCTTAATATTTTAATTATTTAGACATTTTGTTGTGTTGATTTTAATACTGATAATATAATTCGTTTGTTTTATTTTTTAACACGGTCGAAGTCGTTTAGTTTATGTTAAGTAAAACACGTGTAGTTTATCTAAATGCTCGTAAATTCAAAATAGGTATACTATACATAGGTAATAATAATGATAATATATGATGTTTTGGAAGAACACGACAACATTTCTGCGCTTATGATTTTTACAACGAATTGAAGAACAATGACAACTCGAGGAGAATATTATGTATGCTGTATGCTTTGCAGCTAGGTCAACTAGTTGTACAAAAATTAAAATAAAAATGGTTACAAAATAAACACTATGAATAGGTAGCGAACGACTTCGTAAATATATTTAAATGTTTGTTAGTTCACACAAAAATCATAATATCGTCATAGCATCTGCCTATGTTTAACATTTAATGATAATTGTGATTAATATACTTTTACGCAGTAGTGCTAGTGTAATACATGTAAAATGTTATGCAATATTTAGCAACGATAATATTATAGAAATTAATAAAAATTATATCATTACTCTATTACTCACCTTTACTTATTATTACAGTTAATAAATGATATATTCAACACAAAATCCCCAAAAATATGAAATGATCTACATTTCCAAAATTCCAAATGTTTTCAGGATCATACTTTTGGTTTTAGATTCGGAATTTTTTTTTTTTTATCTGTGGATAACTTTTTTACTAGAAATCTTGCTCCGATTTTTAAGTGTAGCACTTTTTTTCTAAAAGTAAATCTAACTGGGGTGGTATGTTAGGACGTTTATTTTTGATTTTCCCAGGAGTTTTCCGGATAAATGAGAAAACCGGAAAACAACATAGGAAAAACGGGAAAATCGGATCAATATCAAACAAATATTATTAAAGAAAATATATAATACATATGTAATTATTTTACCATAATATGACATATATATTGTTGACAAAGTAACACTATCAACTGAACTCCGTTCAGAATCGTTTTTTCATTAGCAATGGTTTATCGTTGTTTACAGGTGTATATTTAATTACCTATAACAGTGGCTGCACCCGACCATATTATCCTAGGATAGCTTTTAAAATTTTGTAACGAATTAAGTTTGCGATTTAAAAATCCATTAGTTCACCGAATAAATTTTGATCACGTCTAGAAAATAATAATTTAAGTAGGTATTTTGTGAAACTTTCAGGATTTTACGAATTTTTAACCAAATTACAACAAAACAAAAAAAATCGAAAATAGTAAAACCATTATGTCGTAAACTCTCCCGTTTTGCTTACGTTTTTCTCGGTTTTCCCAAATAACTAAGAAAACTATAAAGAAAAGTAATAAAACGTCTTCTTCAATGTAACGAATATCCTTCAAAACCCAATTTCAGTTTAAGGTTACCGAACAGAAAATATATTTATCTACAGTGCTACATGCTGTATACCCAATAGATAACTATATTAAAATACGTGTATGTTTATGATATATCAAAAAAAAAAAAATTGAAAATTGAAGGTATTAATTACGAGTATAATATGATATAGCATATAAATAATTAAAATCGTGTTTTACACTATTAAGGAATACCCGTAAGTACCGGTTTGTTTAAGTAAATTAATTGTAATTATATAGTGTGTACCTATTTAAAGTGCTACACAAGAACAATTTTAAAAATAACTATCGATTTATAATAACATCACTTTTAAATCATTGCGGCGTATTAAAAATTATAATATGTTAACATAATAAAATATCGCGTTAAGTGACCACGATAATGTCAATAAATTTAAGTAGGAATTATTTCAATAGATAGGTACTTTAAACTTTAAACTTTTTTACTTTATATTAAAATTTTTTTTTTAAAGGGGGGATAATAGCTGGTACATTATATTTTCAGATATGATATTTTATATACTTACCTACTTATTTTTCGATTTGTTTAAATAATATCTTTAATAATTAACGGTTAATAATTTTAAATGTGTTTAAATTAATATTTAGCATAAACATATATGTTACATATGTTTAATTAAACACAATGATTTAAAGAAAAAAATCGTATCGAGTACATTACGTAAATGTATTATTTATTAATTGATTAAGAGGACGCGATATCCGCATGTGCATTCTCCATCTTACAAACGCATGCGTTCAGCCAACAACTTTATGCGATAGTTTTAATACATTAAAATTAATTTACCTGTTATCAAACTTAAAGGTAAAAACATTATCTGTCTACATAAATGTTTTACGATATTATAAATTTAAATGAGGTATGATTATCGATATAATTATGGTATGATAATTATTGGTATGATATTATGGTATGATTATTTAAATAGATTATCGAGATTTTAAAAATATAGAAAAGACTTATTGTTTTCATAGATAATATCCTTAGCTTTAAGCTTGATATCGAGTAAATTTACTCTAATTTTAAAACTGGCACTAAGGACACTTGCTGGTAAACGCATATTATGTCGTACGATTACCTTACATATGCAGCCATTTTGGTATCATATCCTCTTAATATTATTCGAAAATGTGCAGTTTCAAAAGTTTTTTTAATCACAGAAATATTTGTTTGACCAATCTCATGTTCATAATATTATATCATTTGAGTATAACCGCTAAGTTACTGTTATATTATCTTAATTAATTTTTCTTATGTTTTATAAATGTCTATGTATGGAATAAGTTAAATTTTTCCCAAATATTTATAATTTTCAAAGTTAAGATATAATTATCGGTTTTGTTTGTTTAGTATAAGAAAAATCAAATATTAGTAGTTTTAGATTCTCAGTGCAGTAGCACGAAATGTATTGGTTTTATTATTGTGTTTTTTTTTTTTTTTTTTTTTTTTTTTTGTAAATAATTGTCTACCAGAAATTTATGTTTTAAAAAATTTAAAAGAGAATTTTAGATTTAGTTAGTGCATTTTAATTTTTGAATTTGTTTGTAGTTTCATTGTATTTTTATAATTGCGAAAAACAGAAAAACTTTCTACCAGAAAGCTTACTCCGATTATCAAGTATAGCACCTTTTCTGAAAGAAAATGTTATCTTAGAGAGATCATTTTTTGAAATTCTCATTAATATTCAAGATAATAAGGAAAACCTGGTTCTTTAGGTTAGAAAAGATTGAAAAATTAAAAATAAGGTTATCATTGGCAACGCAACCATTTTTATTTGTTTTTTGTTATTGAGTTTTTATTATTTTAATCTTTATAAAGTTGTCATGGAAACCCACATCATTATAATCATTTTACCATAATATGACATACATATTGTTGGCAAAGCATCACATCAACTGAATTTCGCTCAGAATCGTTTTTTCGTTAGCAATGGCTTATTGTTCCTTACAATTGTACATTAAATTTCCGTTTGTATCCTACCTTCCCAATTTCTCATCTTCAACAATGGCTGCGCCTACGTGCAAAATATCTTCGTCTTTTTAATTAGGTAGGTATTCTATGGATAAAATTGTTAGATTACACAAAAATGCATTGTAATTGTAACAGGAGGTTCATTATAAGTCATACTTTGTGGACAAAAATAAAAAATGAGTATAATCTAATTTTTTTTATAAGAATTTGAATATCAAATTTTGACGAAAATCGTAAATATTGCGGTCTTTCAAAACATATATGATCGAACTTCGTTACAAATCGTTTTTTCATTATCAAAGGTTTGTCATTGGTTACATTTATAAACTAAATTCGCACCTATATCCTACCTTCTTAAATTCTCACCTATAAGAGTGGCCCACCCGTTGCGCAAAGTATATCCGTATTTTTTTTTTTATGGTAATTCAGTTAAAAATAATCGTTGAGATTTAAAATGTTCACATAATATATGGATAATATTCCGCACATTCTGGATTTTTTTTAGCTTTGATTATAGATTAGGCCTATACATTTGTTATTTTCGAGTAATTTTAGTTATTATTTGATTATAGATGGATAATATTACTTCAGTAATCAGAAATGTTTGAAAACTGTACACGAAATCTATCGTAAGTTTTATTTTTGTTTATTACTATTTTAAGTTTACATTTTGACAAACAATTTTAAATATTACGACATTTTAAAACATGTTTAATCGAACTTCGCTCAGAATTGTATTTCGTTAGCAATAATTTATCGTTGAGTGCAGATGTAAATTAAATAACTCTCTATATCCTACCTTCCAACTTCTCACTTATAACAGTGGCACACTTATCGGAAGTATCAGCTTTTTTTTTTGTTTATTCGAATGCAATAATTTTATCTGCGCGTCTTAAATATTTATATAATAATAAAATATGATATACTTTCTAGGAAAAACAATTATAATTATGCAAGTGTTATGCACACGCGTCCTTGCGTCGGTACTGCGAGTTTTGTAATTTTTAGAGCTGTTTAAATGATTACCCATACCATTGGAAACGTCATCGGCGGAGTACCCATATTACATTTTATGCTTTAAGTAAAAATAATACAGGTACCTCTACCATATAACTATTATTTCGTTTAAAACTAATCACGATTTCTGTACGATCTATACATACCTAGGCACATTGGAGAATGCGTGTCCGATATAATTTTTATAATGTTCCAAACATGCTTTTTTGTTCCAAATGGCAATATTATCATTGATAGTTTCATGAAATACCTATTCAAAGCTAAGTGATTACCGTAATAATAACGTGTGCTCTCACTAATGATTTTAACGATGCCTTGCACGTGCACTGTGTAATAACATTATATACTTACCTATATTATTATGCATCTATAAAATAATTATTTTTCCCTCCAAATCGGATACCTCTACGCATTTGCGCTGTAGGTATACATATAATTTCAATTTTACGCTACATTAATATTTTATTTAAATTTTTGCATTTTCCTGTAGCAAAATGTTATAAGACAGCGAAAGATTTAAGATACCACATTTTTCTTGGATTGTCGTTGAGTTGGTTCTATACGAATAATTTCGTTAAAATTGAGGTACAGAACTCAAAATTATAATACAAGCTTCTGCGATAAATACGTACTCGTTAAAAATTTTGTTAGATTAAAAACACACAAATCGCGATTTAAATAATTGTAACCGAAAAATTGAATTATAATTAACATCTGTATCTGTGATATAATATTATTATAATAATAACATTGTTTTACTTTAAATATTACATTTATACTGGATATTTTTAGTTGGTTCAAGTATATTAAAAAATATGTAATTAGTTAATTAATAAAAATAAATAGAAATAGAAATGTAATTGTAATTGTTAAAAAATAAAAACGCGAACCTGCTTTTGTTTCTTTGGAAAAGTCCGAGCTATTGAATAAGACGTCACCGATCACTTCAAAGTAATCGAGTGAAAGAAGACCGATGCGATAACAAAGGAAAAACAAAATTGAAGAGGGTCCAGATTGCTCAAACCATAATCCTTTCTCTTGTCCATTTTGGACGAAAATTGCTTACAATTTCCCTTCGGGGTGGACGAAGCTTAAGAAAATATTATTTCGGTGTGTAAGCAGATAGGTACCAATGTATCATCTTCCATCTACAACTCACTGCGAGCAGTTTGTTCATAAACCATAATTCATCGTGGAATGCACGATTACAATAATATTATTATCATTATATACCGTCTTTAACGATATTCTAAAGAAACGATAGAAGCTGACTTGGGTATCTATGCAATAATAACTATGTATGCACTGTATCAGAGACAGCTATAAGTCGGTTCTAACGTCGTGTCTCGTCCCGTGATTTATCACGACAGTAATAATTATAGGTGTTTTAGCGTTATCTGTACGCAATATAATTGAATTGATTATCTTATTATGTTATGATATTTAAAAACGGTGTATCTAAAGCAACAGTACAATACTTATCTGTACGTACACACAGACAGTTATGCGAATAACACGAGACACAGTCAGCACCGCGTTTACCTATAACATTCAATCTCCGCGACTATGCTTGCCACGGTAATTAGTTCCTGTATATTACAAAGATGATCAGATCCGCATCGATGAAACTCCTTCATTATTCGTAATATGGTAAATTGTGTATACATGCATGTTATCCAATGCTATTAATGTCGTTATATAGGTACCCTTGGAATTCAATTTTTTTTTTTCCCATACGCATATGGTCGATTCGAATTCGTCCCGAGTATATTATACGATATCATATTATACACATAAAGGTTATTCTCTCCGAGCGAACGTTAAATATTATTATAGACCGACACAACTATATGAATCGTCGTTGTCGGTCACCGCGGACACCAAATTAGGTATAGGTACCTGTTGATAACTGCAATTTACTCACGATCGAACTATTAATGAATCCGTCCCCGTCCAATATAATTGAGTCGTCATCCTATAGGCACGTAATATTAACGACCCTTTAGCGCCATTCTCGCGATAAACAATATTTAAATATAGGCCCATCGTCACTACGTCATACATATATTTACAGTGTAGCTTAACTGAAATATTTACGTTTCAAGATTAAATTACTTAATCTTAATAAGTACCTAAAGTTTCCGTACGGAAAATCTCGCTCTACGCACACCACTGTGTATATACTTACTTATGTATTGTATAATATAGTTAATTAAATTAGGTAATTAATTAAAAGTAATTTTAACTGAAACGAAATCAAGTCGATACCCTAGAATAATAAATTCTGTTTTCGGATGTATAAACCCATACATATTATACGAGTCCCCGATCAATATGGCATGCACTATTATTATAATTGATTTTATAATTTGACCTCTAACAACGTGTCCGGTAATAATCAATAATTAATTGTTATGATATTATTAGATATCGAATTTATAAATTCTAAATCCCACATTATACATCGCGTATTTTATACGGTTTTCAATTATTTTTTCGTTACAGACGCGCTTCTAATAAAAACGTTTTGTACATATGTAACAATATGGCGTAACCAAAAAAATAATGTTTCAAAAATACACTAATTTTTTTTTAGAATTTGAGTGGAGCGAGGAACGTATCGGGTTTACAATAATGTTTTTTTTCTTATATAGATGATTTTTCTACGAACAATTTTCCTCGGATTTACAATTTATGCATTTTTTCTGAAAGGAAATCTGACTGGGGTGGTACTGTAAGGAGGATTTTCCCAAGAGTTTTTTTCAATAAAATAGATACAATATTAAACAAATATTAATAAATAAAATATATTATGCATAGGTATGTAATTAATTCACCATAATATGAGATAAATATTGTTGACACTGTTATCGTTAACAATGGTTAATCATTACGTACAGATAAACATTAATATTTTTCTCTACCTTCCCAACTTCTCACCTACAACAATGGCCCACCCACATGCGAAGTATGTCAGGTTTTTTTCACATAAAATTTGAAATTATTTATTTAGGTTTTTGTTGCCTGTATGCAGACATAATTGCATTATGTTCCTAACATTTTTATCAAGAGATTATGATATCTTGATCCAAGAGTGTGTTTACTTACAAGGATCGAGGGTATAATATTTAAATAATAATAAAAAAAAAAAAAATTGTTATTTTATTATTAGGGGAGAACTGTAACATGTAAGTATACATTTGTTTTTTTATTGAAACAATCTATACCTATATTATGTTTTTAAACTAAATACAATGTGCAATATCTTAATTAATTTGTTATTAAATACGTTAAAAGTAACATTTTAAAGAAAAGGTGATGTGTGAGGGGCGTAACCACCCGAGGCTTTGATCGTATAAAAAAACGGCTATTCTCTCTCACGCATGCTCTAAATTAAACCTCTCGAATAAGTAAATGTTGGCAATTTTCACACCTATAACCTCGTATCTTTAGATGCATAATGAAGTTAGCCCAGTGGTCGTGTTCCAGGGAGCAATTTACATTATAATCCAGTGAAAAAAAATAATTTATTATTTCTCGCGGTACCGGAAAACAAATCGAATTATACGAAAAAGAAATTTTTTTTTTTTTCAAAATATATTTATCGTCGACGAATAATTTCTATAATTTCTATAGAACCAAACCGCACCGTTATATTACATGAACAAAAAACACACACGGCGGCGGCGTACACTTTCTTCATAAATTAAATAGGAGCCGTTTATTATTATACGTTGTCACTCGAATAACATACGAGACGGCGGTAAGCTCAATTTACTATTAATATACAGGTAAACATTAAGACAATTTTCTATTTGTTTTCGCCGTTTCGTGCACCTAATAGCTGCTGCTGGTGCCGCTGCCGATGTCATTTTACACGCGAATGACATCACCGTGTACCTATACCTATATTATATTGCGTCGCTAATTGAAATGTCCATTTTTCTTGTACGCGCATACTGAGAGTAACCGCGTGACTCGGTTAAATTATAATTGGCGTCTTATTATTGAAAGAAAAAAAAAACCACCTATATACCGTAGTAAATCATACAAACGTACGCGTTACTATAATGTATAATACCGTGGTAGCCTATCGATAATAATATAATAATAATTCCCGGACCTATATTTTGACATAACCAGATCGTAGTTGTGCAATATTCGGTGTTGATGCATGATAATTAAAAAAAAAAAAAAAAATTCTTCAAATCGCTCGGCCACGAGATTTCATCTATATTATAGATTATATGTTATACATATTTTAGATTCTGAGCGGAGCGAGGAATGTATTGATTTTACAATGGTGTTTATTATTATTATTATTTTTTTTTTGCGAACAACTTTTCTACCTGAAATTTTGTTCCGATTTCCAAGTGTAGCACTTTTTCTGAAAGGAAATTTTTGTGGGTGGTACTTTAAGGAGATTATTATTTTTAATTTTCCCGGCGGTTTTCACAATGAATGGGAAAACCCGGGAAAAAACGTAGGAAAACCGCGAAAATGTACGAAATATATTATTTTCAAATCGTAAATATTATGGCCTTTAAAAATATGTGTAACCGTTTAGAATTGTTTTTCGTTAGCAATGATTAATCGATGCGTACAGATATACATTCAATTTCCCCTTTACTTTCTCAACTTTTCACCTACAACGGTGACCCATTCTTCGTACGTAAAACACCCGGATTTTTAGTTTTTAATCCGGTTTTATGTGAATAACATGATTTAGGTAGATCAAAAATATTTGAAAATGTAACACAAGGCTCATAATAAATTGTACTTGGTGGTAAGAAAAAAAAAAAAAAATTAGTGCGAAGATTTTTTTTTAAAAACTTTTTTAAATCAAAATTTCAAAGAAAATCGTAAAAATCGTGTAGGGAATCTAGATAAATTGTTCGAATAAAGTATAATCTGACATCGGCATGAAAACATCAGCGGCATTTTTACTAATCAAACGATTATTTTCCGTGAATGAAAAACACTTGTCTCAATATAAGTCTAATAGCTTCTTTGGTATAATATATATGTGTTCGATTTAAATTAACCGATTTCAACATTTCAAAAATTCTAACTATTAATATTATACAATATGAAATATTATGTTATTAAACACGATAATATTGTGGACAGTGGCGTGAAATGGCTCGTACAAATGTAGCACTTTTAAATGCAATGACGTAAACTTATCTTTTTGCACTTAAAAACCTATAATTTCTAATTTCAACAATTAGCATTTGTTTAATAGATAAAAATTATAATTTCCGTAATGATAATATTTTTTAATCAGGTTTTTTCGATTTTTTTTTTATTATTGCTGTAATATACTCGTACAATAATCTGCTCTCCTTCACGAGCAGCCTCTTTATAAAATGATATTTTTCCCATTCGCCTTTCGTCTCGCACACGATAGTCCGGATCGCAGCTATCTTATTGTCGTTAACACGGTTCTCGTCTATAATATACGAGAGAACACGCGTTTTTTGCTCCCTATTGTGTACTCGGAGCTCTTGAGCTTTTCGTCGTGTCTTTATATATATTAATACTTCTCTTTAATATATTAGACAATTATTACGTAATGAAATAATTGTTTTAACAAAAACAAAAAACGTTGCTGTTGTCTCCTCAATTTCATAAATCTGATTTCGTATATCTATCTATACATGCTTACAAACGGCCTACATGTAAGACAAAATGATATGACTTTCTTCACGTTTGTGACAGCAACACGCGGGTACGTATTACTATGTATTTTCATTTAGGTATAAGTGTTTCGTTAAGTTTGATTTCGAAAACAACACCCGCGATTGCACCTATTTGTATACATATATATATATGTACTTCTATCACGAAAAAAGGGTAATTTCGGTTTTTAACTTCGGGACCTAAATCGTAGATAATCACTACGCACGCACACCGCGAAAACTGCAGTGGATAATTTATTACTATATTGACCATCTTACGGACAGTTTTTGCAATTCGTAATAATTTTCGTTTCTCGTCGGTCGGTATATAATAAATACCTACATTAGAAATCGTCGGGGGCCATTGTCGTAGTTGACGTATCACGAAACCGAACCGAGTTTCTCGTTTACAAACATTGCATTATACTAAAAATACGTGTTGCTAAATCTCTTTAATAATTGATTTTTAAATTGTACATATACTCTTCTCCGATACCTATATTACAGCGTTTTCATTGGGGACTAACCATGAGGTATTCGAGAGCCATCATACGCTTAAACAGAAACTTATATGTAAATATTATGAATTATAATATTGAATATAATGCGATAATGCCAGAACATATATAACTGCAAAGACGTTATAATTTGAAATATAATTATAATTAATCACAATCAGTCGGGTAAACATTTATTGTTGCACTAAAAGGTCACGAATGAAATTTTTAAATGAGACTTAAAAAGCTTTATAAAGCTTTTTATTATATTTTTCGCGTAGTTAATATATTTGTCAACAAGAGAGGAATCTTCACCGGACCAACTAAGTTTTTGTTTTTAAATAATTAATTGAACAAAGAATACATAAAGTATGTGTTTTTTATTTTTCATCGTATCAATTTTTTATGACTTTCTCTAAAACACGTACGAGTTATCCCATAATATTATAGTCTATATCGTTTTGTGATATCCAAACTCTAAACGCCTTTCATTAGTTAGTTCGTTTATAGTAGTCATATTATTTGAATGAATCATCGCGGTTGTTATTTTTTGTTACTTCTATGATTTTAGAATAATTCTAGTTGGTTCGCAGTGTTTGTTTCAAAACAAACTAAACAGCTATGCAAATTGACGGAGTTACATTCCTTATAGAAACGGACTTTCGTTGCATTCTTACGGTCATTATCATGACGACCCAAATCCAGCTCAAAAACAATGTGCAAATGTGAATTCTGACGATCCGTCAGAAACGGGAAACTTAATAATCTTTAAAATAGTATTTCATTTATGAATTTGGATTTCGGGCTTTATAGAAAAAAAAATGACATCGAAAGATAATATAATTGTATTAGATCGTTGTAATTTATTATTGAAATGTGAATTTAAAAAAAATAAAAAATATCAATCAATATAATCAATATATTATAAAACATAATCAATATAATTATTGGTTTTTTTCTTTTCTAAACGTCTTTTAACACCGATATAATATTATTATCTTTATTACAGTTACGTGACACTGTCTATCGGTTATAATTATTATAATCGTATACGGGATACGATTGATTTTCACCGAATGCGATGTGTAAAACTAGGCATTATAATCGTGTATGGTCATCAAACGGCGGTACCGCTGGGAAATTAGTGACGGGTTTTAGGCGCGTGAAATCTTTCGGCATGCCTATACCTATGGTATAATAATATGTGTTCGTTAAAAAAAAAAAAAACCGTTTTATCGCTCGCACGTGTGTGTTAAGAGTTGAATGGCGTCGGAGTAAAGAAAAAACCGTCCTTTCCCCGGGTAACAATACGGATTCTTATTATTATTAATAATCCAACGACAATAATAGTAATAATAATAATAATAATATAATCGTAATAATATTGTATTTTTCGGGGAGATTTCGTGCCCGTATTTGGCCGTATACCGTACCTGCAGTAGCTTTCGTATATTATACAAATTTGCCGGTCGCTATTTCCTGTTGCGGTTTTACACGCACTACCGGCTGTATAATATATCCGTCTAATCTGCTTCATCAACGAATGCGCATTCAATTATTAGGTAAGTTCATATTGTACCTATTCTATTATTATTATTACGGCGAATAGGACGAAAATTTATTCGATCGAAAATGAATGCACCTATAATACCTTAGACCGGTATATACGGAGAGAAATGAAAAAAAAAATTACACGTGCAGTCTGCAGCAGGTTATTCGTGTCTAATCATATGGGCGGTTTGAATGGTGGGGTGGGGGAATAAGAGTAATATAATTCGTATTATATACGGATTATTATTAGGTACCTAACTATCTACCTACAATATAACACGCGTTTCTATATAGTATTATTGGTAAAAAAAAAAAAAAAATGAGACAATTATTATTATACGGTATACACGAAAACGAGACTAGGTTCGTTAAATTCTGACTCTTTATAAATGACCTACTTAAACGGGCCAAGTTCGTTGATTGGCGGCGCGCGCGCGACCTCCAGGGACGTTCGGTACACTGGGCGGACGAGAGGGCGCGGACTGATGCAACCGTTTTCAGATGAAATGCGATCGGTATTTTATATTATTATTTTTTTATTCAAATCGCCACCGTGTGCGACGGATTTAACTGTGCCGTTATAAACGCGACACACCTTTACAGTCTCACATATAATCGTATACCTGTGTAAATAATAATTTGAGTGTACATTATGCTATCATACTATATTTGTATACATACAGGGTGATTATTTGTTCACAAATCCACGTGGATTATCCGTATATGAAGATTTTGGTACACACCCAGTCTCAATCGTTTTGTAGAACCGTTGAACGAGCATATATTTTCAAAATTTTACCCTCGTTTTGCACGTATATCCGTATGTGTGCAGAATAACAACCCTGCGCATTTTTAAAAACATATCAGGTTCGAAAAAAAGATTATATTTTTCTGAATATGTCCATATACGCGTAATATTACTACTACAATTTAGTAGGTATCGGATACAATTGAGGCCAGACGATAAGTTAACATCGATTGACGTACATTTTTTGCGAACCTAAGGTTTAAAACAATGTGTTGCTATTTCAAAATCAAAAGTTTATAAGCGTTTGCGGTATAAAAGTTTAAAAAAAGTTGTAAATGTTAAACGATTCAATAAATATCTGGGAAAAAAAAAATCGAAAAATTCTATTTCATGATAGATGATCGATTCATGATAAACAGAATCACTCTGTAGTATTGGTAGACATTATTATTATTACCATGTCGCACATTTTCGTTCGCCTTCTGTTTTCGCTGCCACTTTTGCAGAGTTGTCAATAGTGGCGCCACCGTTTATACGAGACGACTAGGTATTATACATTCGCTTTATTATAATAATTTATACTATCTTTGTCGTACAGATTTTGATTTTTTGATTTTGCAGGTCGGATTTGTTTCGTATACATGGTTTGCACTTTGGTGTAGATTATAATGGCGTGCCCAAGCGTTTCAAGTGGGAGGTGTATAGGTACCTGCATAGGTACTAATATCCGTGGTTTTACAAACCCGACTAAAGGCGTCTTTGCAACCTATAGTGAAACGTGATTATTTAAAATATGTAAATAATGTCGTAATAATAAATATACCCAGGTATATTATTATATTATAAATATGACGATCTTATCACATTACCTATATGGCGAACTCACGTTCCAAGTAGGATTGGACTCGACTATGCGGTGTGTTTGGTAAAATATAAGTGAGGACGTAAACCGAACAAAAAATATTGTGGTTTATCGTTTATCGACCACATGAATCAGCCAAAATCATGATAATTATAACTGAAAATCACGTTTCACGACTAGCTGTTGAAGGTACTTAATCTAACCTAAAATCGAGTAAAGATCACTGTAAATGGTTATCAATATAAAATAAAAATTATAATCAAGAAGTGTTTGAGCAGAGTTATTAAAATGTTTAACCTTTAATCCCATTGAAAGCTGGTCAAGATATCTATTCAGGATATCTATCCCACCCTGATCCTGATATTAAAATATAGATACGTATACCATAATACCTAGCTATTGCCATAATTAACCATGATTTTTCATTATATTCATACTCGTATTATACATCTTTACCATCGTAACGAAACCTACAACTTTGGCGATATATTTAAATAAATTTATATTATTTTATAATTTTCCTTTGGGGGAAAAAAAAGTAACTTCTAAATCAAAAGATTACCTATTATAAAATTTGAAAATTATATCGATGTACTTTGTACCTTATCGACCTTATCAACTCCGTGTAAATACTCAATTAACCTTATACTTAATGGGATTTGTTATAGATTTTCAAACTTTCTCCAATTTTGTAAAATTTAAACATTTTTTTTTTTTACAATTAATGATTACTTTAACAATATAACTTTTCCACTAATTGACTGCTCTATTCTTATCTAAAGAAATAAGTTGTGGTAGTTTTCATGGACGAATGTGACGTTTTAAATCGATAAGTTAGATAAAACTCTAAGAATCATGTTTGACAGATTTAAATTTTAAAAATGTATAACATATTTAGGTTTTTACTAGGACACGTTGTTATTATATATTTAATTTTAATATTTATTTTTATCATAAGAAAAATTCAATATACTTTCAGTATATTTGGACGGGCCGGAAGCGTAAAATAATATGACGCGCGCTCGAACACCTAATTCTCCGTTGCACCTCTAACATTCGCACACACGATTTTACAATAGCCAAAAATAATAATGTTCGCGGCGATTGGCGCACGCGAAATAGTATAAACCCTTTTTTTTCTATTTTACTATTCGAGCCGATACTATCACAAAAAAATGTAAAAAATAATGCTATTCGAGCACACGATGTACATAGGTACCGTAATTCGTATTTCGTACGGCAGGCGGACAACGAACGATTCGACAATAATAATTTGCGGCGGATAAAATATTTGTGCAGTCGATGCGGCGGCTTGCGATAACGCGCTGGGTAATCTACATATTATAAAACTCACAAGACACATTTAACAATAATTATAATAAAAATAAAACAATAAGTGATTACAGTGCGAGACCAGCTGTCCCTACCGTGACCATGCGTACCTACAACTTTTTGCGTTGCGGCGGCAACAATATTTTTGAAAATTCTTCAAAAATAAAATAACACTTTTTATGATTTTCAATAAAATAATTAAATTTCCACTTCCAACATGTCTTAGTGAAGAACCTAAAGAATCATTATATTGAAATCCGTCAACACAATTCCTACAGTTTTGACTGGCTTTTAAGTCTAAATCCCCTTAATTGTGTAATTATGTAAAACCCAACGTAAGATTTTAAGGAAATTCTCCTGGAAATCAAATTATATTAACTTCTATAGTACATCTGCATCTACTTAAATTTAATAGAAAATTTTCAATTTTCTCCGTGTCATTTTAACAGTTCGAATTAAATTAAATATGCATAAATTGTTATTGAAATGTTTTAGTATTGGCAATATTAATAATATTGTTTTCTTACTGTTTGCGTTTACGTTCAAATTAACAATGTTCTGTTTATATATTACTGTTATGGTGTATTTATAAATCGATTTTGAAAAATCTTATATGTTTTTCAATATTATTGTTACCTATGTCGATCATAAAATCTATGAGTGTTGTCTACTGTTTAATATAGTATCTAAGAAAAGAAATAATATTACCTATATAAAAATCTTTGTGAAAAATTAATTATAGTGTTTACTACGTTTATTAAATATCCGATTCATACAGTTAAGATACTCATAAATCAAAACCTGATAAACCTTGGTGTACGATGATCCGAACCGTTCTTGGTACTTATAATCATGATGATGTAATGTGGATTCACGTACCAACTATAAATGCGTATTAATATGTTAAGAAGCCGTTATAATAATATACTATTAGCGCTACTGGTGTCTGGTTTAACGTGAGTGTAAAAGGTCATTCTGGTTCCTATAATATATTTATATTATGAATAATGAATATACGCATAGGGGACACTATTTCATTGGTACTTATGGAGGTGTCTATGTTTTGTTCAGACTATCAATAAATATTCCAATTGTGCATATATTAACTATTTATAAATATATATATATATATATATACATATACCTATATTATGTGTCCATGGTTATAGGTCGATTAAAACGTTAAAATATAATATTTTTGTTTTTAAGACTTTAAGACGTAGGTATTTGACTTCAATCAAAAATGCTTATACTAATATACTATATTTATTTTCGTGTTGCATACCCATTCGTCCTTGTAATAAAAAAAAAAAAAGACAAAAAATGAAAAATACGTTAATTTTTTAATTTTATCAGCAATCGTAAATTTCTTTAAAGCAGGTAATTTAAAATGATTTTATTGTCGTTTTGTATATTGTCTGTGCCTTAAAGTATATTGTACATAACAATGAAATTTTATATTCGTAAGGTTTTGAGAAATTAATTTAAAAACCAAACGGTCGGTTGAACATAAATAACAATAATAAATAATATAAAATCAATTTAATATCATTTTTATACGGTTACCCTTGGTCTATATTTTTAATACGGAATTATTTTTGAAGATATATATTATTTGACATTTTGAATTTAGCTATAGTGCTATTATACCTACCTGTTATCTACGTTATAAACTTGACGAGTGTTGGAAACAAAAATCCAATATATTTTTATGTTGACAAAATCCTTGTGGTACTACAGTAAATCTTGCTGGCTGCTTACCTTAAGAGGCAATTAAAAGTTGGTTACATGGGCATCAATACATCTAACTGCTACCCAGTGGTCAAAGTAGACAAATAAAAGAAAAAGGACTTTAAGACTTAAAAGAAAATAGATTTCTAAGTAATTGATTTATGTATTTATTTATTTTTTATAGAACGATTTCTTGTTTTTTTAAAGCAAATAGGGTGTTTAGATTTTGTTTAAATAACTTTATTATCACACGGGGAAAAAGTACATTATAGAAAATAATATAATAATAATATTACCGTTTTTTTTTTTTTTTTTAGAATTTAATATTATAACATTTAATTTAAAACAAAAACATGTAAAATATTGAATATATATGAGTTAATAGTATTATGTAAATGCAATGGATTTAACGACCATAAAAGGGTCTGATAATGGCAACATAAGGATAACTTAAGAACGGGTTCATCAACAGCTATACTAAAAATAAAGCATGAATAAACAACTGCATTATTTCGTTCCCGAAGACTTATGACGGATAGATATCCATCGACCATCGGATTCACTGAACCAATCTAAGAATTGAAAAAAAAAACAATAAAAATGTACAAGTATAAAAGGATCAAATTTTGTTGGTTGGTATGTGGTTATATTTGTGAGTGCGCTTATATAAATAATTTCGATCATTATTCATTAGCTGGTAGTGGTATCTTGCGGTACCTATAGTTATTTATGTTTGTGCAATAGGTTTACATATCGATATTAATAATACGATTAAGCGATAATAATTACTTACGGTTAGCTATAGTGCATACTGCATGTCTGCATATTATAACCTGTAATAGTGAATATAGTTTAATTGAACAATATTACTTGCACTTGCGCGTGTCTTTAAACGGTAGGTAGATATATGTAAAAATACAGAGTAGAACGCATTATTTTGTAAACGGAAATTGTATTATTATTATTATTATTATTATAGTACCTACTATTTTAATAATATAGTTTGGACGCATGTACAAGCAGTTTGTATTAATTCGTACCTATGGAAATAAAATGCCAAGTCATTCGGATTCTTTCTTCCTTCAAGGTCTTTATTTATGTATGTAAGTATGTACGCTGTACAATCTTCGTAATAGGAACAAAATCAAAAATCAAAGTATGTATATTGTATATAAGTTTGTATGTTGCTGTATATATCGGAGTTGCAATGTACAGGGAAAAGAAAGATGGAATCAGAGCAGTTACCGATATGTCTATTGAAACCGACGGGTAAAAGACCTAGGGAAATGTCAAGAATACGTTGATTGGGCGGAATTAAAGAAAATCCGAAGAATATAGGAAATAACAATTGGGAAGAAAGTAGGTATACGTAGGTAGTAGGAATAAAAGATGGAACTTATCGAAGGAAATTAGGTTAACCTTTAAACGGAAATAATTCTATGCACATGTCAGTAACAAAAAAAATTAAAAAAACTATATTTTCCAAAATCTATCAGTGTTAATACATTAGAAGTTGTGTTATTCAAAACTTTCCTCAATTTTTATGAATCAGTTCACTTCCATAATCATAACATATTTTAATTTGAATAAAAACAATTGATTAATTCATAAGTATTATATTTTTTGGTGATAACGACAAAAAAAAAAAAACATCGTTGTCGGTATAGCTGCACTAATTTTATAGCAAATTTATTTCGCGGGACCAGCTAGTGAGCAATAGTAAAATATATACTTGCTATGTAAATTTTTTTTATCTAAAGATAAATTTATAGACAAAACAGATTTATTCTAAGAGAATATTCAACGTTAAATTTGTTACGTAAATATATAGACAATAGAGTAAAATAGAAGACAAAGAGAAATGGAGAAATTTTTAGGAAATTTGTAGGAAGGCAATACTAGTCTGTTGACCGAAAAAACCTAAAGAAGAAGAATTTGTTGATGATATACATTCTAAGAATATGGATACATCATACTATTATAGGCTTTATATACATATTAAGAATGAGTGACATATAACACTTTTGTTGAAAAAAAACTCGACGCTAAACGCATTTACTACTAATCGTCAAAGGGTAAAGGGCTCAGCGAAAACTCTAGAAGAGCTCGAGGGAAAAAGAGAGAGAGCCTGTATGATTATTGGACGTAAATACATAATATAATATGAATCTAATACGTATAAAATTATAATATTTTCGATTATGATCGAATTGAAATTATCACGATAAAATTGCATATTGCATATTTGCATCATCAATACATTTTTAATTTTTGTATTTTCGGATATCGGTATAATTATTATCATTTATCTCATGTATGTTCGTCAGTTTATCGAAAAATTAAAATTTCACCTATTTTAACAGATTGTATTTCTATTTAAGTTTACAGTACGTAGGAACATTTATTTCGTTGAAACACTAGTATCTAATTTATAAAATATTTAATAAATAATAATAGTTTTCAATCAATATAACCGCATATTGTTATTTATCAAAACGAATACAAATCAATAACAACGAGTTTGTTGAATCTATACGTAACATTTTTAACTAAAATTAATAGCCGAGGAAGTGCGTATTATGGTAATTTATTTGCAAGTTTTTTTTCTCTACTGACATTTAAATAATAATATTAACACCTGTTTTGCGGATATGTTAAAGTAAAAAAAAAAAAAAAACTAATTTGTACTTTGATTTTTTCTTATTATCGAACATATACCGTAATAAAATGCACGCATTGACTCGGCTTGAACCGAAAACTACAACAATAACGTTACGATGCGTTAACCATACGCTAAACGTAAATAATATAAGTCATAGATTTCGCTACGATATTCCGATTTTTGTAAGTCATTATACAGACACACGGAAAATAAAACAATTAATTTTGATAATCATACATAGTATATCTCCATTATTTTTATAATTATTTTATTACTATTATACTATACCAATGATAACTCTTCACGGGATGATAATAATAATAATAGTAATATCTTACGTCGGTGATAACACGAATCATTATCAAAAAAAAAAAAATAAAAATAATAATTTATGCGTCAGATGAAAAGTATAAAAAAGAAATCGTCATATTTACATTATGATGATATTACAAAGATGATCATATTTTATGCATAATATACTGTCGGAGAAAAAAAATATACATTTAATATTCATCCGTATATCTATATAAAATTATATGATAAATTATGTTACGTTATGTGCGTTGAAAACAAATTTTTAAAAATAGGAAATATTCGTTAAATTGGTTGACTATAACAGCTCTTTTATCCTGAAACCCGATTTTAAAATTCCGACTTGCCAGAAACTAATTTATAATTTCGAATTCGGAAATTGTTCCTTACGCCCATTTTAACTTCCCAAAACCGTATTTTTCTTTCCGAGTGCCATGTGAAGTTTGTCTTAGTACTTGCACACGGAGACTTCAATCCGATACGCGATGATAGGATAGAATTTGTTATTATTTGTAAACCAAAATTAGAAGAATAACAAATTACAATAAATTATTAACTCATTCGTTACATCATTTTTGAGTTGAAATTTCAGTTGGCACCAGTTGAGGGAGCAGGTTACTATAACTCGAGATTTTTATAACCAAATTTATCAGGGTATGGATTAAGATTGAAAAAAATTAACAAGATTTTTTAGACTTAGTATAATATTATGCAATTTTTTTTGGTCCAACTCTGTAGGAACACGTTTTTATAATATAAAAAATAATAATCTAATATTTAAAAAAAAAAAAAAAAAAAACCTGTAGGTTATAATAATATTATTTTTGTACAAGTACTTATACGAAAATTAAAAAGTCGATTCGTTTTTACAATTACTTAACTGCGGATAGTTTTAAACTGCGGTCTGGTTCTTGGCCTCAAAAATGTAACATAATATTATATTAGAGTTGGACTAAATATGTCAGAAAGTGAAAAAAAAAGTATGTAAGACATGTGGGTTATTTTTTCTTTCGATCGTTTTGAAAGGAAACGCTCAGAGACCATTACAATAATATTATCGTACCTATACATGTGCAGTCCCGCCTGACTTCAAAATGATACATAAAATGGGCGCTACGTTTAATGATTTTTTTTTTTTTTTTTGTTATCGGGTCAAGGATATACGAATCAAAGTGTTAAATAATCACGTTGGACTTTTGAGAGTAAACAAAGTGTTGATTAGTTCAAATCACCGTAGCCATTAGGCGAATAAAAACGCACATTAGGTATTTTTTATGGGTACATAGTTTTCTATTATTATATATATATTTTTATTTTTATTTTTTATTAATAATCGTATAAAAATTATAAAATCATTTATTAATTGAAGAAATGTGTGCCTACTACGTACACAGTCAAAGTGGATATTACGGAATAATTTCCATCCGTCCGGAAGCGGTTGCACGTTGCATGATTTATACTCACTATCGTCATGTATATATACATAGACGAAACTATTTTTTTACATTTTCCCCGTATTGTTTGTTGGTAAATTTGTTTTGTTTTTCTTTCGTCATGCTATTGTACTACGCAGCTTTTTTTTTTCTACGACGGAGACAGTTATTAATAAAAATATTGTAATAATCAAAATTTATTTTTTTATGAAACCCTCGTTAATTGGAACAATATAAGTATAATAAAATGTGGTATTAACGGTGCCATTATGTATGAAAAAAAGACGTTCTAGGATATTGGAGGTGGGTGCAGCCACTGCTGTAGGTAATTTAATGTATATTTTTAATCAACGATAAACCATTGCTAACGAAAAAACGATTCTGAGCACAGTCCAGTTGATAATGATGCTTTGTCAACAGTATATGTTATGTCATATTATGATAAAATAATTAAATAGGCATTATATATTTTCTTTAACAATATTTGTTTAATACTGTACCGATTTTCCCGTTTTTCCCGTTTTTTCACATTTACTGGGAAAACTCTTAGGAAAATCAAAAAATGACTTTCTTAAATTACCATGGAGATAAAATTTCCTTTCAGAAAATAAGTTATACTTCGGAGTATGATTTCTGGTAGAAAAGTTGTAAAGTGTACAACAAATCGAGTGGTATTTTGCGATTAAAATAATCCGAACGAGCGATGGCTTAAATCTCTAGGTAAACCTTAAATTCATTTATTTGTTAACATTTTTACCACGTTTAGAAAAGGAAAATATAAGTTTTTTGTCCAAATTTTAAGTCTCTGCGAATATTTTTAACTGAATTACAACAAATAACAATATTGAACAAATAATAAAAGTATTATTTTCGTCAATTTCCCGTTTTCCTTCACTTTTTCTCTTTTGTTGAGGAAACTGCCGGGAAAATCAAAAAATGACCTTCATAAAGTACCATCCTAAGAAAATTTCCTTTCAGAAAAGAATCTACATTTTATGCGTCGGAGCAAGATTTTTGGTAGAATGTTTGTACACAGGATAAAAAAATAATAAACATCTTCGTAAAACCCATACATTCTTCACTACACTCAGAATCTAAAACAAACGTTTAAATATTACAATTTTGTTTTGGCGTGGTTAGTGTTAAGGGCAAATTAATACGACAGTATCGGCAATATTGAGTCTACGATAGATGGCGATGGAGACATGCACGAATAAGTAATTTTGATATTGATCTTGGAAGTTTAGTATTTTCTTTAGAAAGTTAACAGTACCTACATTTCGACTGGGCCGATTGAAATACAGTGTTAAATGTTTCGACGGATGAACTGCAAGATTGCTCCAGATAAGGGTATAGAGGTAGGTATGTCTTCTATTTGACCATTGTACACTCTATTTAGTTCGCGTGGCGTCTATCGTTTATAAGTTCGTATATTACAATATACGTTATATAATTGATATTTAAGTGAAATGTATTAAATTTAAAAAAAAAAAAAAAAAAAACAATAATTTAAAATAATACGAACGCAATTTTACAATGAGTCATTTTGACGTGCAATAGAATTAAGAACATTAATACATATAATTTTGTCAAATGTTACATTTCAAATTCGTGTCTCAGATATTTTCGTACGCGTTTGGTCGACTTCTTTTGAATATTGGATTGAACATTAGCTTAAGCTTTTATCTTATCATATTGTTCCAGAGGTTTTTCGAACCCAATTTGAATTAACCGCATGCGATATATGTTATCGTAAAATAATATATCGTTCTTCAAACGGGGCGCCTCTCGATTCGGTACAAGAACTGTGTGGTCATTATTATCATATACATCACGACTTCGCGGGTTTGAATCAAATGGTATTGTAAACCATGTACGGCTGCGCGCACCAAATCGCATGGGCGTTTGGAAGTGCCTATATTATAGTGACCCACGTGTGCTAATTTTTAACTGATTACTGATAACTGTAGATTAGCGAGAATATCGAGACGACAGTATTATTATACTGGTCAAGGTATACGAAACGTTCTTAGAAACTGTTCGTGAATCGTGGACAGGTGTGAACTGCAGTTATTGGGAGATAATGTGAAATATTACTCATTGGAGACTGTTTTTTCGTGACACCTTGGGGTTAAGTTGAAATATATTTTCAATTCGTATTTGTTCGACAGTAATTATTTGTATATTACGGTACTATTAAGAGGACGCCACACCCGCATCTACTGTCGGGGTCTAACTAACGGGCCCATTAGTTAGACCGAGCTAGTAGATTCAATGGTGCATAGAGGAATTTGAGTGAATTGTATAGTATACCCATCCGGCTCCCACCCAGAGTCAGCGTTAACAATTGAGTACACATTTTACGAATGTTTAGTTGATGATCATTTTTTTCGCTTGATTACGCTTAACAGTAAAGGTCTAGATGAGATGATTAAATGAAGGGTCGGTAAAAAACTCGCAACAAAATATTTAAATGTAGATAGATAGGTTATTAGTCTATTACCTATTATTGTAGATATATTTATAAAATAAAATGGAAATAAAACTCCTTAATAGATTTAAAAATCCATTAGTTCACCAAACATTACTCAAAAAATCGCAATGATTCAGATATATTATTGTAGAAAATCGTTTTGTTTGATTTTCGCTATGTTTTTATTGCTATTAAAAGTCTTTATCACCGTTGACGTTATTGTAGTAAACGAAAATATCACCAACTACATTGAAATAAACTAAATATTTTTATTTATTTAATGCGAGAAGTCTTCTATAAAAATACATTGTAGAATCGACATGGAGTTCTAATTCAATTCCAAATTATATTACGCGCAGTCTTTAAATTATGTTTTCTAAAAAAAAAATAATTGACGTTTCATAACCTCAATTATTAAAAATGCGTTATGTTTATCTCTTATATAGCGTCATACGATGAAGAATAATAATTATACACATATGTATTTTTTTTTTTGAAAAAATGTAATTTGCTTTAAATTATACGACGATTCACGTGGTAATTAATAGGTAATTTTAAATCGGAACGTAACCACATACCTACACAATGATAGGAATACATAGTAAGTTGTTAATAATCTAAGCTATCACTTAAAGTTAATAACTGTAAAATAATATCAAAAACGTATGAAGTATGTATATGTTTTAGAGGTTGGTGGAAAATAAAATATTTATTTTAGAAAGTGAAATTATATTAAAGTAATCATTATATTCATTTGTCGTTTTTTTTTTTTTTCTAATGTAATATAATCTGTAGGCTTTTAAATCTAATCGGTTTCGATATGCGTGCACTACGGACGTTTTGAAATATCAGTCGTTTAGTCGTTACCTACTAAATATTAACAACACATACTCATTAACGAGAGTGATGCAAAAAAAAAAAAAAAAGATTTAATAACGGTTTGTAACGCTATTATTATTGTTATTTACAAAAAATCACAATATTTTGATAAGTTTTAAATATATGTTTAGTATCTGTAGTAAGTGTACAATAATAATCTCATGCGGACGATCAAGTTTTTAAACTTGAAATTATATATTATTAAAAGCAACACACGCGAATAATTTGTTCAAACAGCATCGTCATCGTGATTCGTGATTTATACATTTCGAAATATACGAAATAAATATACCTATAATATTAGGTTAGGTTAGGTATAGTATTATAAGTATCTATATTTGCGTTAAAAATATATCCATCGATTTTTCGGATCAAAAATCAATAATATTTTATTATTAAACTCATAATTTATACCACGTGTTCCGATCTAATGACGAGATTTTGTACTATCTTATAAAAATAATTTCAGATTATTTGTAAAAATAATTTTTAAATTATAGCAGACATTTTATATGTCAATCAATTTTAAACATTTAAACGAAACACTTTGTTAGGTTAGGTTAGGTTAAAAGTTAAATGTGAAAAATTCCGACTTGAATGATAATTTTTGGAATAGGTTCAATTATAAATTACTTACAACAGCTTATAAATTATGAAAAATTAACCTTTTTAGATTCTGAGTATAGCGAAGAATTTATTAGTTTTTACAAAGATTTTTATTTTTTTTTTTTTATTGCACACTTTTTCTATCAGAAAACTTACTCCTATGTAGACGATGTAGATTTTTTTCTGTAAGAAAATCGGACTGAGGAAGTATCTTAAAGACATCATTTTTTGATTTTCCCAAGAGTTTTCTCAACAAATGGAAATAACCGGGAAAAACGAGAAAATCGGTAAAATATTAAACAAATATTATTGAAGAAAATATATATTGCCAATTTAATTGTTTTACCATATGACATATATTATTGACAAAACACAACAGTGGCTGCACCCATCGTGCAAAGTATGTCCGTATTTTTTTGACATAGTTTTTAAATTTATTGTACCCCTTGGACAAAGTACTAAATATGTCATAAAGCAGTACGAGTGTACCTAACAAAAAAAAAAAAAAAAAAACATCTCGCTAAAAATTACCGTAAAATGCCAATATTTAGGACCGCTTATAATAAACACACGCGTTACTGTCCAATCGACGTGCGCGTATAGACTTCTCGCAATAGCGCTAGACATTTAAAATACAATTTCGAAATAATCATTTGCAACGTTCCATTTCAATGTCTAGAATACGAGCCGCGTCCCCCCGTGTACTGTTTAATTAAACGACGCAGCATCGGTGTCTAAATAATACCGTGTCGACGATCGAAATCCATATGCTTATAATATATTATTTTTCATTGCCGTCGCCCGTAAACACTATACCGTACGCGATCGTTTGTATATAAACAATATTATTATCGTCAAACACAACAGTGACCGAGATTTTGCGACGCGACTTGTTTACACGGCGTTGCGGGGAATTGGACGGGTGTCCAAGAGCCGGCGCGCGGAGACCTTCCACCGCCGGCCAGGGGTAACCGGTTTTCTCCAATCGCGGCATATCGATTCTGGTCCGAAAAGAAAGCTTTCACCTCGGACGTTACACATTGTTTAGAAAGTCGTAATCGGCGGCGTATTGTTATTATTATACGTATTACACAATGCTGCTTTAATTATTTGTTTTTTTTTTTTACCCACCAGTTGTGTGTCGAAAAATAAGAAAAAAAAAAAAAAATCGTGCGTTTATTGAACGATTTCTGATGAAACACGCATGCGAGCCCAACTCTATTATAATTCTCTCACCTCGCCTAAACCATTTAAATCTATAAATATAATACGCTGTATACTGGCCACCCTTATCTATAGTAACCACGTGAATGGACAAACTGCAATTTTTTCAATAACAGTTAATCGGAAAATGTTAAAACCGAGTACACGAAAACGCGATTAATGACGGTTATGTTTGTAATTTAATAACTTCTAAGTACAGATTTAATAGCCAAGTGTAGACGATTTTTTTTTTTTTTTT